>CM053623.1:191808084-191832140 GCA_028646595.1 Phalanger gymnotis
CCTCATTTGCCCTAGTTCTAGACCTCCTGATTTTTTTTTCCCTTTGAATTCCCACTCTCCCTCCCCAACAGCATTTTTCTGCATCGTGTCAATTTAGTGGTTAACTACTGAAAAAAAGCAGCCTGATCTCATAATGTAATATTGGAAGACATAATATGTCTTCCACAGTTTGTATCTACATTTTAATAATATCATTTATAATGCACAATATTTTATATAGACATATATGGACATATCTTTATATTACCTATAAATGTGCATATATATGTATATAATATATAGTATGTTGCAATGTTAACGGAATAGGAAGATCTTCCTCATCCATTAACAGGCCTATGTGACCTGCTTTGAGCTCTGGTGCAGCTCACAGCTATGACATATCCTGAGAAACATAGAGCCCAATTGGGGAGGGAAGCTTGCTTAGGGGAGGCTTGCTTGTAGGAAGGCTTTCACACTTTTTGGTACTAAGTTGATTAGTCACTGAGTCATGAGAATTGTGATGGCTTCTGCCTCTGAGAAGCATATATATACTCTGAGTTGATATTTTGCATCACTTATGAGAAGGATCATTTGATTTCCTGGTTGAGACTCTGAGTAGCTGTATGTTCCAAGCTCCCTGACCGCTCAGATGTAATGGCTCTCTCAATCCAGTGGCATATATAAAGTATATAGCAATATTGCTTCCATCAGGCAGTTAGAGCTCTGTCTGGTGGTTTTTATGCTAATTTTTCTGCTTATATTTTCTCTGATGTTCAGGGTGCTGAACTAGTGAATGTAATTAAAGTAGGATTGTTAACTCCTTTTTCAGCAGTCTTTCCTGGAAAAGCAGATCAAAGAACCTGCACTAGCAGGCCATGCTGGGCATGCTAGGCTGCTTGCTATTGCATATGTATATGTGGATAAAATATGTGGGTATATATTACATACATGTGTAGTATATGTATGCATGCACATGTGTATGTATTTTATTGTTGTTATTGTTCAGTTGTGTCATTTGTGACCCCTTTTGGGGTTTTCTTGGCCAAGATACTGGATTGGTTTGCCATTTCCTTCACTGGCTCATTTTACAGATGAAGTAAGCAGGGTAAAGTGACTTACCCAAGGTCACACAGCTAGTAAGTGTCTGAGGCTGGATTTGAACTCAGAAAGATGAGTTCCTGATTCCATGCCCGGTGCTCTATCTGCTGTGCTACCTGGCTGCTTCCATGTATATATATATATATATATACATGTGAATATATTCAATGCATATACATACACATGCACAAATACATTCCCATATAGACATAGCCATTCATTGGAACATATGAAAAGGCGTGTCAGCACCCTGTTCACTGCAGGCAGACCGCATTTGTTCTGGTCTCTTGCTCAAGTAGCTATAAGCTCATAAAAATCATAGATGCCTATGGCAAGAGGGAAGGGAGAAAATCCACTCCCCATGTTCAAGAAATCTAGAGAAAGGCTGGTAGAATACCAGTTTCCATGTTCAAAAGAGGAAGAGAATGAGAAGTAGAGATTTCCCCCCCTGTTTAAAGCCTTGAAAGAAGGCAGTTCTTTCTGGTTCATAGCCAAACTTTTTGGACAATCCATCCCTCTCCCCTCTCTCATAGAGGCCAAAGGACAAATCAGAAGCTGCCTGGCATATAGTAAGCACTTAATAAATGCCTTTTCATTCATTTTCTGCAAAATGAATGAATAAATAAGTGAAAAGTGCCCACATGTGCACGCGCACACACACACACACACACACGACAATTTTACCCAATCCTTTCATTTTAGAGGTTAGGCAATTGGCCTAATGTCACAAAGGTATATGTTGCATTTAGAATTAAAGTCTGATACATTTAAATTTCATGAGTGAAGAAAATAAAATATGGCAATCATATTAAAACAGGGAAAAGGATTATGAAAGGTATAACTTAATATCAGCATTTGCTTATAAATTGGAAAGTAGTGAAAAATATTTTCATAGTTTGATTCAAATATGTTTAATATTTTGATATGTGAATGGATCCATGATTTCGCTAGTGTGAGTATTATCTTCACTGATAGAAATAACATGTTATTATCAAGCTTTGAAAATTGGTTATGCTCTTCATGGCTATATGTAGACTTAAGCTATTATGCTATTTCTTGTAAATACATATAATCGCCTATCATAGATAAGGGACAGCATGATATAACACTCAGAGAATTGGCTTTGGATTCAGGAAGACCCGGATTCAAGTCCTGACTTTGACACATAGTGGTTGTTTGGGCAAATCACTTAGAGTCTCTGTGCCTCAGTTTCTTCATTTATAAATTGAAGGAAGTGAGCTTGATGGCCCCAAAGGTCCCTTCCAACTGTAAATTCTAAGAATGGATAAAATTTAAGAAATCAATCAGGAAAAGTGGAGGAGTAAGATGTTTATGTCTCCAAAAAACATTTCTGAGCTATCGCTTCCATATGTCAATAAGAATAAAGAAACTGATGGATGGGACTACATTTATCAGCTCCCCAGTAAGATAAAACCATTATTTTCCCCTTTGTTTGTACTCAGAGTAAGTGTTATGTTCTCTATCTGGGGAATATAAGCTGTTCTGAAATGGAATAGATTTATTCTCCTCCATCCACTCTGATCTATGATCAAAGAGACTGTGGGTCAGGAATTTGAAACTATAGGCAAAAATGAGGTTAGGATGCCCACACACACACACACACACACACTCACTCACACTTAATATGTGTGTGTGTGTTGTGTGTATGTATGCATGTACATATATAATTATATATTATATATAAATTATTATGGAATTATTTGTAAATATTGACTTGGAGAATTATTTGGCCAATTTAAATTCATTGTGTGTAGGGATTGTTTTATTCTTTGTACTGATATCCCTGGCACCAAGCACATAGGAGACACTTAAAAGTATGTACTAAGTGATGATGCATAAAAGGAATATGGTATACTAGAAGGGGTATGGGATTTATTGTTAAAAGACTGAAGTTCATATCTCATTTCCCCCAGGGACCAGTTTTGCAATTTTGGGTGCGTCACTCAGTACCCTCATCTGCAAATTGATAAGGTCACCTTTAGGATCCCCTTTAGTGCTGTAAGTTATATGTATAAGAGCAGATAGTCACTCTGAACCTCAATTTCCTCATCTGTAAAATACTAGCGGCATACACCTAACAGGGTTTGTTGAGAAAAATATTATAGTCTGTGAGAAAAAGTTTCACAGTCACAAGATATTCTAATGATGAATCTCTCTCGGTCTCTGTCTTTCTCTCTGTCTGTCTGTCTGTCTCTCTCTCTCTCATTTTGTGATTTCATCTGTGTGGAATAAGTCCAAGTGTGGAAATTCTACACACCAATTCCAAATTGGCAACTGATCTCTAACTTGATGGTCTTAGAGAGATGTCTAGGGCAGTAAATGTTTAAGTGACTTGACCAGGTTCACATACCTAGCATGTGCTATAGGCAGGTTTTGAATCCAGGGTTTTGTTCTAAGGCTTGCCTTCTATAGACTAGACCAACCTTCCTTTAATTACTATTATTATAACCCCCAAAAGTAAAACCTTCCAATGTAGGCTCTCCTATGAGTGGAAAGTAACTCCACATAATCTTTAAGTTAATAAGGTAGAACTAGGAAGCATCACTGCATTAATGATAGACCAAGAATTCTCATAATTCAGGGGCTGATTATCTAGAGAGTAGATTATCCAAACATTTATCTTTTCCTCCTTCCTTTGCCTTTTGGCCATTTTACTCCTCATTAGCTGTGAGGGAGGGAAAAGAAAGAGAACAGCTGAACTGAAACTCATCAATGTCCTCCCTTGGAAGCAGCTCTGGTTAAAGGTTTGCTGGGGAGAAGGTTAGAGACTATTGACTAAAATGGCAGTTGGGGGATTATCTGTCGATGTCAATTATCCATGCTAAGCCTGTCCTCCATTAGCATGAATAATTAAAAATTGGCTGAAGTATATACTAATAGCAACCATTCGGTTGGAAGTGGAAAGAATCGTGTGCTGAAACTGCCTTATTTTTTTGTCATTTTCTTGAATAATGGAAATTACTAAGTACATTGCCATGAGTCATGGAGGGCTGTGCTCTGTAACATGACTATGGCTCTTGGCAATTCTCTTAGGAAGGTAATAGAAGCAGCATATTTCAAAACATGAAAGTATCATGGCTACTCAATGTATTGTGGATTATTTATGGAAAGCTAAGTTATTTGGATGACAGACTGAGAAGATTTCTGCTTAACTCAACCCCACAAGCCAGAAATTTCATATCTAGTATTACTAACTCACTGATGGGCCCCTCAACTGGCAAGCTCTATAAATATCTCAGAGTCAATATGTCCCAAACAGAACTGCTTATTCCCTGTTCTGCCCATCCCCTGCCCCCAAAAACCCTCATCAAACTTCTCATCTTCCAGTTACCAGGATTTAAAATCTCAGTTGCTTATGACTCTTCTCTCTCTTATCCCCTATGCATGCAAGCTATTGCCAAGAATTATTCATTTTGCCTCCATGATGGGGCTGGCATCCATTCCACCTCTCTACTCACACTGTCACGATCCAATGTCAAGTCTTTTACTCTGATTGACTGAAATACAGTAATATCTATAATAATATCTAACATGTTAGCTATGTATGTGTATAGTTATGTATGATATATGTATATGTATGTGCACATATATTTTTGTGGTTCAGTTGTTTTAGTTATATCTGACTCTTCATGATCCCATTTGAGGTTTTCTTGGCAAAGATACTGGAGTGGTTTGCCATTTCCTTCTCTAGCTCATTTTTTACTGATGAGGAAACCAAAACAAATAGGATTAAGTGATTTGCCCAAGGTCATACAACTAATGTCTGAGGCCAGATTTGAACTCATGAAGATGAGTCATATACGTGTGTGTGTATGTGGGTATACACATACACACACACATAACATGGTGTGAACTACATTTTATACATATATATGTATGTATATATGTATAAAATATAAAATGTACTGCGAACTATGTGCTAGGCTCTGTGCTAAGTGATTTACAGATAGTGTGTCATCTGACCCTCCCAACAACCCTGGGAGGAAGGTGCTATTATTTTCCTCATTTTGCAGATAAGGAAACTGTGGTAAACTGAGATAAGTGACTTGCCCAGGATCACAGAGCTAACAAGAGTCCGAGGCCAGATTTGAACTCAGGGAGATGAGTCTTCCTCTGACTCTAGGCCCAGCACTCTATCAGTTACACTAGCTAACTGCCACCTATCTCAGTAGCTTTCTAATTGTTCTCGTCTCTTCTAGTCTCTCCCTATCTTCAATCAAGCCTTTAAAGAATTGCCAACATGATAGTTCCAAAACATAGATCTGATCAGATCATTCTCTTACTCAAAATCTTCGGTGACTCTGTTCTTTCCAGAAAAAAGTACACGCTCCACAGCTATGTTACAGTGGTTTGGAGTTAGAGTGAATGGATTAAAAACCCAACCTTGGTCACTAACTGTGTGACCTTGGCAAGCCACCTCTCAGAATTTTAGATTTATCATATATAAAATGAGAGCATTTCACCTGATGAGCTCAAAGGCTTCTAACAATTCTAAGATTCTAAATACTCTGGTTCCCATATACTTTCCCCATTGTATTCTCTGTGACTTATTTCACATCCTCTCTTCTTCCATCTAAACTAGCCTATTAGCTGTTACTTGTGCCTGATATTCTATCCCCTACCTCTGTGACTTTGGGCCCCAAGAATAAGACTCTGTCTTCTTTCAAGGTTCTTCTGATATTTACTTTGTGCATGCTTTGAAAAGCTTTGAGAGGCACTCATAACATAGATGGCTGAAAGCTAGTCTTGGAATCAGAAAGACCTGAGTTCAAGTACTGCTTCTGACGTGTATTGGCTGTGGGACCATGGACAAGAAACTTGACTTGTCAGCGGTCCAGATATCTCCCTAAGATTAGAAATGAAAGAGCTGTTGTAAATCTATGTTGATGGAGAGTTTCCTCACTGGGAAATCTCTGCTCTAAGGAAATTGTGACTTAATTTTTTAATACAGTTAACCCCTCTACATTATGGGGATTAAGGAAACAGTACCCCTGAGATCTGGAAAATAAAATTATTAAAATGTTTGGCCTTCCCTTCATAACAGAAAAGAAATCTGAAATTTTTTTCTTTTTCTTTTATGGGGTGTTCACAGTACCTAATTGTAAAATTTGTGTTAATTATTGTTTATACAGTCTATGTCATCTGCTGGCCTTTGTGCGTCATCTGCAGCTTCTGCAAAAGCCCCCCAAAATTCCCATTTAGTTTCTTATGCTGACCTACAATATATCGAAACCATAATGAGGAAAGTCGCAATGTGGAACTGTACTTTGTATTTACTCAGCTCTCTACATATAATAATTACCCATTGGAACATGTTTCTTTAGGGCAAATGATCTTTTGGTGCCTTTCATATGGTAGGCACTAAAGAAATATGTTTGAATTGAAGCGAATCAAATTGGATGGACTTCCCCCTTCCCTAAGGCAGCTAGGTGGCACAGTGGTTGTGGTGCTTGGCTGAGAATGAGGAAGCCTTGAGTTCCAATGAAACCACAGTTACTAACTAGTTAGTTCACCCTGAGTAAGTTACTTATCTTGTCTGCCTCAGTCTCCTCAGCTGCAAAATTGAGATAATAAAAGCACTTAACTTCCAAAGTTCTTGTGAGGATCAAATGATATAATATTTATAAAACATTTAGCATCATACCTAGCACATAGTAGGCACTATATAAATGCTTATTCCTTTCTCCCCTTTGGCTCTACTTGTGTGAGGAAGAGACAAAAGATTATTATGGGATTATAGATTTAGATCTCGAACTTTCTTGGAGGTGGTCTAGTCCAACCTCCTCATTTTACAAACAAACAAACAAACAAAAAACCCAATGCAAAGGCATTAAGTGACTTCCCTAAGCCCATCCAAGTAATAAATGACAGAGAGAATTTGAGTCCAAGTCAGGCGACTCCTGATGCAGGGTCCTTTCCTTCACTATTTGGCATTTATTGGGATATATGCATATTTGTGAGTGACTATTATTTTTTTATAAGAAGAGCTAAAGAATAAGAATTTTTAGTATGCCTGTTGAACTGTCCAGGGGACAAGGAGCTCAGCTTGAAATGATCAGCACTTGTTACCTTGAGAGAATTATCTCAGAACAGAAAGAGGCCATTTATCAAGCTGCCGCAGATTGTTGGAAATATTCTTCCAGGACATGCACCTTTATTTGCTTTCATTAAACCTTTGGATCTACAATTTGGTTTCCTGAGCAGACTCACTTCACCAGCAAGATATGCCCTATGTAAATGACAGGGATTCGTTATATCATCTCATATCTAGTTCCTGATACGCTAATGTATTGACACTCTGGGTTACAAATCAGTCTCTTGTTGCTTCAGTCACTTTTCAGTACAGTGATAAGATGAAGTTTTGAATCTGTAATGCTGGGGACCAGACACTTGATCATGAATTAAGATATTGGGACACCCTAGAAGTCCAGCCTAAGAAGCTAGACAGCTGATAATCAATCTCTCTCTCTCTCTCTCTCTCTCTCTCTCTCTCTCTCTCTCTCTCTCTCTCTCCCTCCTCTCTCTCTCTCCATCTCCCTCCCTCCCTGCCTGCCTCCATCCCCCTTCTCCCTTTTTCTCTCTACCTCTCCCCCTCCCTTTTTGCAACACAATAGCTCTCAGTTAACCTAAATGTTCAACTAACCAGAACATAGATGCACATTAGTATACTGTAGAGTCCAGCCCCAAATGACCCCATATCCTCAAATTTAGCAAGAGCTGAACATGTCAGTTATCTAACTAAAGTCTAATTCTCAAAGGGATTTTAGACAGTACTTCCTTAGAATCATTTGGAAAGCAACCAATTTTTATTTTGTAGGATACAAAAATGATTTGTGAAAGTTCAGTGAAACCTCCCATTTTGTCTTGGCATTTTCACTAGCTGCTAAACTCTGCTCATGTCCAGTGTACCGTTTAAAGATGGAAGCTTGCTTACATCCCCTAGGAACTGGAGGAAGGGGAAAGGGGAGGGGAAAGCAGTGGTTAGCAATTGAAACTAGTAGCTGATGTTCCATTTCATACCCAGGAACGGGATCATTTTTCCTTTATTTCCTTTCTGCGTTGCAGTTTTTCCCCCTTAGTGAAGCTTTCAATGTGCTAACATTTTCCCCAGTCTCTAGGTGGAGGAACATTGTTTAGCCTTCAATATTCTTTGGGAGATAAAAGAAAGAATGCCTCTGTCCCCTGTGGCAAAGGGGATACCTATGTAGTTACTGCAGTGGAAAATGCATTTTCTTAAACACCAGAACAAACAATGCAAGGCTATGCAAACTACTCACAGAAGCCCAGAAAGCAGCACTGAGATTGACAGCTCATTTAACAGATTGGCAATTTACTAATATTATTAAAGTATGTGCCTTTCTAAACTGAGATTACTTTAAAAAAGAGGAAGATCAGAATTTTTTGTTGTTTTTGGTAAAGGTATTTTGAAGTAAAAAGGAAGGTATGATGGGGAATAGAAACACAATATTCAGAGTAAAAATGCATCAAAGAGACAGAGTTAAGACTGCTGCAGACAGCAGCCTTTGGGAGGAAATGACATCATCAGTCCAGGCAAAATGCAGTCAGTGCCCCCACCCCCACCCCACTGCACTGGCCAGCAGAAACAGAATTTAGAATTGGTGACAATGTCACTAGTTGATGTCACCACTTCCAAGATTCTCATTCTGAGAACAGTGATAGCCTATGCACAAGTGTCTCTTTGTGTTTGGAAAGTACTCCCTTCTCCTCTCGTCTCAGAAAATCCTTAGTTTCTATAAAGCCCAGATAGAATATCTTTCCTAATCTCTCTCCCCAACATCCAAGTTATTACCATTGTATTTTTTTTTGTATATGTAAATGTGTATGTGTTTCTTCATTTCTGCATATAGTTATCTCTTGTTTATCAGCATATGTTGTTTATTAAATAATGTATTAAATATATTTGTTTATTAAATAATAAATATATGTGTTTATATAAAAAAAACTATGTCTAAATCTGTATATACAATTATCTCTCTTTTTCTTTGTTTATTGTTTATGGGGGGAGGGAGAGAGAGGGGGAGGGAGGAAGAGAAAGGGAAAGAGAGAGGTAGAGAGGGAGATAGAGGGAGAGGGAGAGGGAGAAAGAGAGATTCATCATTAGAATGTTTTATGAGTTACTTCTTGCCCATCAGTGAAGGTCTTACCAAATCTCTGACCTCCCAACTTTGGAATCCTGCCTATCAGGTGTTACTGTATAAACTGTACAAAGCTGTAAGGAGGGTAGACTGATCCAGACTTTGTCCCGGGGCACTAAAATTTTGAAGGTGAAAATCTGAATATACAAGCTCCTTTAGCAGCTGGGAGCTAATTGGCTTCTCTCACTCAACTGAATTTGTCTTAATTACTTCTTGTGTTATTTTACATCATGAATTACAAAGTGGATTTGAGGGCACATTTCCTGCTGCTTGCCCCATATGTGTTTCCTTTTGCTTGCATGCGGTTCCAAAATTGCCAGTTATAGCTCTGGGATGGTGCCTCCCTTTTCTCATAAATCTCAGCTGGTTTTCTTGATCTCAACATCTTACCTGTCTGATCTACATTTAGAATGCACATGCTCTTCTAAGTTCTGTTTACTCCCTTAGAATCTGACCTCTTGTCTCCCATGTCTTGGGTATCTACTATTCCCTTCTCAAGGTGCTTCAATGCTTGTTCAGTCCTCTCTTAATCAGCCTTGCCTTAGTATTACTTACACCCGATACTACCAGGATCATTGGCCTCAAGTAGCATTGGTAAATTCACAGAGAGTCTCATTGCTTAGTCTGGTACTATTCCCATGTATTTCCTTCATGACCCAACTGAAGCATGACCATTCCCATGATGATTTCCTGATTTTCCTAGATTCAAATGGCCTCCCTCCCTGACATGTATTTAATTGCTTTGCATTTATTTTGTATTTACTTCATAAATATTTATCCTGTACATACAGATATGGAAATATTATATTTCCCCAAGAGAACATAAGCTTCTCGAGAGCTGAAACTGTCTCATTGTTTTCTGATCCCACTGTTTAGCACAGTCCTTGGAACATAGCTTCCATGCTTGCTGGTTGATTGATGGGGATCATTCAATTAACATTTTTAAGTGGAACACTGAGTATAGACAACAAAGAGAAAGAAACTACAGAAATGTCTTAATGGCCATTTAAAGTATAAGTATATAAATTCATTTTGATAGGAAAATATTGAATGTTGTTTAACATTATTAAATGTTTGCTGTATGCAGAGAACTGATTTCAGGCTTGCACAAGTGACTTTTCTACCACCCGGTATTATATCAAACACTGGCCATTTGATAATTAATAAAACAATTGTTTCTTCGTTGTTGTTCCCACTGAACATGAAGTCATGCTTGGCTGGATAACCATCCTTCCATTTCCTTTCTTTTCTCTTGCTAGACTACATTGAAAATACTCAAGCGTTTTTCATGCTTGGTCATTATCAGTCACAGACTTTCAATGGAATTTGTCTGGTATGACTAGAGAAGTCCCATTTCTGATGATTTCCTTTAGCTCTATGGGTCTACGCAAAAGAGATAGAAAAAGGTTACCAAAATGCCGTCCGAAGCAGGCAGAGGGGATCTTTGGCAAGGCACTTTCCAACTCGATAATTTTATGAGTCTGTGAAATAGTCAATGCTTGAAAGTCTTGATGTAAACAATTTTTTCCAATGTACAATCACAAGGAACAACTGGTTTCATAGTCTACCTCAAGCACCATTCTAGCTACATGACCATCAGCAGATATCCTACCCTTTCTGAACTTCACTTATGTCATCTATAAAAGTTGGAAGGGGGCTGGATAGTGGAGAAGGGGAAGGGGAAAGGAATAAGCATATATAATGATTACTATGTGCTAGGTACTATACTAAATGCTTTACAAATACTATCTCATTTGCTTCTTACAACAATCTTCCTAAGTGCATGCTATTTTATCCCTTTTTTACAATTGTGAAATTGAGGCAAACAGAGGTTAATTGACTTGCCCAGAGTCACACACCTAGGAAATATCTGAGGTTATAATTAGTTAATATTATAGATATTATTCCATTATGGAGTTGATGAGAATAGAGTATGGGTATGAGATTAGAGAGAAAAGAAAGCAAGCCCAGGACAGAGCCTTAGGGCATATCAAAAGGGTTGGGGGACTTAGACAATGATCTATCAGAGGAAATTGAGGAGCAATTAGATAGGGAGGAGAAGAACCAAGGGAGAATAGAGTTAGGAACACCCAGAGAGAAGAGAGTAGCAAATGCTAACACCAGATCAAGAACGACACGAATTGAGAAGAAATTATTTCCAATTGTAGTTAAGAGATCACTGATAACACTGTAGAGAGTGATTTGAGTTTAGTGATGAAGGAGTGATCATTTAAAGTAAGTGGTAAGAGAGGAAGTGAGGTAATGAATGTAGAGAACTTTTTCTAGGAGTTTTGATGAAAAAGAAAAGGGATATACATTAGTAGCTTAAGGGGATGATGGACGACAGTGAAGGATTGTTTAAAAAACGGGACATGTTTGAAGGCAAGAGTGAAGAAACTAGTGAATAGGGAGAGCGAAGATTAAATAGAAGAAAATATATGATCTTAGGTTTATACATTGAGAGTAGGAATTGAAGTTGAGTCATGCAGTTCAACCTCATCTTTTTACTGATGAGAAAATTAAAACATTGCTAACAAAGTCTGGGGAAATCAGGGCAACCATGGAAAGACGGGTTTCCTTTTAATGGCTGTAGACATGAGGTGGGTTTTTTTTTATTATTATTTAATATTAAATTTGTAGAGACCTCCTAGTATAAGGAAGAGAGCACAGGACTTGGATCCAAGGTTCATAGATTATGATACCACATTTAATGCCATAAGTCAACAGAAATCACTTAACCTCTATGTGCCTCAGTTTCCTTATCTGTAAACTGGGTATACATACATTCTACTGACTATATCACATAGTTATTTTGATATAAGGTATCTTGAAAACTTTAAAGACCTAGAAAAAGTCAATTCTGGAGACATTCTACCAACTATCTTAGTAGATAAGGTTTTCAATGTTGAATAAATAGCATTGTTGTGGTATTATGACTTCAGAAGGGAGAATTTTGTCCCCTACCTCCATGCACATATTAAGACTGGGGAGAAGGTTGCTCCTTGGCCATTTTCCTTTGAATGAGAGATCTAGTGAAAGGCAAAAGTCACAGTCAAGTTCTATAGCTGACACTACGCACGCAGATGGCAATGCCACAAAAAGATCTGGAGGCCTCATCGGTCAGGACCAGCAACTAAAAATATTTGTGCCTGGAACAACTGCAGGGATGGGTGAAGGGTTCATCTTAGTGTATAGTGCCAAACCAAGGAGAAGAGACTCAGTTTAACGCCATGTGGGTTCTATACTAGGGAGACAGTGTGATGCAATATAAGAGTTACTGATTCTGGAATCACAGGAACTAGGATTGAAATCTACCTTTGACACCTACATGCTTATCATTAGGAAAGGCTCTTTACTTTCCTGGGCCTCTATTTCCTCACATTTAAATGCAGGTCTGAAATAAAATGTGGGTTGGCCTTGTAGTTCCGTTACAACTCCAAGTCTGTGATCTTATGATCCCATGACTGGACCATTTTTGTGGATGTGGAAAACAGTTGGAGTTTTGCAGGGCCAGGTGTATGGTTTTCACAAGTGGAAAGTGAAAGCATATCTCTATGTGGTGTTGTTGACACTTTCTAAATTTTGATCTCTGGGGCAAAACCCTGATTGTTGCACCTTAGTTACGGTTCTGGTCAAGATGTTTGGATTTCAGTCTCAGCTCTACTACTTAATAGATATATGACCTAGGACAGATCCCTTAACCTCACTAAGCCTTAGAATCTCAATTGATAAAATGGGCATAATGATAATTCTATACCAACTCCCCTCCCCTCCTCACACACCCACTTTTAGCCCCACAGGACAGCATAAATAAAAATTAATAGATGGATGTGTCTTTGCAACCAATAATGGAGTCAACTTACAGATTTGGGACTTTATTTGGACATCTTTAGCATCCACTTCCAAATTGTTGCCCTTAAATCCAAGTCTTCACTTAGGCTTCCTAATGACCCATGATGTCACTGGTTTATAGAGACAGTAGAGAAATGATCTTGTGTGCTGCTGGACCTTGTTTGTGCAGCCAATTTTCTATAATTATCATTGAAGTATCACAGATTCAAAGTAAAATTTCAGAAATGTCATATTGGGCATAGTTTATCAAACACTTTTTATTTTTAGACTCCACTCCAACTGACTACTTTCTTGCTAATATCCTGAGATCTGCAGCCCAGAAACAGTCCCATCCTAATAGGGCATTAGCCATCTCCAAGACATATTCCTCCACGTCTTTCATCCACGCCTCCTGCCTCCTGCATTTGAGCATTGTTTTCACTTCATTGATTCCTACATTGGCTCCCCTGGGGGAAAAAAAGGACACTTTTCCAAGATGATTTGAATTTAATAAATGAACTGTGCAGTGCTGAGAGATAGCTTTGCCTTTGAAGAAGGTATATCGAACATTTGTCTCTGTCTTATCTCATCAGGCTATTGAAAGATATCTCCATTTTGTATCTCTATTTTTCCATTCTGTATATTTTCTCTGCTTTTTTCACATAAAAAATTCAAATCATAGTCAATGAGATTCAGTTTAAAATCTGTAACTAATAGCTAAGATATTATGGGTGATGGTTTACCTCTCTCTTTATAGAGGCTTTTATGTTATTAAGAATAAGTAACAACAGCTTTATTAGTTCCTATGGCAACTTGAAACCCTGTTTTTAAAATAAAAATTTCTATTTTCTTGGAACGTATATTCATTAAAAAGTACCAAGGCTTTTATTGAATTGAATATCTAATTTCATAATCATGACAAATGTCAGAGGCAACAAGAAGTAACAGTAAAAAAAAAAGTTCCTCTTACCCCACCTCCTCCATTGAATGGTAGATTGAATATTAGGTTAATGGTTCCCCTGTGTTTCATAACTCAGTGCATTTTTAATTTTGTCACCAGTGACTAGAGACAGCACTCTTCACCAATTTCTTGTTTGATATTCCATGGTTGAACTTACTGCTAAGCATAAGCCTAACCGATAATAACAAACAACAGTAATAGCTAATAGTGTGATATAATGGTTAGAGGGCTAGCCTCAGGGCCAAGCAAATGTGGGTTCCAGTACTAGTTCTGGCATACAATGGCTATGTTCCTCTGGACAAGTTTTTTAACTTTTCAGTGTTCTAGGTAATCTAGGTTCTAGGTAGTCTATGACTGTGACTTTCAGAAAAGAGACTGGCCAACATTGGCAAAGAGAGCTTTTTCACTGGGGAGTTCTCTATATTAATGAAATCATAGTCCTCATTCTTATTTATACAGGACTTTAAAGTTTTGCAAAGTGCTTTAAATACATTATTACCTTTGTACCCTACAACAACCTCATGCAACAGGCACTATGGGTATGATCCTGTAACAACCATATGACTGGCAGCTGCCGTGGGGGTGCAAGACCAACAACAGAGCACAGGAAAGACTGCCAACACAGGGTCTTTGATCTGATATTCTAAGGAAAGCAACTTTAAGGGGTTAATAATCTCAGTTTAATCAAACATACATATATCATTCACTTAGTTCAGGGGGAAAAGATCAGCCTCCTGAACTTCAAGGCAAATGCAAACAGAAATTACAAGCATATATTATAGACAGATCAGCTAACACAAACCAGTCTATCCACAGCAGTACATAGTTACCAGAGAAGTACCAACATCTATCTGTCTGGGTTAAAAAGCTCGGGTGGGGGTGGAGGGGTGGCGGGTTCGAGGCTTGCCCAGAGTCTCATCACCCACATTTTTTCAACAAGTGTAACCCCAAAAGTGAAACACTAACCTTCCAGTACATATACAATGTTCAGGGTCCAGAGGGCTCCGGGCTCACCATCTAGAGTATGAGAAACCAATGTGGGAAGGCTCCAACCACCAGCACCAGTGACTCTCCATTGTCTTAGTGCAGAGAAAAATTCCACCACAAAAAAAGATCCCCCTTTACCTGCCCCATTCAAACAAATGCCAGACTCATTAAAGGCACTTAAAAAGAAGAACAGCAAAAAGCTCTGCCCTGATTAACATTACAGATCCTTATTTTACAGATTGGAAAACGAGCCTCATAGAAGCAGAGATATACTGGCAGTAGTTCATACCTGCTTGCCATAGCCCACTGTTAAATTTACAGTGTAAGCATTTACAACAGTATGAGCATTTACACCTCAGAAATCAGCAAATGCTCCAAAGAGGGCTTGTTGATTGTCTAGACCAGAGGTGGGGAACCTGCCACCTTGAGGCCACACATGGCCCTGTAGGTCCTCAAGTGCTAACTGAATCAAAGGGCCACACTTGAGGACCTAGAAGGCCCACATGTGGCCTCAAGGCCACAGGTTCCCCACCCCTAGTCTAGACTTAGGAAAATGATGGAGAAAATGTTAATAATTCAAATTAAATTTAAAAGTCTGTGGCATATACATATATATGTGTGTCTGTGTGTATGCGTGTCTATATATAGATATGTGTGTGTATGTGTATGGCAAGATATCTTGTTGTTAAACATTAAAAACGTACCCATTTTCATACAACCTGTATGGGTCAGAGGTAGGATTTGAATTCTGGTCTTCCTGACTTGGAGTTGAATATTCTACCTGCTACATCAGGTTATTGGGTGCTTGATAAATATCTGTTTAATTACATGGAATTGTGAAGGGGGACAAGGAAAGTAAATAGATGAGAAAAAATCTGAATGAGGTGAGGCTAGCAGGGAAAACTAAGTACTTGGGAAACTAAGTACTAAGGGAAAACAAATAGGGTTTTGTTTTGATTTAGTAATAGTGATGGAAGGAAGAGGGTCAAAGAGGGGATAGTAAGTCCAAAAACATTTATGAAGTACCTACTCTATGCAGGACTCTGTGCTAATCATTGAACAGGAGAGTTATTGTCAGTGGATTTTTACAACTCTCTTCTGTATCTACTATTCTATATCCCTCATCAGGAAATGATCATGATGAGGTTAAAGAAAAATGATGATGGTAGGGAACCATGGGTTTTTAGGGGTGCTTGAGACCCCAAACACCGACATGTCGGAACCTGCCGAATGAATTCGACTCAAGCCTTCTCTGCCAAGAAAAATGACAAAGTTTATTAAGGATTTGCCATAATGGGTTGTCTTAAGAAATCCCACCCTTTGTGATGCTTGTTTTCACAAGCAGCCCAGATTCAATCTACTGAGCTAAATTAAATCTGAGCACCTTCATGGAGGAAAGATGAGACTTATGTACAGAAAGATTGTGGGAAGGATTGAGGGGTGGTCAAGTAGTCTGGGGTGACTAGGGGAGGGGTTTAGGGAGGGTCTTGAGGAGGAGTCTAAGGAGGATCTTGATGGGACTGGGGTGACTAGAGGTCAAGACTCCAGGAAACAAGAGAATGGGATTTTGGTGGGATTAAGAGTGGGAAGCAGCTGGGCTAGGCTAGGTAGAAATTTGGGCCTAGTGATAAGGAAAGGCTTATGGCCTCAGGCAAGGCCAGATTTAATGGGAAGATTCAAGGTGAGTTCAAGGGGGTTCCCAGAGACTGTACTCCGGATTCAAGGGGTTCCCAGAGACTGTTCCTTCAACAATCCTAGCGATCACTTGGATACAGTCCTTAACTTTACAGAAGTGGCTGGACCATAGAGTGAGAAGAAATCAAAGGGGCTGATGGGAATGTAGTTCTCCTAGCTGGAAGGAAAGACTGAAGGATCATAGGAGGTAGAAGTTTAGAAACTTTGGTGCCCTGGGACATGGGTGCACACCAATCCAGTGATCAGAGTGAAGCAAGAAAAGGATACTTCTACTCCAAAACTGAATGAAGTAATTAGCAGCAGAAGCCTTGTCTGGCTCACAGAACCACCTAAGAAGTGATCAAATTGTAAAAACTTGTCTGCCAGGTAAATTTTCCCCTCCCCAATGTCTCCCCATCCTCTGCCCCACTGATGCCTACAAAAATACTATTGCTTACTCTCAGTTGTTTCCTGTTCTCTTGAAATCTTGCTCATTTGCTGTGGTTTTTGTCTCCATATAAAGAGCTTTTTTTAAATTACATTCTGAAGGAGTGTTTACTGTAAACATATTGATAACACAGTCTGAAGAACAAAGGGGAACCTCTGAACTAATAATGATTTGTATTTATATAGTGTAGTGCTTGAAGGCTTGCAAAGGGAGTTGCATTTGACCAATGAAGAGCCTGGAGGGAGATTTGAAGTGGGGGGTCAATAAAAGGACTGGCGTCCATCTGAGTCCTTTGTACTCTCCTGTACTCTGTTCAGGGGTACACATTTATTCAGATCAAACAAATGTAAAATATAATTAAAACGTTCCTGGCTTCCCGATGACTATTGTTTATTCCTAGACAATGTAAGTATGTTTCTAATAGCCACAACCCTGGGTGGGGAGGGAGGTGCCATTATGATCCATATTTTACAGTTGAGGAAACTGAGGCATGCAGAAAGTAACTTGTTCAGGGTCACACGGCTAGCATCTGAGGCAGGATTTGAACTCAGGTCTTCCTGAATCCAGGTCCATTGAACCACCTGGACCTACAATTTATAGTGATTGTGTATTGAAACCCTTTCTACCTCTCTTCTTCTCCTTCTTCCCTCTGCTTGTTCTTCTGCTTTTCACTGTCCCTCTCCTTCTTCCTCCTTCAGGTTCACAAACCATAAGACCACAGATCTAAAACTGGGAGGGGTATCAGAGGCCATTGAATCCAATGTGTATATTTTACAGGTGAGGTAACTGAGGCTCAGTGAGGTTAAGTGATTTGTGTAAGGTCATGCAATGAGTAAGGATCAGGTAAGTGATGGGAAGAAGAAAGTTTCTATTATTTGCTGCAGTCAGGCACCCTGCTTGGTCAGATTCTGTCTATGAAACCATCTTCCTAATGGGCAAACCTCTTGTAATTCCAAAAGTGTTTATTGCTGTCCCTTCAATAGGCTAAAAGTATAATAGGAGCCCTCTTTATATGCACAAATGGATCATCTCTACATTGCTCCCTGGGGTGTTTTAAAGACTAGTGCTATTCTCAGAACACTTTACAAAGTTATCTGTAGAGATAATAGGAAAACTATTAACACAGTAGGTGCTCCATAAATGTCTGGAAAGGACAGGGAGCAGAGAAAAATTTGATGGATCCAAATTCTTTGTATTCTGTAGACATTTCTGGAATTGTTAAAGGTCATTTCTAAAAACAAATCTGGTGGCATCCTTGACATAGCCTCACTGTCTGAGGACATAAGCACTGCAGAGTTTCCTATCCACCACATATACCACACAGGGCCTAGTGAAACAAAGAATGCCAAAGGGAGATCTTTCTTTTTATTATGCAAAAGTCTGCTCACAATCATTGGTTCAACAAGCATTTATCAAGTATGTAGTGTGTGCAAGACACTGTGTTAGATGATGAGGATGCAAAAACAAAATACGAAATCTTCCTGTCCTATCCAGTAGTTTTATATTACTGAAGCTTAAAATCCCATGGTGCATTTCACTGTGAACTATAGTTAATACTCAAGATGTATTAAGTAAACCACTATTCATAATAGATCAAATAATGTTTAAGAAAATAAAAAATACAGCTGTACTCCTATCAACTAAACAAATGAAAAGCAGAAGAGCAAAATTCTATTAGTAAGATTTAGGTCAAGTTAACTTCATATGATAGAAAAAAAAAAGCACTGCTTTGAACATAGAAGATCTCACTTTCAGTCCTGGTTTTGATGATTATTTTGTCTGTAACATCGGCCAAGTCATTTCACTTTTCTGGACCTGAGTTTTCTTTTCTTTTCTTTTTTTCTTTCCACCTGAGTTTTCTCATCTCTAAAGCAGAAAAGGGAAAATGTATGGCTCTAAAGTCTTTTCTAGTTCTAAATTCTCTTATTCTCTCCATCCTAATTCAGCCCCTCACTACCTCTCCTGTAAACTAGACGCATCACATTTGGGTGATCCTGGGGGCCACCTGAACCAGATTAAAATATAACTGGGAAATATCTAACAAAATAAATAAAAATACAATAAAGCATAGATAACATTACATTTTTGAATGGTCAATATGCAGCTGGCAGAGATCCTTATATCTGGGTTCATGCTGCCCCCTTCCAACTCCCTCACCCCAATTTCTATTGAATTTGACACCACTGCCCTCACTGATTGCAACAGCTTCCTCATTGATCTCCATGCCTCAAGTCTTGCCCCTTTCCTTATCCGTCCTTCATACAGATACCAAAGTGATTTCCCTAAAGCATGGTTCTGACCATCTCGCTTACCTACTCACTAAATTTCTCTGGCTCCCCACTTCCTCTAGAATCAAGTATAAACTCCTCCATGTGACCTTTAAAGTGCCAACCTGCTTTCCCAAATTCATTACACATCACTCCCTTCCATGCTCTCTATGGTTAGACAATACTAACCTTCATTATGTCCCTCACATGTGACATCCATAACTTGGTTCTCTGCTCTTATACTATCTCCCAGAACTGAAATGGGCTTCTGACTCACTTTGGCCTCTTTGAATCCCCTGTTTCCTGCAAAACTCAGTTCATTTATCACCTTCTACCTGAAGCTTCTTCTAATTCTGCTTAACTCCTAGTATTTTTACTCAAAAATTACCTTGTACTTCTTTCATAGTTACTTTATGTATATCTATGCCTATGCTGACACCTAGAGAAGCAGTATGGTGTGGTGGATAGAGAAGGCATCTTAGAATGAGGATGATGTGAGTTCACAGGCTGAGTCTTACTCAGACTGAATGTGTTACCCTGCTCAAGTCATGTAACCTCTAAGTTGCCCTAGGCAGCACTCTGAGGTTATCTGTTGCTAAGAAGGTGTTGAGTTGCCTTGGCTGGAGAAGCTTCCTTCCTTGAGAATTCACTCTACCAATAAATAACAAATGCAATCCCTCTTCCTTTTGTGTGTGCATGAGTATGTGCATTGTCTCTACTAGTTAGATTATAAACAACTAAGGTCATCAACAGCTTTCCTTTTGACTTTATAATCCTAAAACTTAGAAGAGTCCCTGGCCCATAGCACAGGTTTAATAAGTACTTGTCAATTGATTTATGACTCCATAAGCTGACCTTGTCAGACACCATCTATATGCCCACATATTTTAATCAGAATATTGTTAGTAGGAGCCATATTCCTTAGCAAATTTAGGGCAAAAAATTCCATCACCTAATGTACTTTGGACATGTCCATAAATGGTGAACCAATTTTTTTCTTTATTTTTTTTAAAGAAAGTTTTTTATCCTGTGGACTTGCCTCCATATAATTCAACAAAATTTGACAGTAATTCCGGTTCAAATCAAGGCCAGCTCAAATCAGATAGAAACATTTATATAGAGAGGCAAAGTGTTAAATGGCAAAATTTGATTTCAATTCTCATCTATTCTGTATTTGATGCTGAGGTCTTTTAACTTAATTGGTTCATATCAAACCACAGAGCAGACATCATCAGGGCAAGAGCCTTGGGGCTTGTGTTTTCCATTCCTGAGCTCTTTACGGGACATGTCTAAAGGATGATTATAAAATACCTGCAAATACTAACCTGAACTGATATTATTTCAATAAAGGAAAACATTTGGTGCATTAAGCTTTTCAAATTATATTTCATCATATTTCTATATTCCATTCAACTGAGGAAGAATTTATTAAGGACCTACTAGGCATCAGATACTATGCTAGGCACTAGGAATAAAAAAAAAATGTAAAACAGCCCCTGTGCTCAAAGAGCTTGCCTTCTACTTGGCTACTTGCTGCAAAACAATCTAAAGATAAGTAAATTGAAATACACACATATTTATTGATCTCTATACATACATATACATATATGTATATACATATTTATCAGGAACAAAAAGATCTGGGACATTAACCTTGAAAAATGGGGTGCTATTTTAAAGTTTTCTTTATCATAGACCTTTGAAGCAAGAATAGAATTTTATAGCTAACAAAATCCGTTCCCTCCTTAAATTTTTTTTAATTAAGATTTTTTATTTTTAGTTTAAAACACTCAGTTCCACATGATTTTGAGTTCCAGATTTTCTTTCCCCCCTGCCCCACTCCCTCCACAAGATGGCCTGGAATCTGATATATCTTCTGCATACAACTTTTCATTGAACTTATTTGCATAACAGTCAAGTTGTAAAGAAGAATTATGACCAATGGAATGAATCATGAGAAAGAAGAAACAGAACCAAAAAAAAAAAACACCAAAAAACAAAGGGGAATAAAAAGGAGAGCAAACAGTGTGCCTCAATCTGTATTCAGATTCCATAGTTCTTCCTCTGGATGTAGATCGCTCTGTCCATCATGAGTCCTTTGGAGTTGTCTTTGAACCTTGTATTGCTTAGAAAAGCAAAATCTATCAGGGTTAGTCATCACAGAATCCATATATCTGTGATTGGGTATAATGTTCTCCTGGTTCTGCTCCGCTCACTCAGCATTATATCATATAGGTTTTTCCAGGTTATTATGAAGTCCATATCTTCCCCATTTCTTATAGCACAATAGTATTCCATTACATTCATATACCATACCATATAATTGTTCAGCCATTCCCCAGTTGATGGGCATCCCCTTGATTTCCAATTCTTTCCTACTACAAAAAGAGCTGCTATACATATTTTTATACGTATGGATCCTTTTCCCACTTGTGTGATGTCTTTGAGATACAGCCCTAGAAGTGGTCTTGCTGGGTCAAAGGGTATGAACATTTTTATAGCCCTTTGGGCATAGTGCCAAATTACTCTCCAGAATGGCTGGATCATTTCACAACTCCACTAGCAACATAACACTGTTCCAATTTTCCCACGTCCTCTCCAGTATTTATCATTTTCCTGTTTTGTAATTTTAGCCAATCTGACAGGAGAGATGTGGTACCTAAGAGTTGCTTTAATTTGCATTTCTCTAATCAGTAGTGATTTCAAGCATTTTTTCATATGCCTATAGATATGTTTAATTTCTTCCTCTGTAAACTGCCTGTTCATATCCATTGACCACTTCTCAATTGGGGAATGACTTGTATTCCTATAAATTTGGCTCAGTTCCCTATGTATTTTAGAGACGAGTCCTTTATCAGAGACACTAGTTGTAAAGATTTTCTCCCAATTTTCTGCTTCCCT
Source organism: Phalanger gymnotis (assembly GCA_028646595.1). Classification (NCBI taxonomy): domain Eukaryota; kingdom Metazoa; phylum Chordata; class Mammalia; order Diprotodontia; family Phalangeridae; genus Phalanger; species Phalanger gymnotis. The sequence goes on from CM053623.1 coordinate 191,830,408, forward strand.
CCTAATTTTTGTTGCATTGACTTTTTTTATACAAAAACATTTCAATGTAATATAATCAAAATTATCTATTTTGCATTTTGTAATCCTCTCTCTCTCTTGTGTCATGAATTCTTTGCTTTTCCATAAATCTGATAGGTAAACTATTCCTTGCTCTCCCAAATTGCTTATAGTATCAGCTTTTATTCCTAAATCATGAACCCACTTTGATTTTATTTTGGTATATGGTGTAAGATACTGGTCTATGCCCAGTTTCTGCCCTACCATTTTCCAATTTTCCCAGCAGTTTTTGTGAAATGGGGAATTCTTAGCCCAGAAGCTAGATTCTTTGGGCTTATCAAAGAGTAGATTGCTACAGTCATTGACTATTGCATCTTGTGTACCTAACCTATTCCACAGATCCGTCACTCTGTTTCTTAGCCAGTACCTGGTAGTTTTGATGACTGCTGCTTTACAGTACAGTTTAATATCTGGTGTGGCTAAGCCACCTTGCCTAGCATTTCTTTTAATTAATTCCCTAGATATTATAGATATCTTGCTCTTCCAGATGAATTTTTTTATTATTTTATCCAGCTCTATAAAATAATTTTTTGGTAGTTCAATTGGTATGGCACTGAATAAATAAATTAATTTAGGTAAAATTATCATTCGTATTATATTAGCTTGACCCAACCATGAGCAACTGATATTTTTCCATTTATTTAGATTTGAATTTATTCACATGAAAAGTGTTTCATAATTTTGTTCATATAGGCCCTGTGTTTGTCTTGGCAGATAGACTCCCAAATATTTTATAGTGTCTATACTAACTTTAAATGGAATTTCTCTTTCTATCTTTTGGTGTTGGGCTTTGCTAGTAACGTATAGGAATGCTGAGGATTTCTGTGGGTTTATTTTATATCCTGCAACTTTGCTGAAGTTGTTTATTATTTCAAGTTTTTTACTTGATTCTCTAAGCAAATCATCATATAATCCGCAAAAGGGATAATTTAGTTCCTTCTATGCCTATTCTAATTCTTTCAATTTCTTTTTCTTCTCTTATTGCTACAGCTAACATTCCTAGTACCAAATTGAATAGTTAGGGGTGATAATGGACATCCTTGTTTCACCCTTGATTTTATTGGGAACACATCTAGCTTATCCTCATTACAAATAATGCTTGTTGATGGTTTTAGGTAGATGCTATTTATAATTTTAAGGAAAGCTCCATTGATTCCTATGCTTTCTAGTGTTTTTAATAGGAATGGGTGTTGTATTTTGTCAAAGGCTTTTTCTGCATCTATTGAGATGATCATATGGTTTCTGCTAGTTTTGTTGTTGATATAATCAATTATGCTGATAGTTTTCCTAATATTAAACCAGCCTTGCATTCCTGGAATAAATCCTGCCTGGTTGTAGTATATTATTGCTGCAATCTTTCTGCTAATATTTTATTTAAATTTTTTGCATCAATATTCATTAGGCAAACTGGTCTATAATTTTCTTTCTCTATTTTTACTCTTCCTGGTTTGGGTATTAATAGCATATTTGTGTCATAAAATGAATTTGGTAGGACTCCTTCACTTATTTTCCCAAATAATATGTAAATATAGGAATTAATTGTTCTTCAAATGTTTGATAAAATTCACATTTAAAGCCATTTGGCCCAGGAGATTTTTTCCTAAGGAGTTCATTGATGGCTTGCTCAATTTCTTTTTCTGAGATGGGGCTATGCAGGAATTTTACTTCCTCCTCAG
>CM053623.1:191832640-191858546 GCA_028646595.1 Phalanger gymnotis
ATAAATGATATTATTAAAATGTAGATACAAACTGTGGAAGACATATTATGTCTTCCAATATTACATTATGAGATCAGGCTGCTTTTTTTCAGTAGTTAACCACTAAATTGACACGATGCAGAAAAATGCTGTTGGGGAGGGAGAGTGGGAATTCAAAGGGAAAAAAAAATCAGGAGGTCTAGAACTAGGGCAAATGAGGAAAGGACCTAATATTCTCATACTACATGAAAGGTTAAGGACACTCGCATTTGGTCCTTTTGTTTAGATTCCCTTCAATGAGGCAAAATATTGTCATAAAAATCATAGAAAGACTCCTAGAAATGAGAGCAAGCAGAGATGGGTCAAAGATCTGCTTCTGCCATCCACCAACTTTGGAACCTTGAGGAAGGTATCTCACTACCTAGGACTCAGTTGCCTGATCTATGAGATATAATGATAACTCTTTCTCCCATCTTGTGTAGCTCACAGGCTGTAATGAGATGATGATGATGATGATGATAATGATGATGATGATGATGATTGCTGATATTTACATGATGTTTAAGGTTTCTAAAGCACTCTCCACCCTCTAACCTTCACAGCAACTCTGAGAAATATATCCAGGATTTTTCTGATGAGGAAGCTGATTCTTAGATGTTACATGACTTATTCTGAGTCGTATTGCTAGTAAGGTCCTCAGCAGCATTAGAACCCAAGATTTTGACTCTAAGCCCAGAGTTCTATCCACTAACTTTGCTGATTCCCTGGCATATGGAAAATTCAACTATGACACATCATATCATATATTATCAGGTGATCCTAGTGCCAAGTCATATATCTCATTGCTTCCTGAGAACCTGACACACATCTGCACATGGTAAATGCCATTATGAACATTTCTTTATGGGGATACCATTGATTGTTAGGGAGACAGCAATAAGCATTTGTGACATGCAGTATCTGGGAGGTTGGATTGTTGTCGTTCAGTCATGTCTGACTGTCCAGGACACCATTCAGAGTTTTCTTGGCAAAGATATTGGAGTGGGTTTGTCATTTCATTGTCCAACTTATTTATATATGAGGAAACTGAGGCAAACAGGGTTAAGCAACTTGCCCAAGGTCACATAGCTAATAAGTATCTGAGGCCAGATTTGAACTCAGGAAATTGAATCTTCTGACTTCAGGCCTGGAGCTCTACAGACTGTGCCCCCTAGCTGTGAATTACAATGGATTAAATTCAATGATGAAGAGAGGCAGTGTGGCCTAATGGATAGAGAGTTGACCTTGGAGCCAGGAAGGCCTGGGATCAAGCGTGACCTATGATATATACAGATTGGGTGACCAAGGGCAAGTAACAAAACTCTTAATGCTGGGGTAACTCGTTAAGATTATAAATTTCAGACAGAATAGCTGGCAGCTTGAACTGGTGGAGAGAGTTCACTCACTGGGATGATAGCATCACAGATTCACAGCTAGAAGTCACATTAAAGCCCATTGTATCTAACTCCCTCATTATACAGAAGAGAAAACTGAAGCCAAGACAGGTTAAGCTACTTATCCATGGTCCCAGAACTAGTACAAGGATTCGTGACCCCAAACCTAGTCCTCCATTTAGTATGCCACCAGCTGCCTCTAGGAGTTACCTACTGCAGTGAAATCCCAGAGCCACCTCCTACCCCTGTGTATAATGTTAAGGGTTTGGGGAATGGGGAAGCTATAATGTATTTAGTATATTTACTGAAAGCATACTTAATTAAGTAAAATGTAATTAATAGTGTAAGTATAAAACGGTTAAATTCCCAGTAAAGCATTCCACTTTAGGATGTAACTGTTCAAAGGGATTTGCTATTAATAGGATCAGCAATCATCTCTAACTTTGAAGGTCTGGGGGTATCCTGCAGTGTTAAGCTCCCCAGCAAAGCCTTTCAGGCCAACTAGAGTGCCTGTCTCACACTTCTTGCTCTATTTACCAGTGCTCTGCTCTGGCAAATTAACATATTTTCAAATGTGACCCAGAAAGAAAAAGGTCAAAAACACCGCCCTAATTCATGCAGTTTCCAAAAATGACTAATTTATTCTTAGCATGCGGATCTCCCTGTGGGGGGTGGGGTGGGGTAGGAGAATCTGGCTTAGCAATTAGTCATTTGAAAATGTTGCCAAGTGCAAAAGTAGCTTAGTGTCAAGAATACCAGTGAGTTGTGTTTCTGAAATGATTAAGACAAGATAGAAAAAAATGAATGGTTCCACAGAGGAAGGAAATGCGATAAAAATAAAGAAGGCATAATTTGAACTCAATGTTCTGAAAAAACTAAAATTATTTGGCTTGCCATGTGAATGCCTTAAACATTCTAAGTATTATTTCTGTCTTTTACATCACGGCATGTCAGCAATGGAAAAGACCACTGCAAGGGTCATCTAATTCAGTTCGTACCTGCCAAGAATCTCCTCCCTATCATGCCCACTACATGGTTGTTCAATTTCATCATAAAGACTACAAGGCATAAGACAGCCAGAGCCTTCTGAGGCAGCTCATTCTACTCTCAGGTATCCCTAGTATTTAGGATGCTTTTGTTTACATCAAGATTCAATCTAACTCTTTGGAACTTTCACCTTATTCTGGCCCCTGTGGCCAAGCAGAGTAAAGAGCTGGAGGTTGGGAGTGAGAGAATTCTAGGCATGGAAACTAACCAGTTCAAGGGCACAGAGACGTTAGATGCTTACATGCAAATGTGAAAGGAATTATGATTTCCATATTAGTTGATATGATATGTGCAATGAATATACTAATAATTTAGATTTTTCAGAATTGCCTCTTCAGGCTTATGAGTCAGAAGATCACAATGCAGATTGAAATGATCAGTCAAACCTTGACCATCACTGCATTTATGTACCCATATACCTTAAGTTAAGTGAATCAAACATTATAGAGCCTGTTCCCATTACCAAAGTCTGGTCTTGCACCCCACTAAATAACAACCCCCAAAGACTTAAATCCAGAATTGTATTGTCCTCCTTTCGTGAGCACATTGTGGGAAATCACTCAGGTCCTGGGAAATGATTGTAATCCACGTTACCCCTCCCTTCCCATTTGTGATGTATGTATATAATATCTGCCTTCACTACAGCAAGGTGGAATTCTGATCAAGAGAATTCCCAATTTGCAAATCTGTTCCTCATAAATGAAACTAATTAATTAACCCGCTACTTGACAACTGTCACTTCGTCTCTGGCCTGCTGTTTCATCATTCTCAGGTTAGAGACTGGCTCAGTAAAATCTTAACATTAATTGGTGTCAGAAGTATCTAAGTTGTTAGTATATTCATTGCACATATCATATTGATTAATATGAAAATCATATTTCCCTTCATATAAGGAAGAACAAGGTTAGTATAGCCAAAACCTGGAATACAGTAGATTCTATTAGAAAAGTTTGGAGGGTCCAGCTGGTAAAGAGTTTTAAATGCCAGAGGGTTTTACTTTTGGCCTTGGAGATGATAGGGAGAGATTGATGTTTATTGAGGGTGGGGTATGGGATGAAGAAAATGGACATGGTCAGACTTTGACATTAGAAAAATCACTTTGGTAACTGAGTGGAGGATGGATGAAGTAAAGAAAGACTTGAGGTGAGGAGACCAATTTGAAGACTACTATAACAGTCCCGGATCGAAGACCTAGCTGGGCTGATGTTTGTGAGTGTAGAGAAGAAAAGGTATGGTGTGATGTTGTAGAGAAAGAAATTGCAAGATTAGGCAACTGATTGGATGTGTGGGGTGAATGGATGAGTAGTTGAGGATGATGCTAAAAACTTGATTAAAAACTTTAGTAACTGGAAAGATGATGGTGACCTTGACGGTAATAGAAAAGTTCAGAAGAGTAGAGATTGAGGAGGAGATAGATAATTTTAAAAAAATATGTTGAGTTTGAGTTGCCTACTGGATATCCAGTTTAAAATGACCAACAAGTAGTTTGAGTGTAGGACTGGAGTTCAGGATAGAGACTAGGGTTAGGAAAATAGATCTGGAAATCATTTGCATAGACATGATTGTTAAAACTAAGGGAGTATGTGAGATCTCCAGGTAAGTGAGTATTGAAAGAAAGAGAAAAAAGAGGGCCCAGGAAAGAGCCTTAGGGGATACCCACAATTTGTGGTTGAATTTCCAGCCAAAAAGAGACTGCAGAGTGATCAGGCACATAAGAGGTAAACCAAGAGAGAACTGAGTTGCAAAAACTTGGAGAAGAGGGAGTATCCAGGAGGAGAGGGTGGGCACTAGGATTCAGTTTTGCAGAAAGGTCAAAAAGGATTAGGATCAAGAAGGCATTTCATCAAAGAAGAGATTGGAAAAGCAATTTCAGTTGTATGATGAAGCTGGCAGCCATATTCAGAGAGGAAAGAAAGAAGGGAGGAAGGAAAGAAGGAAGGAAAGCAAGAAAGAAAGAAAGCAAGAAAGAAAGAAAGCAAGAAAGCAAGCAAGAAAGAAAAGAAAGAAAATGAGAAAGAATGGAAGAAAGAAAGAAAAAAGAAAGAGAAAGAAAGAAAAAGAAAGAAGGAAAGAAAGAAAGATGATGGTGGGGGAAAATCTCCCAGAGAAGATAAGAGTATCAAAGGTAAGTGTCAAGAGGTTCATCTTGGCAAGCTGGAGGGTCACCTCATAACAGACTGGAGAAAGGGTGGAGATAATGTGAGATCTTTTCAGAGGAATGAGAGATGAGGAGGAGGAGAGAAGTAGGAGTCCACACAATGATGGCCTCTTTTTCAGTGAAATGTAAGGCAAGTCCTCAGTAGAGAGGATAAGGGGAGGAAATGACATAGGAGGCTTGAAAGGTAAAGAAAAGATTCAGAAGTTGCTGTGATAAAGGAAATTGTTCACTATCTTATAGAATCAGTTAGGGAGGAGTAGGTAAGATTGCCTTGCTCGTCTCAGTTGAGATTAGCTAGGAAAAAAAAAAAACTTATTGTGGATGCAGTCACCATGGTTTTAAGGGCTTTGCCACTTCTTTTCGAGAACATATGTGTTGGAGTGGAGGAGGCCAATGATACATGTAATCCACTATTGGCATTTAACAAGACCTGATTGGCCTGGGACAAGGTAGTGATATATTCAAGGACAGAAGATAATGTTCAGTCGAATTCTACACTACAAGTCAGCACCTGCTATGGAATTTTTAGTCTGAGGGAGTTGCTTGGGGCACTGGGAAGATAATACCACCATTACCTTTAGTAATAACAGTCATTTTTTAAAAAAGAGTTTTGTAGGGATGATATCATTTAATCCTCACAATAGCCCTATGTAACAGATAGTAATTGATTCCATTTTACAGATGATGGAATTGAAACTCAGGATAAATGACTTTCTCAGTGTCATACAGGCCACTATGAGTCATAGGCCAAACTTGAACCCAGGTCTTTTGGAATTCAAGGTCAATCCTATCCATTATGTCACATTGCCTCTCCAGCTATTTCCTCCCTAAAATGTAAAGCCCAAATTGAACGTACTGCTTCAGCCAGGGTGTAATCAGGATAGAGTGAGGTGCTACTCTGAAGCTTGGTCAGCTCCTGAGTACTGTCTTTTGTGGTGTCTGTTAGATAAAGTGAAGCACAATTATGTGGTTTGTTTGCTGTTCAACAATTTAATTTAGCACATTTTCAGCATGCTCCTACTATAAGCAAAAGTCTCAAAATAGGAAATGCTGAAACCTGGAAGCTTCCCCATTCCTCTTTCCCCTTTCCCATTTCTCTTACTCTCTTCTCTTTTTTCCATTTCTCTTCTTTTCACCTCTCCTTTCCCCTTTCAGCTCCCCTGTTCTCTGCTACCTTCCTTTTCTTTTGTCTCTTCTCCTCTCCCTACTTTCCTTTTCTTGCCATGCCTTGTCTTGCTTTGCCTTGCCTTGTCAAGATTTGGCCTCTGTTTCTTTTTAAATTTTTTTTAAAAATTAATTTATTTTTAATTTGTGGAATAAAACAAGCATTTCCATAACAAAGTACAATTTTTTTTTAAAAAAAAAGATGATTGCACATGAAACTGCAAATCTATTATGTACAACTTGCTATTCCTTTTAAATATATAATAAAGTTATCATGTAAATTTCTTTCCCCCACCCTTGCCCTAGAGATGGCTACCATTAGACACAAATAGGTATATATGCGTAAAATTATTCTATACATAATTCTATTGATCAGGTCTTTCTCTGGATACAGATAGTGTCTTTCTTCATATGTTCTTTATAGTTAATTTGGATTTTGTTTTAACAGTCAATAGTCATTTATTAAGCACCTATTATGTGTCAGATACTCTGCTAAGCACCAGGAATACAAAGAAAGGAAAAACTAAACAGCCCCTGATCTCAAGAAGCTCAAAGCATATTATGGGAAACTATACATGGAAATACCCATGTACAAAAAATCTATTGCTCTCTCTTTTTTGACATGAGCCCCTCTTTTGACATTGCCCCCCTCCCTGGGCTCTCTAGTAAGCTCCTCCTATTCCCAGGGAAGTACCACATTTATACCCGGCTTAGTCCAGACACATATTCGCTTAGCCCACTGTAGCTCAGAACTTCTCAGCTCAAAAGATCTACCAGCCTTAGTCTCCCCGGTACCAGATGTATAGCATCTTGTCTGGTGAAGAATGGCATTTTAATGAAGCACGTTGCTATTGAAAAAACAGCAGTAGATGAATCAAATTCTTGTGATTGCCATAGCCTGGAATCCCTGTCGAGTTTGGCTCTTGTTTTATTTACATGTGTGTCTATATTTTACTGGAATAGCCTCATGAAATATACATCCAACATTCACAAGAATCCCAAGGGAAGAGTAATAATACTGTTTTATACTGCCCTAGTTAACAATGCATGAACAATATGATGCTGTATATTTAATTTGAGATACATGCCTGGAGTATTCGCAATTATTCTCTTGTAATGGTGAGGATGAGTGATAAGAAGGAAAAAGCAGAGATTTATTTAACCAGTCAGCATTAATTCCTTCCCTAAGAGAACAGGGAGTTTGCTCTATGCATTTGTAGGTGCCCTCTTCAATATGAACAGAAAATAGGAGGGGCTCTTCGCTATATCTACTGTGTAAAACTATGTAAATGTCACAGTTAAGGTGTGGGTAATATCTATAGTGATAAAAGGAACTAAGCAAAGTCATAATTGCATTTATGTTTATGATTCTGTTCCCAAAGCAAATTGTTTGCGCAGGAGTCTCTGTCTTGAATATGTGCCGTTAGTGAGAACAGGTTTGCCTTTGTGGTGTTCTTTCTTCTGGCCTTCATATCATTGAGAGAGTTATATTTTTCCAATAGGATGTAAGCTTCTTGAGGGTAGTAACTTCTGAATTTATATCCCTAGTGTCTGGCACATAGGAATCACTTAATAAATGATTATTGGTTAGTGTATTGACCTAGAATCAGGGCTTATATGGTTTCTGAGGTAATTATCTTTTCTACTTCAATCTTCCTACAGAATCAGTTATCACTTCCTACACTGTAATGGTTTGCTTCTCCCTCCTCTCCATCTAATTCCCATGGTCCTGATGCCAATTCAGATTCTCATTATGTTTCATCTGAACCACTGCAGTAGAACCACTGAAATAGACCTCTTCTAGTAGATTCTGTAGAATAAGTCTTCTAATACAGGGTGCTGATTTATGCATCTCCTCCACTCAAAAAAATTTAATGGATTCCCATTATATAACCAATAAAGTCCAAGCTCTTTAATGTGATACTCAAGGCCTTCCATAATTAGAGTCCACCATATCTCTCCAACCTTATCTCACAGTTCTTTTCAAGTTCATTATGCTCTAAGCAAAGCAGGCCATTTAGTGTTCCTTAGATATGTTCCAAATTTTCTTGCATTTGTACCTTGGATCACTGTGTCTAAAATGACTTTATTTCTATTTTTTCACTTCCTGCCCTACTCAAATGTCACCTCCTTCATGAAGTCTACCTTCATTCATCCTTTTGGAAGTAGGTACTCTTTCTCTAAGCTTTCACAATGTTTTTGTGTCTCTCTTTTTCATTGGCTCTGTTTTGTCATTGTTTGTGTTTTTGCCTTTTCTCCTTCCCTAGATTATAAGCTTCTTGTGGGCAAAAACCCTATACAATTCACATATTCCAAAAGTCCAGGAAGAAGAGAATATAAAAGGAAGTGGGTCAACATTAACATAATCCAAGATTTTTTTAGTGCCTGTTCTTTAAAATCGATGAAGTCATCACTTTCAGGAATCTGAGCAACATAATGGAAAACAATATTTTTAGTTCACTTGAAACAGAGAAGACCAAGATTCATCCTCCCAATTAAGATGACCTGGCATTTACTTGTAATTGGGTCAAAGATACATTCTCTAGTGGTATAGTAATTTATTGTCATACATGCCAGAAAGGAAGCCACACTGAGACGGAAGGTCATTAACACAGAAGTTGAGAAATAGAACTCTAAATGTTTATATTTTTATAGTGGCCAAATGTCATTTATAGAAACGGCTTTCTACGAATTCAAGGAATCTCTAGCTGTTTTATGATATCTCTACTAGAATCATCCCTGAACTCATGAACTTATTGAAATAAATAATAACAACTGATCCTTTCTATGTCTCTGGAAAGGCTATTGAATTAGTATGAGGAGAAAAACATGCTCATCTCCTTTACCCAACTAATTAGAGAACATAGGTTCTTAAGATCATAGAATCTTAAAAATATAAGGTACTTCAAGGGACAGCTGATCAAAACCTTACCCAAATCATGAATTCTGCCTGCAATATCCTTAAGAACTTTTGATGGCCAGTGACAAGTACACTTGTTATCCTTCCTTTAGGTTCTCTAGGTTAAATGTTTTGAGTTCCTTCAATCTCTCCTTATATACTATAATTTCAATTCCTTTCATAATTTCTGGTCATTCTCTTATAGCAATGTTCCAATTTTCTAATATCCTCTCTCAAAAGTCATGCCAAGAATTAGACACAATATCAAAAATTTGTTCTGATTAGGACAGAGGACAGTGGAACTTTATATGGATCCCTATTAAATTTCATCTTGTAAGTTTCATTCCACTTGTAAGTTTCATTCCACTCATTCCATTCATTCTACTCATTCATAACTTGTCAAATATCTTCAACATTACAATATGTCACCCAATGTATAACCTACCCCTCCCAGCCTAATGGCATTCTCAAATTTGATAAGCATGGCATCTACTTATTTAGAGAAATCACTGATAAAAATACTGAGTGAAATAAAACCAAGGACAATATCTTGGAGGTACTCCATTACAGAGCTCTCTCCACATTGATAACAATCCATTAATAAACATTCTTTGTTTATAGTCAATAAATCCATCCAAAAACCAAATAACTGGTTTTTTTTTTTAATCTGGGTCATATCTCTTTTAATAGTAGCCGACATTTACATAGAACTTAGAAGCTTGCAAGCATTTTACTCTACAGATATTATCTCATTCTATTCTTCCAACCCCATGCATTCCATTGTGCCATAAGTCTTATTATATTCATTTTAATATAAGGAAAAAGGGAATTAAAAGGTTTATGATTATCTCATGGTCACATAGCTAGTAAAGATTACAGAAAGGATTAGAACAAAGGTCGCTTTTGAGCCTATGACCAACACTCAGAGGTAGCCAGGTGATGCATTGAAAAGAGTTATGAGCTTGGAGTAAAAAAAAAAAAAACTGAGTTAAAATTCAGTCTTTGACACTTACTAACAGTGTGACCCTGGGCAATTAATTTAATCTCTATTTGCCTCAGTTTCATCCACCGTAAAAATGGGGATGATAACAGCACCTACCTCACAGAGTTGCTATGAAGATGAAATTGCATATTTGTAACAAAGAAGTGCTTAACACAGTGCCTGACACATAGTAGGTGCTATAAACAATGCTTATTCCATCTTCTCCCCTCTGTCTTCTTTCAGGCATATCATACTGATTATGAGCTTGTCTGCAAACATAGTGTCATCCAGTGAATTAGATTTCCGCCCCCGCCACAGTGTTGTGCTGTGGAAATTAACAAGCATGCAGTAAACTCTTATTTATACTAAGTACTATGCTAGACACCGGGGATTTTTTTTAAGCAAGAAAAAAATATTCCTTGTCCTCATGGATCTTATACTCTTAGAGGGAGGCAACATATCCATAAATAGGCATATCCAAAATGCAAACTGAGCAGATTGTAAGTGACCTTAGAAGGGAAAGTACTAGCAGCTGACAGAACCAGGAAAGGGCTTTTACAGAAGGTGGTATTTGAACTAAATATTAAAGGAATCCATGGATTCTAAGAAGTGTTGTTGACAATAGGGAGTACCAGGCCTGGGGTATATTCAGTACAAAAATACAGAGATAGGAGGAAAGTCATGTGTGAGGTACAGCAAATTGTCGGTAAATTTGATAAGCATACCATATATGCCTTGATCTAAATCATTGACTAAAGTATTGAATATCCCAAGGTAAACAGGGTCACATGGAGTATTTTACTGAAAATTTTCCTCAAAATTAACTCGGATCAATCAACACTTATCGAGTCCAGCTACTCACACACCTTCAAATCCATTTAGCCCTGTGTTATCCTCTCTCCCTGACTTTAGAGTGAGACAATATATCATTGGAGCTTTTGCCAAAAATAATCCACCCATCTAGCTATTCTGTCAAAAATGTATAGATAAAATCAGCTTGGTATGAACAGTTGTTAGTGAATCATCTTGGTTGGTGGTTATTTCTTTCTTTTTTGTTCCTAATTCTTGCATGCCAAAATCATAGTTCTTTGATATTAGGTTTCTATCTTATTCCTCTTTTCCAAAAATGGCATAACAATTACCTGAATTATCTTTCCTATTAGCAGTGATAGCATACTGGATAAAACACTGGACTTGAAGTTAGGATGTTGGGAAGACCTGGGTTCAATGCCATATCAGATATATATTAGCTGTGTAATCTTGGGCAAGTCATGTTACTTCTCTGTATTTCATTTTTTTTTTTCATTTGTTAAATGAAGGTGTGGGATTCAGTGGTCTCTGAGGTCCTTTATATGTCTCTGATCCTTCAAGAGAGCCAGTTTTGGGTGCTCTATTCCTGACCTTAAATCTCCTTCAGAGTTACTGACTATTCTTGATGAGGTTTCAATCTAGGTTCCATGGCATCCAGTAAGCTGCTCACAGTAAGAAGTATATTGTATTACCTGTTCTTAATGACCAATATGAAATTAAATTGATATCAGCTGCCTTTTAGAGCGATTTCACTTACATGATTGTAAATTGAATACATTGTTTTCTTGGTTCTACTGATTTTGCTCTGCACAACTTCATAGATATCTTCTGTTTCCTGCAATTCTTCATATTTGTGATTTGTGACACAATAATACTTCACTGTGTTCATATATCACAATTTTTGTCAGCCATTCCCCGATCAATCTGCACCAATTTAATTTCCCATTTTTTCCACCACAAAAAGAACTTTTATGACCATTTTGCCATAAATGAGACATTTCTTTGTATCACTGACTTCCTTGGAGTTTATGCTTGGTAGGGAGACTGGTGAATCAAAGGGTATATCACCTTTCTTGGCTATCAGAGAGAAGCCTCCAACAGAAATCAAAGTACCTCATTGCAAATGCATCTTGTTTCTGTGCTAACCGTGTAACTTGTGCTAGAAAAGGAGCACAACACTAAGTGAGATAAATCTGCCAATGAATCCCGTCTCAGACACTTACTACCTGAAACTGAGGAAGTCACTTAATGTCTCAGCCTCAATTTCTTCATCAGCAACACTGAGATAATAATGGTGCTGACTTTGCCAGGTTATGAATTAATGCATTTATCAAGTGTTTACTACATGCACTACACTGTACTGAGTGTTGGGGTTACAAATAAAAAAGCAAGACAGTGGTACCTGCTCTCAAGCTGACATCCTAATTGCAGAAGACAACTTAGATAGGAGGTTTCATTTGCAAGTCAGATGGAAAGGGTCCGCAGTCCTTAGGGACATTGCCAACACAGCTGGTAATGCATGTGTTTTTTTTCCCCTGCCCTTTTTCACATCATTATTTGCTACAGGTTTTTGAGTGCCTGTTCTGCCAATCTTCTCCCTGTGTCATACCTGATACTTTCTATTGTATCTGGTTTCTGACTTATATCTGTGAATTTTTTTTTTTGCCTTTCTGTCTCTTCATTTCAAAGCCTCTGAATCAGATGATCCCATCTCTGGGAAAGTACGTTCTTCTCTGCTTTCATTATAAGTATTCCTGTTAGATATGCCAGTTAGATATGTCCAGTGTCTTTTATAATAATGCTATTGGGAGGTGAGGAGCACTCCCGCTGAAACGTATGTAGGTGAAGCTAGGAGACAGGGCTGATCTCTCATGCCCAGGCCTAAAAATAGGTGTATGCCTACAAAAATATATTTGCTACACATTTTCTTGAACACCGTAAACCTTGACCCCTCCCTACTTCTCATGTCTGAATATCCTACTTGACTCTTAACAATTTTCTTGGTTTATTCCTCTAATTTTGTGATGTCCGTACAGTTTCTGATGCAGACTTCAATTGCTACCTCTAGCAGGACCTTTTTAAATTGGTCTTTGTGTACTCGTTTAAAAATATATTTTGCTTATTGTATTTCAGTATAATTGGTTTCTTTTGAAATCCTATTAATTTTAATTTATGAATCTAAGAGTATCATTTTGAGGAGTACGTAGGTTTTACCAACTTAACAAAGAGGTCCAGGACACAAAATCGATTGTTTAACAACCAATATTCTTGATTATTAACCCATGACTTTGTCTAATTCAATATTTTTGTCCCCTCTTTAATTGGCCATTGTCTAGTTGCAACTTCTCCCAGAGAAAAATCTTAGCTAGCCTCAAGGGAGGGCAAAGACCATAGCTGTAGATCCCATTCTTAGCCCTACTCCTCATTGCATCTAGAGAAAACATTAAAATATGAACTCCCATCAGGCCAAAAGCTGGCCATTACTGTATCATAGCTCAGAAAGCTAAATCCCATTCAAGGAAATATATTCTCCTGAGAACCCTACATTTAGTTAAATCAGAAATGAAAATATTACCCACATTGCAAAATGCAATCCTTTTTTCCCCTCTTGGCTTCCTTCTGGCAGTATCGTTTGGTCACACATGAATCACCAGAAGTAGATAGTAGCTCTTGGGTCTGATCATTTTCACGAGATTTTCTATTACATCTTGAACATGGGTCCTGTGGTGGAGTGGGGAGGATTTCATGATTCGGGTTAGGCTAAAAAATGATAGGTTCTATAATTCTAAAAAGTAAATCTCTTACCACTGTAAGACTTCCTCCTAGAAACTCCCTTATGAAGGTTTGGGGTATCTCAAGGGCTTGACTGGGTGAGGCTTGACTTTGAGCAAATTCTCTGGGAGAGATATGGATCATTAACATTGTAGGAGAGGGGGTAAGGGAAAGGTGCTGTTGAAAAATTCCCATGTCTATGTGGGTCAAAATCACAGTGTGAATGAGCAAAGCTCAAGAACGAAGTAGAAGAGCTAAAAGGGCCTGATACATGAGCCAGTGTCTAAAATGGAAGCTGGGTCAAATCCAGAAACCACAACCAGGTCAGTGAGGGGTCAAATGAGAGGCAGAGTAAGGGTTCAGGCACTGCTAGTTAAAGACTGAACAAGTAAACAGGATGTTGAGAAGACAAAGAGCTATCTCAATTTGCCATACTCCCTTGGCTTGTCGATTGTGAATGCAAATTTTTTTATCAGGTCATACGCACCCAAACACCCTCCATTTTCTTCTGAGGTCTCTTCAGCTAGAGAATGCCTTCACCTTAATTATGTCAGCTAGGTGGTATGGGGAACAGAGTGCCACAGGTGCAGTTAGAAAGACCCAAGTTCAAATTCTACCTAAAAAACTGACTAGCTTTGTCTGTAAAATTGGTATAATAATATTATCTTCCTCCCAGGATTGTTGTGAGCACCAAATGAGATAACATATGTGAAGTTCTTTGAAAACTTCAAAGTGTTATATAAATGGTATTTTGATTTTTGTTGTTATCTATAGTAATGACTGAGTTTAGACACAATTTTTCTTACTAAGGACAAGTGTCTTACTATTAATAGTATCTTACTCTTCTTTTGGGCATGAGAAGTGACCTTAGGAAATTTAGGTCCATCTTTTATGGGAAGAAGCTAGTATTGATTAGTTCCCTCCAAATTTAGATGCCCTCATCTTCCCTCTCTCCTTTACAATCATGCAGCTGATCTGAATCACCCCCCCCCATTTTCTCAGAGTCTATCCTTCTTTGTTTTCCCCCCAACTCTCATTCCAACCTGCTGGTATTCTAGGGAATAAATAGCCATTCTTTCACAGATTTATCTTTTGCCCCAGCAGGGAGGCCAATTTGCCCTCAGTGAGCACTTATTAGCCAATGGACTAGGACAGAAATACAAGGATATCACAATCTCTGTAGGTTGCTAAAATAATTGACTCCCTGCCTTTACTTGCCAAAATTGAGATCCTACTTTTTGTAGCTCCCTTGGCTACTACTACTATTAGCTGTAGTTTGCTGTGCCTATTCACTGTCACTTCAGGGTCAGTAGTCTGGAATTTTATAGGCCTCCAAAGATCCATTCTCCTCCATTTTCCCTCCCAATCTCAAATTCTCCCAGAGGCAAATAACTAATTAGCAGATCCCCAGAGTTGTCCTGATGGCTTTGCCAGAAAAAGTTCCAAATGGCCAGAAAAACATTCCAAGCTCACTCACCTCTTCCTTATAGGTTCTGGTAACTCTACTGGATTGTTAGCTTATCCCTTATCTATCTCTCATCATCTGGGTAATCTCGGAAAATTTTTGTCTTTCAGAAACTCATTGTCCTCATCTGTAAAAGAGTAAGAATTCCATGTTATTCTTAAGAGTAGTGTGAATATCAGATGATAAAATGATTATGATAATGTTTTGGAAATTAAAAGATATCATTAACATTATTGGTGTAAATAATCTTTTCCTGTGAAATTGGACAAGTCAGTGTCAGATGAGCTATGGGAAGCCAGGTTAGCTAAAACTGTGTTGGAGAGACTGTTAATTGGGCCATCCATCTTCAAAAGTACTTTTGAATTATTAAAAAGAATTTCAAAAATCTCTATTCCCTTTGCCTTTTGATCTGATTAGTAGGTCTATAAACCCCCATGTAGTTAAAGATAGAAGGAAAGGTCCCATACTCTCTATATCTATCACCTATTTCTTTCTACCATTTAAGGCTGGTAATCTCCTCTCTATCTACCAATCATTTATCTATCTATCTGGGATGTCTATGCTGTCAAACACAGATACCAAAATATTGATTGATTAAAGCCATAGATCACTACCAGAGAAAAACTTTATACTCAAAACTGAAAGGTATATTGAAGTTAAGTTTCAGAATTGCAATGCTAAAACAATTGCAAGCTGGTAAAAAAAATGGCCTTAGTCTATGAAAGATATTTAACTCAGTTCAGTATTATTCTGTGTCCTCAAAAAATCAGAGATTGGAATAGCTTATTCTCAAAATCAAAGGAGCTTGAGATATACCCTAAATGTGATATCTGCAAAGTAGAACCTAATATTTTTTTAAAAATACAAAGGTTCAATAACAGTCATTCATGCAAAAATAAAGTATCAGAAGTGAGTAAAATATTTTAATTTCAAATAATCCAAAGAAGATAAGCACAAACATTTAAATAAGTACAATTACCAAGAAAAGACTAAACGATGGAAATCATTCTTCCATGATGAATACACTATTAGAATTGATTGTGTTGGCTTGTTTTCACTTGACTTTTTTTTTCTTCATTTTAAGGGAAAGTTCACTATGGTCAGAGAGTTCTACTCTCTAGTAGTGAATGAGATTATTTAGAAATGACTTCAATAAAACATCTAAAACCAACAATGAAACTTTAAAAAACAAAAAAAAAAAATAGGTTTATCATCTATTATGGAAAAAAAAGTTGATGAAATACAAAGGTTGCCTAATCACAAAATGCCATTGAATGAGCAACCCATTTTGTTACTGCATCAGTATAAAAAATTCAGGCAAGTACTCCTGATGGATAGTATTCAGTGCCCATAATTGAATAAGGCAGATTGAATTGGACCATATTTGAAAAATCATGCAATACTTTTAATGATGGAAATTCCCATCTTTCTAAATGTCAACATTCTCTTGATATTGCTCTATGGCAGAGAACACAAATTCAGAAGAACTGCAGTTTCCAGTAATACAAAAGGCAATGGAAAAATGCATGATGGGTGCAGGCAGTGAATTACCAATGATGACTTTCAAGTGAAAAATAATGTAGGGTCCAGATGTTCAGAAGTAAAAAAGGTGAGCAGATCAAGGTACGAAAGTGAAAGATAAGAGTCATAAAGTCCAATTGCTCTACCCCAAATCTGGTAAGAGCCATAGGAAAATGTCCCGTGCATGGATTATTAACTGAAAAAATATAGATGATAATTGCATGGGATGAGAAGGAACAGATAGATTGTGATCTGTACAGTGGAAAGAATACCCACAATTATGAAATCACAGTTTCATTGCAGAATTTATCAATTAAGTAAGAATTCAAATCCCTAGATGCATGTAAAATCCCCATTATTCCAAAGCTATCAAAAACATCCAATTAGACCAATGCTATCCACCCATTTGGAATCAGGACTAAGAAACTTGATATCTGACTAACGCAGCAATACTGAGAAAAACACTAATAAAATACTACTTATGTAGTTCTACACACATAGCCTGTGAATTTTTAATGTGGCAACTCATAATGACTTCACTGCTGAATTGGGAGAAAAAAAAATCCTTTCGTAAGCATAATGCAAACAGGAATGAACCTAGAATTATGCAGTTTTGTGTCTAGTCAGAAGCTCAAGTTAAAAAAAAAAAAGGAAAAACCTAAAACTGAGGTACAAACATTTCCACTCAATAATGCCAAACCCCAATAGGAGCAGTGCATCATGGGTATCAGGAAGAGCTGGGTTCAAACTCTTACCTCTGACACTTACAAGTGGTGTGACCATTGGCCAATCACTTAGTTTTTATAAGCCTTGTTATTCCATCTATAAAATGGGGGTGATAATACCCACTACATTACAAAGTTATTGTGAGGATCAAATGATGTAACGTTTGCAAAGCCATTTGCAAAGTTTAAAAGACTATATAAATGTAAGCTACCAAAACAGCGAATCAAACTTCAAAACATCAGTCTACTTCCTGCCAATGAAGTTTCAAGATATACATCCAATTTTTTCAGTTGACCTTTTTAGTTAAGCCAATGATCAAAATACATTGGTCACCCTCTAACTTCAGTTTCTTCATCTGTAAAATGAGGATATAAAGATACCAGATCTCTAATGTACCTTCCAGTCCTAACATTTTTCGGAGTTTGATAACTGATACTTTGTATCCATTTCCGAGGCTGAGTAAAAGACAGCATGAAGTGGCTGATAAAGGCTAGTCCTTGGAGTCAGGAAGCTCTAGGTTCAAATGCTGCTCTAATGTATACTAGCCTTATGATTACAGACAATTTAGTTTACCTTCATTGCTCCCACAACTATGTACAATGAAAAGATACAGATGTGTTGTTAATCTGCTTGGGCAGAGGTTGTTTCCAAACTGGGACTTCTATGCTGGTGAAATAATGAGTGGATTAATAGTAACAAGAATAAAAGCAACCAACTCTCCTAGGAAGAGACAGAATCATAACTCTATATAGTATTAAAATACCCCTTTTTCAAGTCAGATACAGAATCAACAACATGAAAACCAAATAAGAAATAATTGCCTAATGACTATACACTACATGGAGTGTGATTGCTAATTTAGGCCATACAGAAAGGTAGAAACCAGTGGTACAGAGTAAATGGTATTGGATTTGAAATCAGAACACCTAGGTTCAAATTTAAGTTGTGCTATTTCCTAGATGTGTAGCCTTGGGCCTCTGTTTCCTCATCTGTAAAATGAGGGAGTTGGATTATATGAGCTGAATCTATAGTAGTATCCCATGACCCTCCATAGAATCAGAATAACTCTCAGTTCGCAAGAAATAGATAATGAGAAGAAAACCAGAAATAATTTGTCAGCTACGAGGTTTTTTTCATAGACTAATTGATGAATGAAGCCAGATGGGCTCTTAGCATTCAGCCATTCAAACTCTCTGTATTTACAGAGAGTTTTTTTTTTTAATTTTAAACAAGTATTTAGAAACAGAACCAGAATTCGAACTCAAGTCTTCCCATTTTCATAAGGCTGTCTTTCCACTGCATTCTGCTGCCTATTTTTATCTCTCTACCATGTTGCCTCCCTAACTATATCTGAATTTTTTTATCTTGTCAGTTCTCAGAGAAATCCTCAATTAATATTTAGTCCTCAGCCAGCCTGTCCATGGCATTAAATAACAGTAATACACTTACTGAAATGAATAAGTAGGTGACAGTACAGAGATCATTACAGACGTTAAATAGAGTTGGGTTTTTTTTTCCACGAAATGACTAGTTTTGAAAATCGACAAGATTCTAGTTAAAAGGTTCACTCCCCAAGGACATCTTGCAACCTTTCGGTATTTAAGTATGTGCAATTATTTGACAAGGAAGAAAGGCATTCCTTGTGACCCATATTTGCTAAAAACATGGACAATTGCTATAGGACACATATCTTACTTAAATATTTCAAAGAACCGTGTTTTGGCTAAACATGGATAATTCCTTCTCAGAGGCACATCATAGCTACAGTTCTCCGTGAATGAGTGAATTATTTTTAAAAGCATTTGTTAAGAATTTATTGTGTGCAAAGCAGTTTGCTTAGCATTGGTGATACAAATTGAGAAGCAAAACAGTGCCTGTTCTCAGGGAGCTCAAAATCTAATAGGGAGAGACAACACATAAGAGGTTTTAGTGGCAAGTCACATGGAACAGTTCAGTGGTTCTTAGGGTGTAGTGGCAAATCACATTGTAATGTATCTTTCTGAATATTTTTTTCTCCCACTGATAAATCTTATTTGAGAGTATCAAAGACTTTGGTGGTGAGAATTTTTTTCTCTGGGTCTTCAGTAACTGTGGGTGATGATGAGGGGCAGCTTATATTACCTGAAAGTAAGTTTCATTTCCCCAAGGGATGATTGCTGGATGATGGCTTGCTGGAGCTAGAAGCAGGGCCTATAGTTCTGTTCCCAGAACTCTTCAGCTCAATGTCCTGGAATATCTCCATCAGGTTCTGATGGGAGATGGTAGTCAAGGTAATGACAGTGGTTTGACTTGCCTGACAAATGCCACCCATTGTTGCTCTCTACCCTTGCTACTTAAATTAAACTTCTACAATGACAGTTAGTAGACAGATGATAGGTAAGGTTGGACCCTTCTTGTAGGGGCCATTTGCTTCTTTGAATGATGGTTGCATGGGGCAATTGCTTCGGCGGTTGTTCTATTCTCACAGCTTTGTTTGTTTGTTTGTGTTTGATGGAAGTAGATTGGGATGGTGGTGGCGGTGATGTTGGATATGTTCTCAATAGGGAAGTTCTTCTTGATGATGGCTAGGTATATGAAGCTGGAAGCAGGACTGGTGAGTGATATGATCTGTACTACTCTGCACAGAGCTTTTTGGCTCAGGATCTTGGGCTGTCTCCATAAGGTGTTAAGAAAGGTACTGGTCAAGGTAGTAGCTGTCTTTTGACTTGCCTGGCATATACTGCCTCCTGCCTCTTTCCTGGGGGGTAAGGGAGGGGGCTTTCTGCTTCTGCAAGGCTGGTTGGAATGACTTATGTAGACAGTCTTTAAGAGTCTCATGACTGGGAAATTCATCCCTCTGAAACTAACCTTATGATGAGCCTCTGAACTTGGCCAAGATGTCTTTAATTCATCACTAGGATTGTACTTGAAGGTTTCGAGGTTGGAAGGGCATGCTAGAATTTGTAAACCCCTTGCCTAGATCTTTGATCATCATCCTTTCTGATACCACAAGCAAGCATCAAAGGAGAGCTTAAGTGAATAAAGGTAATGATGGCTTATACTAATAATAACTGACAGCAAGACAGAATGGCCTAGTGCTTAGGGAAGTCAAAGTCAAAGACTTGTTTGTTCAAGCTCTGCATCTGATGTTTACTGGGTGTGTGACTCTGGGCAGGTCAACCTCTCAATAGCTCAGGCAACTCTTTTAGGCTATAAATTGACAGGCTGATGCTAATCTGCCTTAGTAGAGGAAATTTTATCCTGCAGAGTTTTCTATACCAATGAGATCGTATGATCAGTACTCTTTCCTCCTCATTGTTTTAAAAAAAAAATAAATGGCTGCAAGGTTGACAAAATGCCTTCTTAATGACAACTCTTTAATAATAGCGTTGAGTATTTATTTGAGCCCTGGAGCCATTCACAATGATACTTATCTTCCCCAGATAATTTTGAGTCACCTATTAAATATGTATGTGTTAATACACAAAATCCTGGCTACCAGCATTACAGCTCTCAGGTGTATTTCTTTTCTAAACCTTCAGTCCCATGAATGTGATCTCTTGTATCATTCTCATATCAATTCACATATGCTGCTTTATATTATAGGCCTATTGAACACTCACGCATTTTTATACGATATAGTTTATAACACAATGCCTTACACATAGTAGGTGCTCAGTAATACTCATGAAATTAATTTTGAAATTCTTTGTTGATATTTCTCAACTATGTTATGCACTTAATGAAAGAGAGATTAATTCAGTGACAACACTCTTTTTTCATTTTTCCAGTTGCCCTTTAAAGACAGATGAATTGCATGTCTTTGCTTTAAGGTCAATGGATTCTCAAAGCCAAAAATTATCTCCCTTGTTGCTGTCATGTTATTACCCTGCTATGTCTGCTTCCTCCTGTCTCTGTCATTTCAACCTCACACCTCATTTGGAAAACAATGTTATTGACATTAAAGTTAAAAATCTAAGGAGTAATTTAGATAGGTAATGTGAAGCAGTAGAAAGAAAGCTAGGTTGGAAGTCAGAAAGACCTGGAATCAAAGCCTGTCTCTGACATATACTGGCTGTGTACCTCTGGGCAAGTCAATCCCTCAATGCCCTAGGCAGTGATGGAAAACAAGAGAATGAGCTTCATGAAAGTTGCTGATCTCCATTAGCCAGGCATTTCCTATACCAATGAAATCACAGGTATGGTAAAACACATACATATGTATGTGTAATAGTATGTATGTGTGTTATCTGTAATGTGTATTACATAACCTATAGTTATATGGATGTATGTGTACATATACATACATGTATGGATAGATAGGTATGTAGATAGGTAGATAGATAGATAGACAGACAGACACACAGACACAGACACACACACACACATACAGACAAATGGATTGACCAACAGATGGGTAGGTGGTAGGCCAGATACATGGACGGATGAATGGATGAATGTATGCCTTTACTTTGGAAAATAATAGGAAACCATCAAGATGTCCAAGTCCTATGCATACAACAAATGCCCTCCTTATGATACATAAGCCTATAGTTGAACTCTTCCTTGGAGAAGTTCTGTTAGACAAACCTGATAGTTCAGCTTTTCATCATTATATCTTGTTGTATTTTGTTTGTCTAGTAAGAAGTCATGGGTATATTGTATAACTAGGGTGTGCCAGAGTGTATGGACTGCTATACTAATCTTTTGTATGCTGGGTGTTCCCAGCCTCTTTAAATCTCTAAGTGCCATCTTGGTGTTACAAATGAAATCAGGATGCTGGAGACAGAGCCTGCTGGCTCTGAGATCACCCCAGTGTTCTTTTCTCCCTGACCTTGGGCAGTTGGTCCTGACCCTATGATTTGTGGGACACATGTTGATTGAGAACTTAGTGTCTCTCATCATAACACATTATTGGCATCCAGGAGGAGAGGTGTGGCAGCCTCTATGACAAGTAAGACAAACAGAGAGGAGTAGCCTTTTGATCCTCAGTGTTAGAATACAGGCCTGGGGCCGAATATGTAGGAAATGGACAGACAGTATGAGAGATGCTGAAATCTCCCTAAACAAAAGTAGTTCCTTCATTTTTCTTTTCTCCCCTTTTCCTCCCTTTCTCATGAGAATTGTTGTGCCTCCCCCTCCCAATAACTCTGTTTCTTAAAATTGTATTTATCTGTTTGCTCACTTTGTCTTTCAAATATGGTGAACGTGGTTAACCACCACATTGCTAACCTATGTATATCTTTGCTCAAATGCAATGAAAAGGACCATAAGAAACCATTCAAGAGAGAAAAGACACAGATTTACAACTGTGGTATGTTGCTAGATTAGTTATCTGGACAGAGCTTCAGAGTGAAAAGAGCAAGAATTATTGATTCTTTTTTGTTGTTTTGTTTTGTTTTGTTTCACAACATCTTGGAACACAGAGAGAATATTTATTTATCAAACCTCTAAAGGCAATGAATGAGTCAAGTCTCCCTGAGGAATTGGCAGGGTCCTAAGCTAGGAATATCTGGGCTGTGGCTTTGGAGCTATGGCCATCGCTATTTTTCTTTCTATTTATTGATTTGCCATTAAAAGGAAATTCCAAACCCTCAAGAAGGTGGACCTCTGTGAGTGATTAAAGGGAAGGGTCAAAGGAGCAGCTAAAAGAAATTGTCTTACTCAGACAAGGATGGGAGGCAAGCTCCGTGACAACTCTGTTCATAAGGATAGCATATCTCCATACCCCCAATGTCCTACTAGGTTTGTGCATTCTCACTTTGATCTGTCAGCTCTCTCTCAACATTGAGTCAAGTCTTCAGCTCTCAGCTTCCATACTCACTCCCCTGATGATCTCTCAGGTCATTCCCCAAATATACCACCTCAGATTGAATCTCCCTACTGATTCACTGTCTTTTACTCTCAGTCTGCTCTAGAACCACACAAAGACTCATACCACCTCAGATTGAAGCTCCCTACTCATTCACTGTCTTTTATTCTCAGTCTGCTCTAGAATCACACAAGGACTCATATCACCTCAGATTGAAGCTCCCTACTCATTCACTGTCTTTTATTCTCAGTCTGCTCTAGAACCACACAAAGACTCTCAACTGTCAGTTAACATCCAGGACATACAGATTCAACCTGGTCCTCAGCTTCTCTCAATCAAAATGCATACACTCACTTCTCTCAATCAAAATGCAAAAACACTCACTACTTCCAGGACTTCTCCTTCTAATGTACCTTTTTCACTGCCTCCAAGCTGACTTTCAGCCCATCCAAATACCACATGCCACCTCTCCTGCTACCTTCTGACACCTCTCAACTTCCTTCTGAGAATTGCAATAATTTCTTGTCCTCTTGGAAACATTCTACTCCGGAGAGGAAAGCCTTCCAAGGAGGAGCAATCATTGTTTATTTGGGCCCCAGTCTCCTAGCTCCACAGACTCTCAATTCCCTGAGAGTCGAACAGTTTTTATTTTGCAATGAAAAAAAATTCATCAAGATTTCACATTTCTCCTGTTATTTTCAAAACTGGGATTTTTTTTTTAATTATAAAAGTTTGAACTTAGGGGGACAACTTTAAAGAACTTAGTAGCCATCCGGTCTTGCTAAATAAAGAAGCTAGAGAAGCCCAAATCCCCTAAGTGGCTACTGAGTGGTAATAGCTAAAGCTCCTTTTCCTGCTGGCTGGGAGTCTGATTGTTAACTCTCCTGACAATTTCCCAGGAGTTCTCCTCAGCAAGAATCAACACTAATCCCCAACCACGACCTGTACACTAAGGTCAGGCTTCCCACTACCTTTCCTTCCCACCCCCCACAGCTTCCTGATCCTGTTTGACCCAAATAAGAACCCTATAAAAACTCAAAGGACATTACTGATTTTTGTGTCCTACTCCACTAGGCACCCCAATGGATCTGATTGAGTTCCATCCTCCATGACTGCCTTTTCATATTGTATTTCCCCTTACCAACACTTACTTTTTTCTCCCTTCTGCTGGCTACCCCTCCTTATACTATATCCCAGGATCCCAAATCTCACTCAAAATACAATAAATTAACAATAAATAGCATTTAATTGCATCATAATATCAATGATTAAAATATGATGAAAGTATGCATAATTTGCTAGGAATAAGATAAAATAAGTATACCTCTATATATATATTCTTAGTTACACACATATATAGTTACAGATACATATGTGTGTATGTGTATGTGTGTGTGTGTGTGTGTGTGTGTGTGTGTGTGTGTGTGTGTGTGTTTCTGTACCTTTCTATGTCTATGTCTATCTATAGAGATATCTATAGCATGGCTTTTCCTCTCAACCACTGCTATTTAGTCCAAAATTACAATTCAATTCAACAAAGATTAATGAACCACTCCTTTGTGATGGACATCATGCTAGGGAATGGGGATACAAAGACAAAAAAGAAACTGTTTCGATCCTCAAAGAACTTTAGTTTTATTGGGACATAAACATAGGATCATGAGATACATGTGGAACTTCTCACAAGGAACCTCTAAAGCCAACTCGGCCAACCTCCTCATTTTATAATTGAGTCTCTGAGAGGTTGAGCAAACCATGGATGCAAAGGAAGCGAGCTTCATGGGCACGAACAAGTAAATATGAGGAAGGAAAAGATACAAACAGCCGAAGTTATTAGAGAAGGATAAATGGAGCATATAAATCCTTTGTTGAATCTCAAAAAAAGATGCCGTTTTAGTTTAATTTTATTTATTTCATTAGTTTTCCTAATTATGTTTCAATCTGATTCAGGTGAACACCAGAGAGTGTTAAGGGCAGCAAAGCTAGACTACATGTTTGAAACCTCTGGCTTACCCTATGGGGAAAAACATCTAGACAGCCAATGGAACATGGCCAGTGGTGTAGGACTAGAGTTCGAATTTGAAGACCTGGTGTTATGGTAATTAGGATGCAATGTTTTTACTGTTTTCTCTTTTGAAATGCTGAGGTAGTCAAGTACCTTGGATGAGTCTTGCCTTTCAAATGTAATGACAAAGTGGACTTTTTGTTGTCTTTGTTTTGGAGCACTTCTCAGCACAAGGAATCTTCCATTGAATTGAGAGTCTTTGATGACTTCCTTACCTCAAGGGAAGGCCTAGTTCTGCCCTCTCACCCTGAGCAAGTGTTTAAGTCACAAGAAGCCCTAAGTCACATGGGTTTGAGTCACATGGTTGTGATGCCCTTTGACCCTGAAGAAGTGTATATAAACTCAGAGGTTAGCGTTTTGCCCTTTGGGGCTCTCACTCACTGAAGAGTATCGTATGATTTGACCAGACCAGATTCTGGGTAGCCATTGTTAAGAGCCCGCTGGCTTTGAAAACCCAGATGCTGGTGCTTCTCCTTTAGGTAACTATGTATTTGATGTCTTGATCAGACAAAGCCTGTCTGTTGATCTGCATGTAGTTTCTGTTTGTATACTCTCTGAAGTTCAGGGTGCTGGCATTTCCCACTGAATTAAGTGAATGATATATGTATGCTTAATTAAAGTAAGATTTTTAACGCCTTAAAGTTGCTTTCCTTAAAAAAAGTAGATCAAAGAACCTGTGCTAGTATCTTTTCTGTGTGTTCTTGTTGTTGCTCTTTTTTTGGTCCAACTATTCTATTTTTATTTAATATTTTTAGTTTTAAGCATTGATTTCCACAAGATTTTGAGTTACAAATTTTCTCCTCATTTCTACCCTCCTGCCCACTCCAAGATGGCATGTATTCTGATTTCCCTGTTCTCCAGTCAGCCCTCCCTTCTGTCACCCCACTGCCTCCCATCCCCTTTTCCCTTACTTTCTTGTAGGGCAAGATAGATTTATATGCCCCATTGCCTGTATATCTTATTTCCTAGTTGCATGCAAAAATGACTTTTTTTGAACATCTCCTTTTAAAACTTTGAGTTCCAAATTCTCTCCCCTCTTTCCTCCCCACCCTCCCTCCCTACTTGCCTTAAGCAATTCAACTTAGGCCACATGT
>CM053623.1:191859046-191880140 GCA_028646595.1 Phalanger gymnotis
TTTATTGAAAATCCATATTTTGCCTTGGAGCATGAAACTCAGTTTTGCTGGGTAGGTGATTCTTGGTTATAATCCTAGCTCTATTGACCTCTGGAATATTATATTCCAAGCCCTTCAGTCCCTTAATGTAGAAGCTGCTAGATCTTGTGTTATCCTGATTGTGTTTCCACAATACTCAAATTGTTTCTTTCTGGCTGCTTGCAGTATTTTCTCCTTGATCTGGAATTTGGTGACAATATTCCTAGGAGTTTTCTTTTTGGGATCTTTTTCAGGAGGCAATTGGTAGATTCTTTCAATTTCAATTTTATTTTACTTTTATTTTTTCTATTGCTCCTTGATAATTTCTTGAAAGATGGTATCTAGGCTCTTTTTTTGATCATGGCTTTCAGGTAGTCCAATAATTTTTAAATTATCTCTCCTGCATCTATTTTCCAGGTCAGTGGTTTTTTCCAATGAGATATTTCATGTTGTCTTCCTTTTTTTGTCATTCCTTTGGTTCTGTTTCATAATATCTTGATTTCTCATCAAGTCACTCACTTCTACTTGCTCCAATCTCATTTTTAAGGTAGTATTTTCTTCAGTGGTCTTTTGGACCTCCTTCTCCATTTGGCCAATTCTGCCTTTCAAGGCATTCTTCTCCTCTTTGGCTTTTTGGAGCTCTTTTGCCATTTGAGTTAGTCCATTTTTTAAGGTGTTATTTTCTTCAATGTTTTTTAGGTCTCCTTTAGCAAGTCATTGACCTCTTTTTCATGGTTTTCTTGCATCACTCTCATTTCTCTTCCCAATTTTTCCTCTACTTCTCTTACTTGCTTTTAGAAATCCTTTTTGAGCTCTTCCATGGCCTGAGACCAGTTCATGTTTTTCTTGGAGGCTTTCGATGTAGGTTCTTTGACTTGGTTGACTTCTTCTGGCTGTATGTTTTGTTCTTCTTTGTCACCACAGAAAGATTCCAAAGTCTGAGTCTGAATCTGAGTCAGTTTTCACTGCCTGTTCATGTTCCCAGCCAACTACTTTATCCTTGAGCTTGTAGAGAGAACTTGGTCCCAAGCTTGAGCGGCTGCACTGTTGTTTTCAGAGCTTTTTCTACACAGCAAGCTCTGCCACATCGGTGCTCCTCTTCCCCCAGGAACTGCCAACCCAGAGCACGACTCAGATCCAAGCAGGTTCTGCACTCCAGCTCTGATCTGCCATTTAATTCCTCCCACCAGGTGGGCCTGGGGCCAGAAGCAACTGCAGCTGTAGCTCTCTAAGCAGCCTCAGAGCTGCGCCACCTCTGCTGACCTTGGGGTGGTGGCCCACTGGGAACTCCTTTCACTCTGTCCCAGCAGCTTTTCCCACTAACCTTCTCTGTTGTCTTTGGCGTTTGTGGGTTAGAAGTCTGGTAACTGCCACAGCTCACTGATTCAGGGTGCTACAGCCTGTTCTGCCTGGCTCCCAGTCTTGTTGGTCCAGGTGCAGCCCACACTGAGCTCTGCTCCACTCTGCTCCCAGCTCCATGCAATAGAACTTACCCAGCAACCATTCAGGCTGTCTTGGGCTAGAGCCCTGCTTCCCTCTGCTATTTTTTGTACTCTGCAGTTCTAGAATTAGTTCAGAGTCATTTTTACAGGTGTTTGGCAGGACCTGGGGGAAAGCTTTAGGTGAGTCCCTGCTTTCCAGATGCCATCTTGGCTCTTCCACCTGTTGTTGGTCTTTTACCCCCACCACAGGTGCTAGCAACATCGTTGCCACACCTGGTCTTAGTCCAAAGTATGATACTTACTAGCTTTATGACTGTTGTGATTGTTGTTTAATAATTTCAGCCTTGTCTCACTCTTTGTGACCCCATTTTGGGTTTTCTTTTCCAAAATACTGGAGTGGTTTGTTCTTTCTTCTCCAACTTATTTTACAGATGAGGAAACTGAAGCAAAGAGGGTATAGTGACTTGCCCAGGGTTACATAACTAGTAAGTGTCTGAGGCTGGATTTGAACTTAGGTCTTCCTGACCCCAAGCCCAACACTCTATCCACTGAGCCCCCTAGCTGCCATTTTTGACCATGGGTAAGTCAACTAACTTCTCTCAATCTCAGTGTCTTCATCTGGAAACAACACCTACTGATTGTTATGCTGTCTACCTCATACAGTCATTATGGGGGAAAGCATTTAGTGAACCCTTCAAACACTACATACATGTGGATTATTGTTATGATTTGGTTAGTAGTTGGGAATAATCTACCTCTGAAACACAATGGCACAGTCCTATATTCCCACCATGTGTTTTTTCCCCTTATTCCATTTCTATCAGGTATGTTTTTTTATTTAGACAAGAGCTATATTCACACTGTATAACTTAGAACCTTTTAACTCTTTTATCTGGTTGAAAGTAGGAGTTTACTTCACAGAAGGTCCCTTAAGACATCTCCCAGGATAATCTTCACCTTACAAACTCTTGCCAGATATTGCATTTGCCCTCTTGTCTCTTCTGAGCACTGGGTGTTCTTTAAAAATGGTGAAATCAAGTACATAGTTTTGAAGAAAAAGGCCTATTTGCCTCCTTTTTTGTCCCTTGTGTTTCTTCAGTATGGACAATACCCCAGCACGGATTTTCCATTCACTGGGGCTGCTTAACACGTCTCTAATTCCTAGTCCTATAGTGTTGCCTGGGGAACAGAACAACGACTTTGACTTGTACAGGCTAATACCTTCAGCGTACATCAAAATTAGGACTTAAACTCTGGTCTTCCTGAGTTTGAGTCCAATCCTCTATCCACAACACTGCATTGCCCCTGCTTTATTAAAAAAAAATCAAATGAGACAAATGTCTTTTATATATTGAAAGCAACTAGTAATCTTTCTTTTTCTGGTTTAACCTGGGACACTGAGAAGTTAGGTGACTTACCCAAGGTCATACTTCCAGGACATGTCACAGGTGAGATTTGACCGACTTCTTATTGACTCCGAGGCCAGTTCCCTTTCCACTATGCTACCCTGCTTCTATGGAGAATATAAATAATTACTTATTGATCTTCAATAGAGAGGAATAGAGAATTAACTGAACGATTTGAGCTACCTCTGAAATCTCTGCTTTCCTGGATACCAGTCTCTTTTACAAAACGATCTTTAAGGGACAATTTTTGACGATCTTGTCTTTCTTATAATAAAAAAGATTACATAAGACCCACCTGTTCTTATAGTAACTAATAGCATGTTCCTGACCATGTTCCTAAAACTAAGTGTATAATGATGTGTGAAACCCACATATATCAATCTTGTGCTTCAACCAACTAGAAATAATGTTTTTAAATTAATCTTGGCTCAGGTGGCTTATCTTCTTTCTTTCTTTTTCTTTTTTTATTTCTTTTTTTTTTTTTCAAGACAATCAGGTTTAAGTGACTTGCCCAGAGTCACACAGCTAGTAAGTATCAAGAGTCTAAGGCTGGATTTGAACTCAGTTCCTCCTGACTTCAGGGCCAGTGCTCTATCTACCGTGTCAGGTGACTTATTTTCATCCTGATAGAGTAAGTTTGAATAGATTAGTCCATCCCTAATTAAGCCAATCAGCCAAGTTATATCCAAGCATAACTTGGTTCCTATGGTTTTATCATTAGCTTGGGCTGAAGCATCAGTTGCTGGAAGGTTTCCACTGTAGTTCTCTCTAATCCTCCTGGTTCTGCTCCTTTAGGGTCTTCTAGCAAACTGAAGGGTGAGAGAAACCTTTCTTCTTTCACTCTTCTTGAACTAAAACAAAATTTCCTAGAATTACTTCCAGTTCAGGAGATTGATTTTTCTTTCATGCCCTGAGTGTCTCTATTCTTTTCTTTATTCTCTTTGAATTTATCTTAAATCCTTCCAGCAAGAGGGCATACTGATTTCTGACTCAAAGCCTTCTCTTAAAGGATACTCTTACATGGTGAGTGCAACCCTACTGCCTGTGATGGATACATTTTGGCCTTTTGTGGTCATTTACAATATTTTTATAAGGTCAGCACTCAGGCTTTTCTCATGCCAAAGGGTAGAGGCCACTTTTGGGTAAACTGTCACCAAGTGTCACATTTTATTATGGCTGTGGTGTCCAATAAGAGGTACAATTGTTCATAGTACTCCACCTAATGACACTCTGCCTTTTTACTAGATGTTCTTTATGCATGGAATGCTATCTCAGCTCATTTCATTTGTCTGATTTCTCCGGCTTCCTTCAAGACAGGTCATATGCCACTTCTGTAGGAGGCTTTCCCCAACTCAACTGCTAATGTATTACCCTTTTAGATGATTTTCATCTATTCTCTCTTCATTTTATGTGTACCTAATTATTTACATGTTGTTCCCCCCACCCCCATTAGAATGTGGGTTCCTTTAAGGTAAGGACGCCGGTTTGCTTTTCTTTTTGTCCCCAGTGCTTACAGTGCCTGACACATAGTAAACGTTTAAAATGCATATTAATTGCTGATTTACTGACCTGAACTACATAAAAGTAAATGTTCCTTCTTGTGTGACAAAAATTGGAATCCTTAATGAAATAGATGAGTTTTTAAAATGATTGCTTAATACATTTTAAAAGATATCTTTAGTATCTAAGCATTAGTCTTTAGATATAGACCTAAGTAACTTTTAGTCACAAGTTAAAATTTGGTACTTTAAAAGATTAATCTTTAACTATTATTAAATTGTACCAATTGTGACATTCAAAAAGTTCAGGAGACATAATTCCTGGGTAATTAATCATTTTATTAATAATGCTAGCATGTCACCAATAAAACGGGTCAGCGACATTCTTGAATGCCAAAGACCAATCTTGGTGGTGGTCTCACAGTTTGTATGCTCTTGGAAGAGGGGGTGTTCCTGAGGGTGGCAATCGACTGCTAGTAGGCTAACAATTAATGAGAAATTAATGAGAGGTGGACTTATTCTAATGAGGGGCTTGGGGAGATATCTTTGATTATGTCATTTATTTACAAATTGCCTGCTGCAATGTAATCAAAGAATTTATCCCCACCCATACCAGTGTATGGACTTCCCCACTTGAGTGGGGTCTGAACAAGATTGAGGGGAAAGTTAATTCAATCTCATTATCAGCAATGTCCTTTAGAGACTAAACAACCTACAGGCTTCTGAAAAAATCCTGATCCTAATTCAGTAATTGATTATTAATTTGAGAGAGAAATAATCATTTTTCTCACAATCCTTCATCTTATTCGTAAACTTGATTAAATAGTTTCACTGGAATTCACCCAGTTTCTCATTGCTTAACATTTAAAAAAAAAACAACAAAAAACTGCAACATCGAGAACACTGGAACACCTTAGTGTCAAAAACTTTTGTAGATGACTTTCATCATCTCTCAGCAGTTTTCCTACTCTCATGGTGAAGAGGTCAGGGAACCATATTATTTTAGGGGTGCTTGAGACCCCAAAAAACCAACATGCTGGGTCCTGCTCAAAGGAATTCAACTCAAGCCTTCTCACAGCCAAAGAAAAACAAAGTTTATTACCGATTCACCATAATGGGTTGTCTTAAGAAATCTCCCCCTTTGTGATGCTTGTTTTCACAAGTGGGCCAGATTCCATCTGAGATAGATGGAATCTGAGCCCCTTCATGGAGGCAAGATGAAGCTTATATACAGGAAGATTGTGGGAGGGATCTAGGGTGGTCCTAAGGTGATGGGAGGTGAGGTTTTAGGGAGGGTCTTGAGGAGGAGTCTAAGGAGGAGCTTGGGGGATGAGGTCAGACTCCAGGAACCAAGAGAATGGATTAAGGGTGGGAAGTAGCTGAAGGCCACCTGGAGATAACAGACAATATAGGACTAGGCTAGTTTAAGGGTACCAGATTTGGGCATAGATACTTTGACAAGATCAAGTGTGGAAACTAGCCAGACAATGGAGGGCTAGGCTAGGTTAAGAGTAACCTAGCCTAGAGATTTGGGCCTAGCAATAATGAAAGGCTTATGGCCTTAGGCAAATGCCTCATCCAGTGGGAAGATTCAAGGAGAGTTCAAGGGGTCTCCCACAATCTAGACTTCATCAATGAGAATATCTTTCTTTGAGCACTCCTGATGTGTATTATGTGTGATATTGGGTAAGTTAATCAACCTCCCTTAGACTCAGTTTCTTCATTTGTAAAATGAGGGTTTCTAAAATCCCTTCCAGCTATAGGTCTATAATCAACTTGTCCAACTTTTCTCTTGATTCCTTTTCCCCCTTAGAATAGGTATTATGAAAATGTGTAATGGATGCCATTGGTACTGTGGTGAGACCTATGGAGCTCTTCTCAGAATAATGATTTCAAATGTATTATATAGAGATGTGTTACATATACACACACAGATATGATTACAACTGAAATCAATATTGTACTACAGTTAACCTGTGTATCCGTATTTTTTTCAAAGAAAATAACAGACCCGAGTTCAAAGCTTCTTCCGTAAAAGATGAAAAAAAATACATTTAAGTTGGACATCTCTATTTTATTGATTGTAAAACACTGCGACTTTAGATTTATCATCATAAAGAAGAAATTGTCTACTTTCCTCTTAAATATAGAGGACATCTCCTTCCCAATAGGCATCACTAGGTTACAAGTGGTACTTGAAATTAATATACAATAGTTGAATTTTCCCTTTGAAACCAGCTTTCATACAGGATCAAACCCAAATGACTTTAGAAAGATAATTCCTTACGACTAATTTTTAGAAGGCTTGTACCAGAACAAATCATTTAAAAGCAACATCTGTGCCTAAAACTTAACAAGATTTTAAATTGATTTTGTGACAGGCCCAATCAAAAGCTCATAACACTTTTGCATGATGAGGAGCATAGGGAAAGATTGCCGAGGAGATTTCATGAACGTACAAGTACTTAGGGTTAAATTGATTTAAAGTAAAGCATATTAGTTCAGGACACCTTATCTGTGTAGCTTGCAGGCTTGTCAATCTTGAGCCAACCATTTATAATAAGCATCATCTTTGTGATTTTGAGTAAAAAAAATGGAGGATAGAAAGAAAAGATGAATAAAAATAAGTGAGGGTGTCCTTCAAGTTGTACAGTTATTCCTTCCACATTGTGACTTTCTCCATTATGGTTTTGGTATATTGCAGGTCTGTATAAAAAATTAAATGGGAATTTTAGGGGGGTTTTGTAGAAGTCACATATGACACAGAGCCTATGATTAAATACTTAATCCAAATTTAAAAAAAAAAAGGCAGTGTAAACATCTCATAAAAGAAAAAAAGAAAAAAAAATCAGACATTTCTTATACAAAGAGAGGGCCAAAAAGTTTTACATGGATTTTTTAGATTGTGGGGGTGCTGTTCCCCTAGCCCCTGGAATGTGGAAGATAGCCGTACTTATTGGCACATATGAGTATGACAAATTTCTTATGGAAGTTTTCTGAAAGTCCTGGTTGCAAATAGAGGAATACTGAGATCCAAGGGAACCTTAAGAGGCAAAAGTGGTCTAGCCTCAACAGGCCATAAAACTGGGCATCTAAACAGGCTAAAGGTCATACAAAGTGGTTCATTTCCATTTTAACTCTCATGTGCTCTCTTGGAAGTTGGAAGACTAGTGATCAGGTGATGTGTTCATGAGAGAGGTCTCATCATTATGAATATAGTCATGGAACCCAAAGATCACTTTGATCTTTCTAATCTATTGAATTAAATTGATAAACATTTGTTTCTAAGTCCTGCTTACCTAATGTATTCCACTGAAGATTTCTGTTTCCACTGAGTGCCTGATATTTTTGATAATTAATAAAAATAATAATAGCATTTATGTGATGCCTACCATGTGACAGGTACCATACTAGGTGCTTTGTAAATATTATCTCATTTGATCTTTACTATATTCCTGGGATGTAGATGTGATTATTATCCTCATTTTATGGATGAAACTGAGGCAGATAAATTCTAAATGACTTGCTAGAGTCACACAGTGAGTAAGTCCCTAAGGTCAGACTCGACCTCAGGTCTTTCTGACTCCAGTTCTCTATCCATTGTGTCTTCCTGATTCCTCATCTAATTATTGCTTTATAACATAATTTGAGATTTGGTAGAATTAAGAATCCCATTCTTTTCTACTTTTCTCATTATATCCCTTGACATTCCCAAACTTTTATTTCTCCAAAGGAATTTTTATATTGGTTTGTCAAATTCTATAGCTATCTCTCCTTTTTGATAAAGATATACTATGCTGGTAGATTGGGAGGGTACTACAGATAAAATTTCCCTAGATTTTAGGAAAATATTTGCTAATGTATCTCATGCTATTCTTCATGGAAAGATGGGGGGATATGAACCAGAAGACAGTTCCGTTAGCTGGCTTTAGCTCCGGTTAGATGGCCTCAATATATGGGTGTAGATTCTGATGTTTGTCCCTGGTACAGCCCCAAGTGAATGCCTCCACGCTTGTACTTGTTGCTCACACCAAGATGCTAATTTCCAGTACCAGGTTTAAATAATAATAATAAAGATGATGGTGGTGGTGGTGATGATGATGGTAGCTAGCATTTATGTGGTATCTACTATGTGCCAGGCATTGGACTAAGTGTTTCACAGATATTATCTCATTTTTTCTTCACAACACCTCTGGGAAATAGGTGCCATCATCGTCCTCATTTTACAGATGAGGAAATTCAGGTAAAATCACTTGCTCATGGTCACATAACTAGTAAGTGTCCAAGTCTGAATTTGAACTCATTTCTTCATAATTTAGGCCTAGTACTCAATGCACTAGGCTACCTTGCTGCCTCAGTTGCTTATCTGGGTTCATCCAATTACATGAAGGTTACTAAAAGGAAAGAAAACTAGACTTAGTCAACCTCCATTATAGTCTTATAATAATTAGCTAAGTAATCATGAATGAATGACTTAACCTCTTCATATAAACTCCAAGGTTCTTCTTAGCTCTCAATGTAGCTGATACTTCGAGAAATAAAATTAATTTGCTCGGACCCATCATAATTTGGAGCCAAACATTTCTATCATTTTATTTTTTTCCTTGTGAGAGAAATAGATTTTCCCTAGACCCATGATTTTATCAGCGCAAGGAATGCCTGAATAAGGAAAGTGTCAACAATGAAGATCAGCAACTGTTTTCCAACTTCCAGTCTTTGAGAGTTGTCGGTGACACTTAGAGATTTAAGTATTGACCAAGATCTCATAGCCAGTATGTCCCAGAGGCAGGGCTTAATTCCAAGGCAACCTCACTCCAACTCCAATGGCTGCTATCCTTTTATTATGTCATGAAAGAGCTATACTTTTAATATTCATTCAGGAACTTCAAGTCAGTAGAAAAGCTTAGAGTTTTGAAACAGCAGAGGTTATCTAGTTAAATTAAAAATAATTTCCTTTACAATGTCACCAACATGTCACCATCTAGCTTTCACTTGGTGTCTTCCAATGATAGGAAACTTTCTATCTGAAGGATCTTGTTCCAGTTTTGGTAAGTCTAACTATTAGGAAAATTTTTCAATTTTCTTACACGAAACCTGGAATCTGTTTCTGTGTGACTTCCACCCATTGATGCTTCTTCTGCCCTCTACAGTCAAGCAACTCAGGTCTAATATCTCTTTCCTATAATCAGGCTTCAAACACTTGAAGACAGCTCTTGTGTCCCCTCTAAGTGTTCTCTCCATTTGGCACAACCTCATCTCTTTTGACAAAATTTCTTTTAAAGGTTTCCAGTTCTCTCTTCATCATGACTGACCTCCTCTTGACTTTCTTCAATTTGTCACTATCCTTCTGAAAATATGGCAGAGCACCAATGAACACAGCCTCCTAGATAATGTCTGAAAACAGCAGAGTGCTGCAGGCCTATTCCCTGCCTCAGTCTGTACGCAATGCCTCTCAGTCCAGCCCAAGTTGACGATACTCTAATATGAAGCTCCACCAGCAATTAAAAAGGAAATGATTTCATTTTGAGCTTTCTAAATGTTTTCTTCTTTTAATTGTATTTTGGGTCTGTGAGAATCCCTTGTTGACTTCAAAACTCAGCTCAGTCACCTTCTCTGAAGGTTTTTCTTGATCTCAATTATTAAGATACTCTCTCACACACAATATTACTTATATTTATTTCCCTATATTTTATATACTCATGCATGTTTCTGTTGTCTTCTCTGATGGACTGTAAACCTCTTAGGATCAAGGGTTTTCTGAATTTTATCTTTGCATCTACAAAGTGACTAACACATTAAAAAATTCTGGCACATAGTAGGTGGTTAATAAATGCTTGTTGTTTGATTAATTGATGAGTTAATCAGTTTGCAAACACATGCTTTTAACATCTAACCAAAAATCCCAATAGGCTGAAAAATATTATTTTAATATTTTATGAATATTTATAATCATAATTCATAATATAAATCAATAATATAAATAATTTCTAGGGAAGTATGGCAATAAACATGGTCAGAGAAACATCACATTTTGTCCCTGGCTTAGATTCAGAGCAATAGATATATTAACTGAAGTGATCTTTATAATAGTTAAGGGAATAATAGCCATGACCCAGCTTTTATTAAATCTCTAGCTTCTTTACATTAACAATAAATTTTATTTTAATACCATCTCTACTTTTCTACTGGGAATACTTGTAGTGGGAAAGAAATAAGCTTCAATATGAGTTTTTGCCCATAAACATTACAGTAGAAACAATGTAAGAAGGAAATGAGGATTGATGAAATGTGTAAAATAAAACAGTGAAGACCTGTCCAAGTGGAGAGAACAGCTAAGCCATTGGGGGCTTACTGGGGATTCATGTACCATCTTCATCACTAGAAGTGTCCATTAGTTTCATGGGAGTTGGATAGCCTGGTGTTTTCATGCTGTTCCAGTTTGCCAAAATAGCTTAGCTGACCGTTTTTTTGTTTGTTTGTTTGTTTGTTTTTGGTCTAACAGTAATCACTTTCCTGGTGTGTACCATTTTCTGGCATTTGATTTCAGTAGGGACAGTACATGTTGAAGTCAAGATGATAGAGCTGTGATCTTGGAATTATTCAGATAAGAATTCAATTTAATTTTTCTGTTACAAGGAAATTGTACTTTTGAAATCTGAGCAGACTGGAAGATTTTGAGTTTATCTGTTGGATTAAAGTTCTCTTGCTATGAATGAGTTCATAACCATCTACTAAATACCAATAACCATCTACTAAAATGAGGGAGCTGGGACTAATTGTGCTTTTAGGTCCTTCTTAGTTCTACATCTTAGCATTCTATCAAAAGAGAAAATATTTGACTTGGAGAAGTCAGTGTCAGATAATAATAGGCCAGTTATGGAATTGAAGTAGGTAGCTTACCCAAATCCAACCCTAAGGCACTAGAATACTGAATTTTTTTGAAAATTGAATAATGTTTTATATGTTAAGGTCTGGTAGTAAGATTCCAGGAGCAGACATCTTCAAGAAATTGAAAAAATCATAAATCAAGAAGTTTATTTAATATTATCTTTAACTATAGTTGTACACCTTTGTAATCCATGTAGAGAATTCAGTCACATGAAGGGAATTACTATTTCTTCAATATAGCTTAATAGAAGGGGATTGATATTTATTTAATTTTCTTTTTAGTATAAAATTTAAAATCATTAAGTGCCAGCCTCCATTGGTATGTGTTCTTTCCACATCTAGGAGTTTTCTATATTTATGAAATTAAAGGGCTAGTCTCTTTCTCTATGCTATGTATACAATCCACCCCATCCTCTATTGATGCTACTATATTGAAAAAAAAAACAACTCAAGGTGCATTTATAATTGATTTAGTGAAGTTTGTATTAACATGATTTGTCTGGGTAGTTGGGTGGCACAATGAATAGAATGCTGGGCCTGAAGTCAGGAAGACTCATTTTCCTGAGTTCAAGTCTGGCTTCAGACACTTACTAGTTGTGTGACCCTGGGCAAGTCACTTGACCCTATTTGCTCCAGTTTGTTACCTGCAAAATGAGATAGTGGAGGAAATGGCAAACAACTCCAGTATTTTTGCCAAGAAAACCCCAAATCAGGTCATGAAGCATCAGACAAGACTAAACAACAACAGAAGAATGTGAAACAGAATATTGTTTAATTTAGATGGAATATTCTGAAAAATTCTTAAAAAAGAAAAATAATTATTTCCTATGTTTCTGGAGGATGTTTTATTGATTGCGTCAGGCCTCAAAATATTGCACAACCTCATATACGAGAACTATAATAAAAAGAATTAAGTTTAACTATCTATGCATCAAAATTTAAATGGATAAAGAATACCTCTTGTCTAGCTCTTTTTGATAAACGTTCTATAGAGTTCAACCATTCACATATATGAATATATGCACACATTTGTCATATATTTATGTACACACATGCATACATATATGTATGCAGATGTATACACATATGACAAACATTGCAAATGGGCAATGAATTGGACCAGGGATTCAATAAGAAAAAGAGAACAGAACCAGAATGATTTTGGAAAATTGCAAAATTCTTTTCATGATACCAGCTTTCTCCCTAGAACAAAGGTACATCATTTTAATACCAATATTTTTGATACTAGAGAGGCAGCATGTGGAGAGGGAGAAATTAGGATGAGACCAGTATCTTACACCATAAGCCACAGTAAATTCAAAACAGACACATGACCTTAATATTAAAGATCACATCATAAAATCATTGGAAAAAAAGTAGATCATAAATGTTTTACAGCTTTTGGGTAAGAGCTCTGTTCTTAAGCAAATAAGGGATAGAGGCAATTGCAAAAGATAAGATGTACAATTTCAGTAACACAAAATTGAAGAGCTTTTTGCAAAAAACAAGTAAGGCATAAGAAGACAAGGAAAGAAGCAGCTAAATGGAGAAAATTGCATCAAATTGCTCAAATAAGTTTTTGACATTCAAGATGTAGATAATATAAATATATCACACCAAAAATCATTCCCTGATAGTTAATTGGAAAAAGATATGAATAACCAGTTCTTAAAAGGATTACAAACTACTGTTGTTCCTTGTCCTTCATTCTTGATGAAGACCATGACATCGGGAAGGTAAATCCCATGACTAGCAAGTGAATTGGATTTAATAAGGACCATACCTTAAACAAACTATTAACAATCAAATGTGAGAATGCATTAAATCATAAATAAGAAGAGAAATGTAAATCAAAACAATTTTGAGGTTTACCTCACACTTGGCAAATTAAGAGATGAAAAAAGATGGGAATCATTGTTAAAGAAGTTGTGGAAATATCAGATCATTGATTTATTGTTGTGGAGCTGTGAGTTAGTACAATAATTTTTGGGAAGAAAGTGCAATTATGCTAGTAAAATGATTAAAGTTTTCATGTCCCGTGACACACATTTTAAAATACTAGATACATAACTCAAACATATTTATAAATAGAAAAAAGTTGGCAAAATTTTACAGCAAAACATTTGTTGAAACTTTTTTTTGAAAACAAAGAAATGGAAATAAAGTACATGTCCATTAACTGGTGAACAACCAAACAAGTCATATATTACTGTAATGCAACATCACTGTGCTACTAGAAATGATAAATATTATGAATACAAGAGAAGTACATAAAGACTTATATGAATTGATACAAAGTTAAGCGAGCCAGGCCAAGAATACACTATACACAAAACCACTGAGCAATCCCGCACATATGTATTAAAATGAATGTTGCAGAATTGTGAAGGGACATCTTGACCCTAAGGAAAAGACATGGGCCCCACC
Organism: Phalanger gymnotis; assembly: GCA_028646595.1. Lineage (NCBI taxonomy): Eukaryota > Metazoa > Chordata > Mammalia > Diprotodontia > Phalangeridae > Phalanger > Phalanger gymnotis. The sequence continues at coordinate 191,872,727 of CM053623.1, forward strand.
TCCATAGCAAAAGTGTGGAGATCCTTCATAGGTGTGTGTCACTACATAGATTTGTTTTTTGCTGTATTTGTAATTCTTATTTTTTATCTTCTTCCTTTTTTAAAAAAAAATAAATCTTTATTATATACACTGGCTTGGGACATGGCGAGGAATATAGGAGAGAAATTAAAATGATGCATAATTCCTCGGTACTCCACTTTTGGTATCATCTTATTGTGGACAAGTAGGACTTGTTATTTATATGCAAAGCAAAGGATAAGAATTGTAAAAAGTGATCTTTTCACTATTCTACTTTCAAGAAGGCTACAGTATACTAAGACTTAGTAAGAGCCTCACTGGCTGTCCTGTCCCTCTAAAAGTCTCCCTTTGTTTTCTGTGGCTTAATTAGGTTATTTTGAAACAATATTTTATTATTTTTTAAACATTTTTCATTTTAACTGTTTTTTGTACTTCATTACAATTGATTTTGTTTCATCATAGACTTAAATGATTATTGAAATGCTTGACTTCCCCACACCAACCAACAGCCACTGCAATACTCTGAAGAGTCAGTGAAGTTCCTTTAGAGCTACATTGTGCATATTTTCTTATAGTAATGTCAGTCTTCAAAAAATATAGCAATGAAACACATGCATGACATAAAATATCATATTCAACTGAAAGAGATCTAATTAAATGTAGCAAAACCAGATCAATCCAGTGTCAATAGAAGCACACGCATGCACACCATCATTGCGGACATAATATAACAGTGACAAAATTGTTGTTTGTCTCAATTAATTTGAATACCACTGTCCATGGTCAGTACAAGCACACTATAACACACTACAAAAATTAAATTATAAAGTAGCATAGATAATATTATAAAAGAAATATAGGATCAAAAGAGTAGATAGGTTTCCAACATAGCATGAACGAGGAATAACAATAGACAGCACAAATTCTCTATTGGTATATACTCACTGTGTGTGGAGAACTCAAGGAAGGCACCTACTATGCCACTTGCGGCAAACATGAGAGAATATGCACGAGACCATCATTGACTTGGCAAGTATGGGTAGGTTACATTTCACACTGTTGGAGAAAACAACCACATCAATGAGTCCAAAAATTCATTTCAGTATTTGAAAGCAAAAGATAGAGACCTTGGAAGATAATTAGGAATAAAAAAAGTTGGTACATTAGGTTGCTATAGCTAGGGGAAGAAAAGAGACAGATGAGAGATTCTAACACATGAATGAGAAAATTATCCAAATTTTGAATAGATCTCTAATCTATATCATGAAACAGCATCATCAGATTGAGAATGGATGCACCAGAATTATTAGTTTGCTGGATAATTACTGAATAAATGGATCACATCGCTGAGTGAATGATCCAATTCAATCACGAACAAAACAAAACTAATCTGATTTTGTTTTAATGGCTACATTGGATCTGCCATACCACTGATGGATGTTTTCATCTACAACCATTCAGACTGATGAGAATTCTATAGAAGGTAATACACCAAGGCACCATGGAGTTGCATCTTATCTGTTGGCTTATGTTCACCATTATGAAGTATGTGAACAGCTAATTAAAACCCAAGCAATCATCACAGTTTATTGAATAATTATGGCTTGGAATCAAATATGCAGAGCTCACATTAGCTTGATTTAAGGGACTGTTCCATTTGGGCAAACTGGATTGGATATGTCCATCAGGTAGGTAAGTATTCATTTACAAAACTCCAGAGGCTCCAGGTGAGCAGAATTGATTTGCTTTGTTCAGCAACTGTAAGAGACTTTGGGGATCAAAGGATACTTGTTAACACTGATAGGAGTCACACCTACTGTGTAAATTCCTCTTAGGTGACAGTTGATTGACATTTCTACTCGCTGACTTACATAGAGAAGTGAATGTTAAAGGAAATATTGCAACAAACAGCATTCCAAGCTGTTAATAGAATAAGCTTGCATTTTCATTCTTCTAGTGTTAAAGAGATATTTGTGTTATGTGGAAGTTGTTTTATTTTTTTAATGATTCTCCAACCAGGCTACCAAGTTCTTGAACATAGAGACGTCCTGTACTATTTTTATTGCCTTTTACTCAACTTAGCCAATAATAACAATAATAGCTCATTAATATAGCAGGTAATAATAATAACAGCTAACATTTATATAGCACCTATTATGTGCCAAGCATTATGCTAAATGCCTTACAGTTATTATCTAATTTATCCTCACAGCAACCTTGGGAGGTAGGTGCTATTTTTATCCTCATTTTATAGATAAGAAAACTGAGGCAAAGAGAAGTTGTGACACGCAGGACCGCATGGCTAATAAGTTCTGAGGCTGATCTTAAACTCAGGTGTTCCTGACTCCAGGACCAGCACTCCAAGCTGCCCATAGGTAGCATGGCATAAAGGATAGAGTACAACATTTGTTGTCAGAAAGATCTGAGATCAAAATCCTCTTCTGGCATGGATGAGCTGTTTGCCCCTAACCGTATAACTTAACTTCTGTTTCTCATAGAATTCCCTAGGGGTTTTCTAGAGTTGGATTTTAATCTGCATTGATGGAAGAAGATTCCATGCCAGAAGTTCCCCATACTGTCCAAATAATGTTTTTTTAATTGTATCATGTTATATTTTATACACTTATTTTGTTTCATCCATGTAGCAATTTTGTAAAGTAGATATTCATTATCATCCTCATTTTACAGATGGCATTATTCCTCTTGCTCGCCCAAACAGGTTTTCCTGATTTTTCTCACCCATGACTTTCCACCACACATTTTTGTGCCTTTGCCCATGCTGTCTGCCATGCCTGAAGTATACTTTCTTCTTATCACTGCCTATAAGAAATCCTTCATTTCTTTTAAAGATTAATTGAAGACACCTTCTGCGAGATACCTTTCCTACATCTCTGAAGCTGCTCTCTCTCTCTCTCTCTCTCTCTCTCTCTCTCTCTCTCTCTCTCTCTCTCTCTCTCTCTCTCTCTCCTTTTCTCTCCCTCATAATCTTGTATTTTGGGCATGTATTTGGATTCATAGTTCTTGTCTCTCCAGAAAGAATGTCAGCACCTCAAAGGTTCAAAGTGATTTATTTTTGTCCTTGAATCCTTAAAGGATTCTTAGGCAGCTAGGTGGTGCAGTGGATAGAGATCTGTACCTAGAATCAAGAAGGTTCAAATCCAACTTCAGACACTAGCTAGGTGATCCTGGACAAGTCTCTTAACTTCTGTCTGCCTCAGTTTCTCCAACTATAAACTAGGGATGATAATAGCACCTTTTTCACATAGTAGTTGTAAAGATGAAATAAATTAATATTTACAAAAGTCTTAGTACAGTGCCTATAACATACTAAGCTTATAGTAAATGATTATTTCCTCTACTCCCATTTAACTTAGGGTCAATGAAATTTTAAAAAATATATATTTTGATAGCTGTGTTTAAATATACTTGATTTCCCTTTAATCGTATGGGTTTTATTTTATTTTATGTAAAAACATTATTCTGAGGAGCCATAGACTTCACCAGCCTGCAGGAAGAGTTTATTACACACACACACACACACACACACACACACACACACACACACACGCACGCACACACGCACGCACACACACGCACGCGCACACACACACACACACACTGTCCTAATGTCTCTCATAGTACCTGGCACATAGTAGGTGCTAACTAAATGTTTACTGGTTTATTGCTTAGGGAGCTGAAGCTAAATTAGCTTACATGGCATGTTCATGATATAAAAGCTATTAAGAGTAAGAGACTAGATTACATCTTGAGTCTCTAATCTCTTCTCTCTTCATTCTAATAAACTGTCACTACGCCTAAGAATGTAGAAACTAGCAATCATATAGACAGATAAATGCCCTATATAGTTTCAAGCCTTAACACATATGCCTTTACTTTTATGAGGACAGTGATGAACTGTTACAGTGATGATTTTTTGGCAGGTGGCGACTCAATACCATTTTGTACACCTTACTTATAAACCATCCTCTCCTAAAGCTTTGGTCCTATTCTGCACTTGTGGTATGGAAAGTGCCACTGGGATTACAATGGCCTTCACAGTGGAATGGAAGTTCTGGAAAGTTCTATAAAATTGGAAAGGAAGAGTGATAAATACCATATCTATAGCTGCTTTACAAGTGATATCACTAGAAGCAGAATTAGAAGCAATCATTGGGTTAAATTGAAATCATTCATTTATTCATGTATTTTTTTTAACAACCGTAAGGATTATCTGCCAAAGAATAGTAAAGAGGTCATGTGCATCAGTGAACAAGAACACATTGTGTAAGATCAGATATCCTTTAGGTATGAAAATAAATATATGGAAGTAAGTTCCATAAAGAAAGGAACTTAATTGTTGACAAGATTATCACCAACCAAAAATACTATTTTTTCTGTTTCAACACCTCAGATGATTCATCTCATATTTCCCAAAGATTGTGTAGAAAAAAAAAATCTCATGCGATGAAACTGACTTGACATCCTCTTAAAGGTGACATTTGAAGGAATCCTTCAAATATGATAAGGCATTCTGTTAAATATATATCTGTAATGTGCAAGTTAAAGAGCCCAGTAAACCGGGGGATGGAAGTTAAAGAATGCTTAAGAACATCTGTAAGTTCATCAAGACCTAAGGTAAAGTAATAAGAGCTAAACTTTTATGTCAGTAGAAGTTAAAATGAAAATTTCAATTCAATATAATCCTCAGCAGGAAAGAATTTTGCATCCTGAAGGAATCTAATTTCAGATTTAAATTAATAACAGCATCAAAGTCACAAGTTGGTTTCAAGATACTGATAACCAGTCAGGGGTAAGTAATAAATCCCTATACATTTTGTAAGAATTTGTGTTGTTTAATATTTTTATATTTCACATTTCCCAGAAAAATTTCTGCAGAAAACTTGGGATTAAATTTACTTAGAAATAAGTTCCTTATACCTCTAGGATTTACGTGTTTGGTTGATCCAGTACTTAAGTAGATCTGCGATCCCATTTTTGTTGGTATTCTCCTCAACAATGCAGATCACCATGAAATCCTGCTTTTGCAACTGATGGGGCTCCGATCTATTTCTTCCCATAAATCCACCAAAAGAAGTCCACCCAGTGTTATGCATTCTTTTATAGATCTCTTGACCTTGTATGGTAGATTCAGTCTAATCACAAATTGTTCTTACTTTGTGACTGGCTCACCTCCTTTTCCAGTCATACGTCTCACTGATTTTATTTTTCACATTGCTTTTCTTTTGCCATTATTTAAATATTGGAAATATATTGCAGAGTATTGAAACTTCCTATGTATTTTTCCCTTCCCTTTCAGATGACCTACAAATTTTATATTCTATGACAGAGTGAAATAACATCACCATAGACATTAAACATAGACACCACAGACAGACTATTTGAGAGTAAAGCTTGATTTGAGTGGATTAATGAATGAATAAAAATCATTTATTAAGCTCTTATTATGTTCAAGGCATAATTCTAAGTACAAGGGTTACATATTCAAAAGAAAGTCACTGAACTCAAGGAACCTACATTTTAATAGGACTAGACCAGGGGTGGGAAATCTGTATCATCAAGGCCACATGTGGCCTTGAAGCTGCAGATTTCCCTCCCCAAAACTAGATAATACAGAGAGTGAAATAATGATTAAAGAAGAATGTTTTCATCTGCTGAGTAATAGGGATAGTGAGGAGAGCCACAGGACAGTCAATTAACATGCTCTATCCAAAAAATTTGATTTAATTACTGTCCTTAGAGCCAAAGATGAAAAAGAGTGATGGGGGTGGGGAGGGGAGAAAAGGAGAGAATGAACATGTCATATCAGGAAAATGGTCCAGGAGAAGCATATGGGCAAGTCTGGAGTCAGCTATATATAATAGGCTGTGTGGAGACTCACCAACAAGAATAGTACAACCCCAAGGAAGGTAGTAGCTGGACACCTTAAGGGCAAAGACTCTGTAGATCCTGTTTGAAGGGTGCAGCTGTAGCAGAATCATACAGCAGGAAGATCACCAGGGGTTTAGAGGTGGATATGTGAACACTCACGTATTAGGACAGCTGGAACCTAGCATGGAAATGGCTTAGCTCTTCCAGCACATCTCTGGAGGTCTGTGTGGTGATAATGGAATTAAAGATCTCTCTCACCCATTCAATAGGCCTCAGGTGGAGCCAGTTAAAGGGAACTTGATTAGGAGAGGATTGATTGTAGGCAGGCCTCCACCCTTTATTTACTAGGTATGAAGTGTCAGGCCCACACCTTTTCACTAACTAGGCATGAGGCTCCAGGCCCACACCTTGTTGCTAATTAGGTCACTAGAGGTGTGAAGCCCTTGAGGCCCTAAAAAGAGTATATATACCCAGTAGGTAGCCATAGAACTCAGAATCTGCAGAGAGCTGCAGAAGTCAGAATTGAGCCCAAGGAGAAGGATCAGGAACTCTGAGTCAACAGAGAACTGAGAGAGTACAGAGCAGAGAGTGGAAACCAGGTTGCTTTGGAGATCAGAGAACTGAGGGGGGAGAGAACACAGGCAAGCAGACAGTTGGGATTCATAAATGAGTGTTTACAGGAAGGCCCTAGCAGAAGGGGAAGTTACAGGATGACTTGTTCCATGCTATAATACTGTGTTATAATTTCCTTGTTGTTACATTGAGGTGGGCTTACTGGTTTGGGAATATGATTACTGCTATATCAAATTGGAGTTATTGGTCTTGGGATTTGATCCTCTGGTGTCTAAAAAAAAATGTTATACTTCCCTTGCTTTCTACCTAGAGAGTTTTTCATACTTTGTGATTCTGAACCATACAGGCATGTTCATGGTCATTCTCAAGGTGCTGAATCTTGCCTTACTGATACAGTCTGCTTTGGATGATATTCAGAAATAACAGCATTCATGGTGCCAGAGTAGCATGACACAAAGATGGAGAAAGAAGCAAGCTTTTCTTTCAGATTTCAATGTAAGTCTGGAAATGTAGTCTACCCTACCATCTTTCTATACAAATCTTGGCTAAGCTCATTGGATATTTGTATATCCATCCAAAACAAATGTACTGAGGGACCAGATCTATGGGCTATCCAACCAGTCTACATATCAGAGGTGGATAACAAGGATTCTTCATCCACTCACTTTTTGCCCCTGTGTGAAGTTAGGCAGAATCCTTTTGAGTGATTGCGAATCTTATTTTTTTTTAATTTATTTTTAATATGTTTGGTTTTCAGCATTGATTTTCACAGGCATTTGAATTACACATTTTCTCCCCATTTCCTCCCCGCCCCCACTCCAAGATGGCGTACACTCTGGTTGCCCTGTTCCCCAATCTGCCCTCCCCTCCGTCACCCTATTCCCCTTCCATCCCCCTTTCCCTTCCTTTCTTGTAGGGCAAGATAAATCTCTAT
>CM053623.1:191880640-191915312 GCA_028646595.1 Phalanger gymnotis
TTTTTTTTGGTCTCCTTTAGCTCTGCCACCCCAGCAGTCCTCCTTCCCCAAGAGCCACCAGCCCGGACCTGACTCAGATCTTAAGCAGGCTCCACACTCCTGCTCTTATCTGCCACTTCATTCCTCCCACTAGGTGGGCCTGAGGCCAGAAGCAACTGCAGCTATAGTTCTGTAGCTGCACCACCCCCTCTGTCTCTGGGGTGGTGGCTGAACCGTGAACTCTTTACACTCTGTCCCCCGCAGCTTTTCCCACTTTCTCTGTTGTCTTTGGTGTTTGTGGGTTGAGAAGTCTGGTAGCTGCCACAGCTCACTGATTCAGTGCACTAAGGCCTGTTCTGCCCAGCTCCTATTCTGGTTGGTCTGGGGACAGCCCATGCTGGGCTCTGCTCCCCTCTGCTCCCAGCTCTGTTTGCGATAGACCTCATCCAGCAACCATCTAGGCTGTCCTGCGCTGGATCCCTGCTTCCATCTGCTATTTTGTGGGTTCTGCAGTTCTAGAATTTGTACAGAGACATTTTTTATAGGTTTTTGGAGGGACTTGGCCCAGGAGTTCACGCAAGTCCCTGCTTTCCGGCTGCCATCTTGGCTCCACCCTCCCCCCCACCCCAATGCCTGACATATCAATTCTATCAAGTCTATGGTACATAGTGATTGATTCAACAGAGTAATGGAGACTTGGAGGGGGGAAGTATGAGGAATGGTATAGAAAGGGTAATTATGGCAGTGCACTACAAGAATGAGAGTTAGCCATAGAAAAGGGGTTTTACCTCAGTCCATGGCAATTCCAAAACATAGGGATGAGATGAGGGTAGCAAAAAGTAGGAGTTTGTTTAATATGACAGGGAAAACCAGCAAGTAAAATGGAGGGGAGATAGTGATGGTTATCATAGACAGGAATGAATTGTAGAGGAGACTTCAGTAGTTTCTTTACTGCAGTTTCCAATTCCATTTACAGCTCCTTTAATTGAATGGAGCAGGGGAAAGGAAAATAAATGGTAATGATGGGCAGGAATTCTTGGCTGAGAGCTTTAGCTCTATCAAAGCTTTACATTTACAATAAAAAAGGACCATTCTGCAATTGATAAATGGCTGAGAGGATATGAACAGATAATTTTCAGAGGAATAAGTTCAAGCTATCAATTACTATATGAAAAAAAATTCTAAATTACTAATAATTAAATAAATGCAAATTAAAATAACTCTGAGGCATGCCTCACACCTATTAGATTGGTTGATGACAAAAAATGAAAGTGAGAAATGCTGGAGAGTCTGTGAGAAAACAGGTACAATAATGCATAATTTGTGGAGCTGTGAAATAGTCCATTCATTCTGGAAAGCAATTTGGAACTACACCTCATAGCATATTATTTAATCCAGCAAATTCTGCTACAAGGTCTTTACCCCAAAAAGGTTAAAGAAAGAGAGAAAGGGGCTATAAGTAGCTATTTCTTATCATGCAAAGAACCTATTGGCATAACTTTCAAGATTCAATGTTTTATTTAAAGCATTATGGAGCACTGGAGTAGGCCTTTAATAATAGTTTACATCTACTAAGTATTTTGCAGTTAGTTTACAAAGTACTTTCACACACATTTGATTCCGCACAACAAGCCAGTGAAGTAGGCAGGGCTGATATCATTTTACAGATTGAAGAAATTGAAACTCATAGGCCTTAAATGAATTTTCCAAGGCCAGTAGTCAATTATATAGAAAGACCAGGACTCTAAAGCAGGTCTTCTGATTCCAAATTCCATGTCCTTTATACTACAAAACACTGTCTCTCAGTTATATAGATAATTATAAACACAAATCATGGCTACATTTTAAGTAGTGAATTTATAGAGAGGAAAATTGAATATATTGTTTCAGAATGAATTGTACTTACCAAAATTATGATAATGGAAGTCTGAGATACATTTTAATATCTTAGGTTTTGCAAGTGTGGAGAAAAAGGAATGTTGCTAAAATGAAAGTGGATAAAATAATAATTTTTACTGATAACATGCCATTGGATTTGTGGAGTATATTTCGAAATGGTTTACTTTGGGACATAATTTATGAAGTGGTTAAATCCTAGAGTGGAATCAAAAGGCTTTCTGTGGGCAATAAATGGTTGAACCCCACCAAAAAGAATATCTCAACAAAGAAGTATAAACCAAGTGTCTGAGTCATGGATTTTTTGGTGGAAACAGAGGGGTTTGTGCTGTTGATTGCCACGAAAAATTACAGAAGTAATCCATAAGAAGCCTGGACTTAATGATCACTATTGATTATGCAAAAATCAATAGAAACTGCTTGACACATCACCAAAAGCTCCAAAATATTTTCAACTCCACAAAACAGGGAAAGTCAAGAGCTCGTACCTAGAATTATAAGTCAGAAGTTGAATACAGACCTCAAATTATCCTTGAGGATTCAACCAATACCTGACCCAGACCACTGTCACCATTCCAATTGTTGTCTACAATCACCCAGACATAACAAAAATCCATAAGAAAACTTAAAAAGACATCTTAATAGATGTTAATAGATATCAAGATAAACATCTTAATAGATCTTAATAGATATTCATAATCTCCAAGCCACATGGACTTAAAAGTGTTAGGGACATAGAAACTTAGCAGAGGAGATAAATACATGTTGGAATAGGTTTTGTCCTATTCTCTACTGGAGTTCTGCTGACCATGCTTTCGAGCGACCTACAGAGTCGCTTATATACTAACTTATATACTAATACTTTTATTTAACTACAAAAAGCCCAATTATTTTGTCCACCCATTTGGTAGTACATAGAAAAGCAAATATGAGAATAATATCAGTACAGTGAAATGTCTTGGGACAATTTTTATCTGAACCTTATTGAGAGTGATGTCAAGAGATTTTTATTTTATCCAGATGTGTTTTCATTGATATATAAATCTCTGTGTATGCAACTCCCAAAGAAAATCAGCAATTGGTCAACAACTTATAATCTCACACTATGTACTCTAAAATTTACAAAGTCTAATCTCATTGAAGCTTTACAACCCTGTGGGAGAGATACTACGGACATTATGATTTCGATTTTGTATATAAGGAAATGATCTCAGAAAATTTAAGTGATTTCTCTGTGGTCCACAGATTGTAAGTCTTTGAGGCAGCTTTTAAACCTCTATACAAAATTATTTGCTCATAGGAGAAAAATAAATTGAGCTTTAAGTACCAAAAAAACCCATTTCAGATTAACTCTGTTAATTTTTTTTTCTTTTGAATGACAGTCATCATGACCCCTAAAGGGATTTGAATGCTATCAATGCCTGTAGAACAATTTGCTTAAGGAACACTTGGAGCCATATCTGGAAGAAAACCTTCATTAATGTGAATGGAATTTGGCAGGGATAGAACTTAGGCTCCTGGTAATTACAACTCAACCACACTAGTGAAGATTAGTGACACATCAAGTTGTTTCATTTCATTTCACATTTCTCTGATGGCCAACAGGAAGGAAAAATGTGCTAGGAGACAATTTTATCAACTTACAGTCTCATTTCTCAACTTTTAAGTACACGAGCACATTATTAGCTGAGAAGTGATCTCCCTTTTGACAGAAAAAGACGTCATTGAATTATAAATTCTCTGTAGTATGTTGTCTTTTCATTGGTTTCCTCATTTATTTCTCTCATTTGCATAGTAAGAAGTAATGACGCAGACAAATGCCACTGTTTTCAAACCAGATTGTTAAGCAGCAGCCAGAACTGATGCAGAGGCAAGACATCTGGATCCCCATTCCAGCCAAAGTTGGCTTAGCTCAGGAAAGTAAACACATGAGTGCCCTTCCCCTCATTGGGAACGCTGACTACTTGCTGGGATAAAGTGGCAACTCAATGGCTGTGGCTTCTCTAACTGTACCCTGAGCCATATAAGCTCTCAAGAGATATCTGATGACAATGATGTCATGGAGAGATGTTTTCCTGCACAAAGTGTTTGCTGTTAAGAAAGAGAATGATGGGAAACCTAGTCTCCTGCAACTTAGATCTATATCTCTTGAGCCCTACCCTTCTGCTGAGCTCCAGAACCTCATTGCCCCCTGTCTGATGGATTTATTCACCTGAATGACTAAAATTCTAGTATGCCAAGCTGTCCAAAATCAAACTTATTCCCCCTAAAATCACTTCCAGCTCAAGACTTTCCAGTTTCTTCCAATAGTACCCTCATCATCCCAATTACAAGTAAAGACAATTAACTCTTTTAAAAAACTCAGTTCTAAATTCTCTCCTTCCCTCCCTTCTCTTCTCTCTGACAAGACAAGCAATTCGATATAGTTCATATATCTGCAATCATGCAAAACATATCTACATGTTAGTCATGTTGTGAAAGAAAAGACAGACCAAAAAAAATCCAAGAAAACTAAAGTAAGAAATATGTGTCCCTTTTGAAATATTTCTTTCCCTTTTATTGTCCCTAGTGATGAGGAAATTTAATTTTGTTAATTTTCTTCATAGTTGTATTATTTATACTTCATATATCCTTGTGAGATGTTTCCAAACCAAATAATCTTCTCAGTACTTTTTTGGTAAAAGCGTTCCATGTATTTCTCTTTTTATCATCTTTTTATTGATGATTATGATGAGGTTTTAAGGCTTCGTTGTTTTGGGTTGCTTCTTAAATTTCTTTGCATTTGAGGTTGTCATATTCTATTCCCATCTATGTTTTCTAAAGAGTGTAGAATAGTTGTATTATTTCACTTTTCTTTCCTTTGTATGGAAGGTTTTTTTCTTGATCTCTTGTAGAATTTGTTGTTTATCATTGGAATTGGTAAATTTAACCACTGTGTGTCTTGGAGTTTGTAGCAGATTCTTTCAATTGGTGCTTTGTTTTATGTATTCAGAAGTTCTGGAGAGTTTTCTTGTATTATGCTGATCCTTTTCCTTTAATTTGTCACATACTTCTGAGCAGCCCGTAAGCCTAAATTTTTCTGCACACATTCAATCTTTGTGACCAATATGTTTTGTATGTGGATCACGTGTTCTTTTAAGGTTATTTCTTTTTTGCTCCTTTCATTCCAAATTGTCCTTTACTTCAATATATTTGCATCCTGACCCACTTGTTCACTTTTTTCTTTCTTTGGAGAAGCTGGAAAATATAGATTCAAGTTTTTCTATTTTGATATTATTTCTGCTATGAACGAAATACATTCTGTCATTTGTTCCCTTTAAATTCTTTTAGGATTCATATTCTCCTCTCCGTATCTTCCTCTATTGTATTTCCATGTTCTCTTGCGAATCCAGAAGGTTGTCTGTGTCGTAAGGTATTGGTTCAATTTTCTTTGTCTAACAATATTTATTTAGAGATATTTGCATTTAATTGATGTTGCAGTGGCCGTTGTCCCTTTTGTTTTAATATCTTTCCTACTAAATTGTCTGTTTTTACCCTAGCGTTTTGACTGAGGTTTCTTCCTCCTGTCATCTTTGATCATTTTAGCCTTTTTTTGTTTTTTTGTTCCTTCATATTCCTCTTTTGCTCACTTTTATGGTTGGTCCTCAGAGGCTAGAACTCAGATCTTTCTGTTTCCTACCACATTGAAGAATCCATTTTTTTCATGGTCTCAGTCCCCTGGTGGGGACAGAACTTATTCTAGCTGGACTCTACTCCACTTTCCTTCAGTCCTGGTGCAGGCCTCCATGTGTGCAAGTGCTCTGCCTCAATTCTCTATTTTAGTTATCTGGCTGAGCCCTGTTTCAACTTGCTGCTGCCCTAGACAACTGAGTTCCCATTTTCATACGTCTCCCCTCCTTCCCAAAATAGTGGACAGGGTTGATGTCTGTCATTTGTTGCTACAGAATGATGGTGTGAGGACAAGGGAAAAGCGTACTAGCAGAGCCTGACATAGCAGAAGAGAAATTGTGAGTGGATCACAGAGTACAAACAACTTGCCACAGCATGGGAGTTGGTTGCATATCAGGGCTTAGTTGTTCCCTACCGTTAATTCCTAAGGCTTCTTAGGTTCCCTATTGTTTTAGACCATGCAAACAGGAAAATTGCTTTATTTATTTTGCACAATTCCTATTTCAGATAGATTCTGAAAGTGAACACTAGAGAAAATATCTAGTCTCCATGTTTTTGGTAACCAGAAAAGATTAAGTAGCTTAATTTCTAAGAGGGGAATCCCACATGTATTGTGGTGACCAGGGATAAGTGTTTTGTTCCGGGATGATAAAAATGTACCTAGGGAAGAGGAGTAGATGACTTCCTAGGTGATAGGAAAATGGTGAGATTCCTTGGGTAGATAGTTAGAGAGATGTGAAGCTCAAATCTGGTCTGATGTCTAGGACCAGTTTGCATATACTGGTTTTGGCTCTATGCATAGATAAAAAGATAACCATCTATGGAATTAAAATAGTGAACTCTCATGACTGCTGGAATCCATTTCCAGATATAAACCTGTGACTGGTGGTCTATTTAACTATTGACCTGGGTCTGTTCATTGTAATGGCATTCATAGTATTATCATATTTTGAATTTATAAAGAGGTCCATATAAGTCCTAACATGGTTGCGCTTATGAGAATAAGCTCTGTGGACTATGGAAGACATCTTTATTAACATCTGAGTTTATAAAAAGATTTTCTCATGACAACAAAAATATAGATGAGAATATATATGAGGTTTATGGGGTGATGGTGGGAAAATAGAAGACTGCAGAGCCTGAAGCTATTGAAGTTATTGCTTGTTTTCACTTCATTTAATTTAGATAGCCTGGCCTGATTCCAGGCTTTGTAATGAAAAATATGACAAATGTTAGAAATTAATACCATATTAATAAAATATTTTTTAACATGTGACTAGAAGAAAAATTATATTTGTGGAGAGGAGAGAAATAAGATAGTCAGAGCAGTTTTTCAAAAACTATTATGCTTAAACTTTAATGATCTTTTTAATACATAGATTTTTTATAGTACTTCTCAAAATAGAAAATAAATTATATTCCAATTGATAGATTTTTATTATTTTCCAAACACAATCAGAATATATTTGGCATTCAGTTTGAATTTATCGCTTTCAGAATACTGTTGTATATTATTAATTGTTTGTTCACTATTTTATTTATCCTGTATACGTTATGACCCAATCAAAAATAATAATATGGTTCCTTCATTCACTCATTGAACAGTAAAGTATCCATTGTATCTAAAGCACTGTGTTATAAGGCATAAAGGGAATAGTGAGGCATGGTATCCAACCTATGTAATAAGAGGACATCCCATTTTGTTCTGTATCAAGGCTATTTGTAAACATGTTTTACTGGATTGTAAGCTCTTTGAGAGCAGGGATAGTTTTGATCATCTTCATATCTTCCATGATAATACTTCAAATATAGAGCAGTTAATCAACTTATGAATTAGTTATTAGGTTTACACATCAACTCCCAGATCATAGACTAGAAGATAACTTTGGAAATTCATCCAATTCTACTTTTCCACTTTAGCGATGAGAAAACTGAAGGCCCAAATCAAACAATGACAAAACCAGGATTTAAACTTAGGTTATTTTATTCCAGATATTTCATTTACCTGATTCCTTTAACTTATCAGTTATTTCTTAATTAGCCTTTATAAAATGAAATAATTTTATTGAGTCTCCTTACAGTGTATGACGTATAGAGCTTGTGAAATTCAGATAGCAAATATGTATAAAAATGTAAACCTGTTTAAAAGTAGTAGTTGACATAGAGTTGAACAAAAAAGTTTTCCTTAAAAAAATGTTGCAGAAAAGGAGGAGGAATTTCAGCAGAATCACAAAGTTTCTGATGGTTGTTTACACATTCAGTCAGCCAACCAATCAAACAAGAATTTCTTTAGGTCTTACTTTCTTCCAAGCCCTTTTCTAGGTACTGGGTATATAAGGACAAGACAAACTTTTCCCATTTTCAGAAAACTTAGAATTAACCAGGGTAGAAAATATGTACACATATAGGAATATGTATATGCATATGTGCAGACATGCAAATTTCTTTGAACAATTTCCAAATTTTTGACAATATGAAAAGAGCTGTTATAAATATTTTTGTACATGTGTGTATTTTTTTCTGCTTCCTCAATCTCTTGGGGTGTTAGACCTAATAACGGTATCGCTGTGTCAAATGATAGACATAGTTTAATAGCTTTGGGGCCATAGTTCCCATTCAGAATTTTCCAGAATAACTCAATTAGTTCATAGTTATACCAGCAGTGCTTTAATATACCTTTTTTCCCCCCTCATAACTCCTTTAGCATTTTTTGGGGGGGTAAACTTGCAATCTTATTGCTATGAGGTTGTATGTGAGGGTCATTTCAATTTGCTTTTTTCTAATTATTAGTGATTTTGAACATTTTTTAATATATGAATGTTGATAGCTTCAATTTCTTCCTCTGAAAACTGAGGTTAAGTTGTTCTTATTCTTACAAATTTCACCCAGTTCCATTCATATCTTAGAAGGGTCAGAGAAACTTTCTGCAAAGACTTTTCCCTAGTTTTCTGGTATTCTTGTAATTCGAGATACATTAGTTTGGTTTGGGCAAAAAAATTAATTTTACAAAATAAAAATTGTCCATTTACCTCTTATCCTCTTTATCTTTTTGTGGTCATAAATGCTTCCTTTATCTATAGATCTGACCGGTACCTCTAATTTATTTGTGATGTTACTTGTTATGCCTAAAACATGAACCCATTTGGAGTTGTATGAGCATGTTTAACTCCCCCCCCCCTCTTTTTTTAGTGAAAGAGAAAATATGAAGAAATAATTTTTTTTCTGATGACCTTTCCAAAATACCTTGAAAGTCACATTGGAAAGTGGGTGATAATTTGAGGACAATGGGGCTTTTTTTTTCTTAGAGAAATGGAAAAAAGATTGCATCTAGAAATTTAACAAGGAATACTTCTTCTCTAAATAAGATCATCACCCACAGAGGGAAAGTGATCTTTTCCATAAAAATGGTGGCAGCTTCTCAGATATCTGTTCTTTGATATTCTGTACATAAAACTCTGAGAGGAGCCTCATTGCTTCATCCAGGGGAGTAGGCAAGGAAAAATAGGGTAGAACACTCTTGACTGTATTTTTCCCTTGATTTAGAATCCTATATATCTTACTTGAAATTTTCTTGGGATGATTCATGTAAGAGGGCAAGGGAAAATATACTAATTTGGATGTCATTCTCTAAATTAGAAATATTTTGGATATAGAATAATGATAAATTAAACAAACTTATTTCTAGCAGACTTGAGGCTAGATTGCAAGGTACAGTGGTGTATGAGAAAAAAATTTTAAAACCCAGTTTAACTGACCCTTGGTATACTTGGAAGGGAATAATGTGACTTAAGAATGGAAAGATTTGTTATGGTAACATTACAGGATGTTTCAAATTCTAAATGGAGGAGTTTCTACTAGATCTTAGAAGTAATAGGGAGACTTTAAAATGTTTTTGAGTATGAGAGAGGACTGACACCGTCAGACCTGGACTTTAGGAAAAGCATTTTGGTAGCTATGAAGAGTTGGAGTGTGGTCATTTACTACTGCCTATGATTTGCATCAACCTTTATGTGTGTGTGTGTGTGTGTGTGTGTGTGTGTGTGTGTGTGTGTCTATTAGAGAGAGACTGTGGCAAAGACAGTGATAGAAATAGGGGCAGGGATGGAGGAAGGGGAAATTTAGTATCGTCCCAGTGTATTATAGTGGAAAGAACATTGGACTAAGGCTCATAAAAATGGGGTCTGAGTACCTATATTGGCACCTAAAAGAGGTATGACTGTGAGCGAGTCATTTTTTTCTGACCTTTCTGTAACATGTATAAATATGAAGGTAAACCATGATGTCAGTCACTGCCGCTGAATGAAATCTATCTCAAATGCCATCAAAATCATACTATGCCAATGTCATTCTAATGACAAGAATGAGCCAGTAGCCTAATAACTCTGGAAGTTGTTTGTCACATTTCTTTCCAAGATTTGGTGCAGTCCTAACAGCCTGTGGGAGTTTGGATCCACTTTGATGGCAGGTAATCTTTACAGTCACCTATGCTAGCTGCCCCCAAATTCTTGTTTACTAGGAGGGCATATGGCTGTATGATTGCATATATATGTCACATTTAAATCATCTTTAAGTAAAGATGAAAATAAACTAGAACTTAACCCTTCTTCCCCTATTTCATAGTTGTAAAACACTTCAATCTATTAAGGATGGTCCTTGGAACTTCTGATTTTGTTTTGTTTTTGTAAGGTCTATTTTTTGTATATCTGTCATAGTGTCATTGCCTGTCTAATTCTACCTGGAGGCAAAATAAATGATGCCCTGAGGTCCTTTCCATCTTGGGACTGGTCAGTCAGTCAAGAACATTCATTGAAAGTATTTGTGTGAAGTACTTTATCTTGGACTCTGCGGTTCATGTGTGTGACAAGTATAGTGTTCTTTACCTCTACTGTTCAAACACTATGCTATCAATTTTCCTGCACAGATCTCTTCCTCCACCCAGTTCCTTTCACCCAGTCGTGGAAGGAAATGAATATGGCTTATAGCTGATTTGAATATTTCCCCCAGTTTGCCTCCAGGAAATCTCTTGAAACAGAGAAAATTAGAGAGAAATTAAAGTGCTTGCCCAGGTCTCTAGGGTAGGGAAGTAAAACACCCTCGCTGAGGAAGGAGACACACCACAGCCTTGGTGTGATAGACAGAACATTGGGCTTCCAATCAGAAAGTCTCCGGCTCAGATTCTGCCTCAGATTTACCAACTCTGTAACCATGGACAAATCACTTAGTTCCTCTGACCTTTAGTTTGGTCATATATGAAGTGAAGAAGTTGAAATCGGTAACCCATAAGGTTCCTTTCAGCTCTAACCATGTAACTTGGGTGCAAGAGGGAGAGAAACACTGGGCTCTGTAAGCTAGTATGTCTGAAATTTGGAATTGTTAGCTGAAATCCATGTGGAGACATAAGGCAACTGGGTGTTTCTGATCCTTGAGCAAATTTCGGTCAGACCTGACATTGACAGGGACAACAGCACATGGGAGAAACTTTGCAAGTTGGGGTTCCTCATCTAGTAATATTGCATTAGAACTGTGTCACAAGGGGAACTCTGAAACCCTGCCAATACTGGATACCTCTGGCACTCACTCCTATGAAGTAGGTTTATGGTGTCTGTGACAGTGAAGAATTTTCTCTATCAAAGGATTAATGTGGCCCAAAGAGCTCCATTGAAGAGAATAGCTGGAAGAAATGGGACAAGGAGTAACATAGGAGCTCACCTACTGGGAACTACAGAAACTCTAATGGGGAGCAATCAATGTTAAGTTCTACCCATTAAGCATAACTAAAGGACAAGTTGTGTTAGGGAATGAAGCTAGCGTCCTGCTTTGAACTTTAGGAAAAACTGTTATACGGATCCATATCTGAAAGCCACCCACTGTGAGCTCTAAAAGGAGTCACAAAGTGAAGCAATACCATTGCCACCTATTAGGAGCCATATAAAACTGCATGACAAGTCACCCAATGACAAGTTGTGGGAGGTTATGACTGCTGGAAGCCCTGCCAATTCATGATTGTAAATCTGTACAGATCTCTGAGGTGAAGGTGAAGGTTGATCTATTTTGAGTACTAGTTTTGAGATTTTTTTTTCTTTTTTCTTCAAGTTATCAATAAAAGATCTCTTTTCTGGACTGTGTGCTTATGAGGGGAATTGATAACATACCATTACATATTCATTTTGCTAGATGTTCTGGCTAGGGGTAATGAGCCAAAAAAAATGAGATATCCGCGGTCATTCTTGTCATGTGAGGGCCTCTGACACAATAATTCCAATAATTCTTGTTATTAAGGGTTGAATGAGAAATTAACCTTGAAAACATTTATAATACATCAAGAAAGAAAAAACAAAACAAAATGATTTTTTAAAAAAATGACATGAGTATATATATCGTATAAACGAAGACATAAGTATGGAGAGTAAGGTATATTACTAGAATATGATGGTTTAAGTTAGTGAAGATGTTAGGAAGCTGAAAAAAACGTAAGTATTATTTTGAAGGTGTGGAGGAATATGGTTGGGCACAAAGAAGATAGGTAAATATAGAAAGACAGACCTGCAAATATTGATTTATAAACCTGAGACAAGCCATGATAGTCCTGGTAAAAAAAATACCCTAGCCTATTCAGAAAATGATACTAGGGGAAGAGAGAAAACATATATTTGGCAAATTACATTTTTTTTTCTATGGCTCCTAGAAAGGAGCAGCAAGAGCAAAACTTGGTAGCAGCAGGAAAGAATTTAATTTCAGGAGTGTGTGAAATTCCTTTCGTGAAGATAATGAAAGAGCTAATGTTAAATGTTGTTGCTTTTAATGTTTGTAGGGAGATAATATAAGGAGAACTGAATTTCCTCTATTATAGTCAAATATAATTTTAAATTAAAAAATTGAGCTAAAATGAATTTCGTAGAAAGGCTGGGCAATTATAACTTCCCTTCATCTTCATTTCTTTTTTAATGTACATTTTAATTATATCATTAAGTATTTCCCAATTATGTGTAAAAATTTTAATATTCTTTTTTTGGTATTTTGAATTCCAAATTCTTTCCTCCCTCTTTGCTCTCCCCCACACCTTGAGAAAATAAGCAATATTATATTAATTATACATGTGAAGTCATGCAAAATATATTTCCATATTAGCCATGTTGCAAATGAAAAAAAAATACACACACATATACACACACAAGAACAAGTTTAAAAAGTATGCTTCAGATTTCACTTAGAGTTCATCACTTCTCTGAAAGTGGAGAGCATTTTCACTATGGGTCCTTTGGAAATGTCTTGGATCATTGTCTTAATCAGAGTAGCTAAGTCAGTTGATTATCCTTACAATATTGCTGTTATTATGTACAATGTTCTTCTGGTTCTGCTCATTTTACCTTACATCAGTTTTTGTGAGATTTCTCAGGTTTTTCTGAAACTATCCTGTTCATCATTTTTTGTAGCACAATAGCATTCCTTCAAAATCAAGTACCATGACTTGTTCAGCCATTCCCCAATTTATAGACATCCTCTTGATTTC
Organism: Phalanger gymnotis; assembly: GCA_028646595.1. Taxonomy (NCBI): domain Eukaryota; kingdom Metazoa; phylum Chordata; class Mammalia; order Diprotodontia; family Phalangeridae; genus Phalanger; species Phalanger gymnotis. Next base: position 191,893,695 of record CM053623.1, read on the forward strand.
CAAGTCTTTGCCACCAGGAAAAGAATTGCTATAAAAATTTTTGAACAAATAAGTCATTTCCCCTTTTCTTTGATCTCCTTGGGATATAAACCTAGTAGTGGTATTACTGGGTTAAAGGGTATCCACAATTTGTTAGCCCTTTGGGCATAGTAGATACAAATGATTCTCCAGAATAGTTGGACTAGTTCACAATTCTACCAATAGTGCATTAGTGTTCCCATTTTCCTACATCCCCTCCAGTATTTGTGATTTTCTTTTTCTATCATGTTAGCCAGTCTGATACATGTGAGGTGGTATCTCAGAATTGTTTTAATTTGCATTACAGTAATTGTTACTGATTTAGAGCATTTTTCCTGTGACTCTAGATAGATTTGATTATTTTGTCTGAAAACAACCCGTTAATGTCCTTTGACAGTTTACCATTTGGGGAATGACTTGTGTTTTTTTAAAAATTTGGCTCAGTTCCCTATGTATTTGGGAAATAAGACTTTTATCAGAGAAACTTGCTGTAAAATTTTTCCCAAGTTTGCTATTTTCCTTCTAATTTTGGCTGCAGTGATTTTATTCATGAAAAAAAATAATTTCACATAATAAAAAGTACCCACTTTACTCCTCGTGGTCCTCTTGATGTGTTATTTGGTTATAAACTTTTACCACATCTGTAGACCAGACAAGCACATTTTTCTATGCTCTCCTAATCTACTGAAGATCTCACCCTTGATGTCTAAATTATTTATCTACTTTGACCTTATCTTCATATACAGTGTGAAATGTTGGTCTATGCCTAGTTTCTGTCAACCTGCTTTCAGGTTTTCCCAGTCATTTTTGTCATGGTGACTTCTTACCCCCAAGTCTTGGTTCTTTGGGCTTGTCAAACTCTAAATTACTATGGTCATTTCTACTGTGTAATTGGTACTTAATCCATTTCACTGATCCATGACTCTATTTCTGAGCCAGTATTGATGATTACCACTTTGTAATATAGTTTGAAGCTTGATACTACTAAGCTGCCTTCATTCTCATTTTTTTCCATTGATTCCCTTGGTATTCTTGACTTTTGTTTTTCCTGACAGATTTCATTTTGTTTTGTTTTTTTTTCTAGCACTACATAATAACTCTTTGACAGTTTGATTGGTATCCTTCTGAATAAGTAAATTACTTTACATAGAATTATAATTTTATTATATTGGCTTGGCCTACCCATGGGCAATTAATCTCTCTCCAATTATTTAGATCTGTATTTTTGTGAAAAGTGTTTTGTGATTGTATTCATATAATCCCTCAGTGTGTCTTGGCAGGTAAAGAATGTATTTTATATTACCTACAATTATTTTAAAGGGGATTCCTCTTTCTATCTCTTGTGTATAGGTTTTGTTGGTAGCATATAGAAATGATGACAATTTATGTGGATTTCTTCTATAACTTGAAACTTTACTAAAGTTATTAATTGTTTCAAGTAGGTTTTTAGTTGATTCTCTAGAATTCTCTAAGCATACCATCATATCATCTGCAAAAGGGTGAAAGTTTTGTTTCCTCATTGTCTATTTTCATTCCTGCAATTTCTTTTTCTTGTCTAATTGCTGTAGCTACCACTTCTAATAAAATATTGAATAATAGTGGTGATAGTGGGCATTCTTGCTTCACCTCTGATCTTATTAGGAAGACTTTAATTTTGTTCTCCTTACAGTAATGCTTGCTCTTGGTTTCAAATAGATAGTATTTATCATTTTAAGAAAAACTCCATGGTCCCTTTGCTTTCTAGTATTCTAATTGAAATGGGTTTTATATTTTGTCATAGTCTTTTTCTGTTGATATAATCATATATTTTTGATGATTTTGTTATTGATACTGTTAATTATGCTATTAATTTTCCTAATATTGAACCACCTCTGCATTCCTGGCATAAATCCCACCTGGCTATAATGTATAATCTTTGTGATGTATTTCTGTAATCTTACATAGCTATTCATTACAGAATTTTGTGTATTGTTTTCTTTCTTTGTAAGTTTAGGTATCAAAACCATATTTGTGTCATAAAGTGAATTCGGTAGTATTCCTCTTTACCTATTTTTCAAATATTTTATAGAGCATTGGCATTAGCTATTCCTTAATCATTTGGTAGAATTTACTCATAAATCCATCTGGTCCTGGGGGTTTTTCTTAGGGACCTCATTTATGGATCATTCAGTTTCTTTTTTCTAAGATGGCATTATTCTGACAGGAGATATGTGTTACTTAAGAGCTATTTTGATTTGCATTTCTCTAGTCAATAGTGATTTAGAGCATTTTTTCATATGTCTATAGATATCTTTAATTTCTTCCTCTGAAAACTGCCTGTTCATATCGTTTGACCCTTTCTGAATTGAGGAATGACTTTTATTCCTATAAATTTGGCTCAGTTCCCTGTATATTTTAGAAATGAGGCCTTTATCAGAGACATCGCTTGTAAAGATTTTCTCTCCATTTTCCGCTTCCCTCCTAATCTTTGTTGCATTGGCTTTTTTTATACAAAAACATTTCAATGCAACATCAAAATTATCCATTTTGCATTTTATAATGCTCACTATCTCTTGTTGGGTCATGAATTCTTCCCTTTCCCATAAATCTGACAGGTAAACTATTCCTTGCTCTCCCAAGTTGCTTATAGTATCAACCTTTATTCCTAAATCATGTACCTATTTTGACTTTATTTTGGTATATGGTGTAAGACATGGGTCTATGCCCAGTTTCTGCCATACTATTTTCCAATTTTCCCAGCAGTTTTTGTGAAATAGTGAATTTTTAACCCAGAAGCTGCATTCTTTGGCCTTATCAAAGAGTAGATTGCTATAGTCGGTGACTTCTTCATCTTGTGTACCTAACCTGTTCCACTGATCTACTACTCTGTTTCTTAGCCAGTACCAGGTAGTTTTGATGACTGCTGCTTTATAGTACATTTTGATATCTGGTATGACTAGGCCACCTTCCCTAGCATTCCTTTTCATTAATTCCCTTGATATTCTATTTTTGTTTTTCCAGATGAATTTTGTTATTATTTTATCCAACTCTGTAAAATAATTTTTTGGTAATTTGATTGGTATGGCATTGAATAACTAAATTAATTTAGGTAAAATTGTCATTTTTATTATATTAGCTTGGCCTAACCATGAGCAACTGATGTTATTCCATTTAATTAGATCAGACTTTATTTGTGTGAGAAGTGTTTCATAATTGTGTTTATATGGGCCCTGGATTTGTCTTGGCAGGCACACTCCCAAATATTTTATAGTGTCTACAATAACCTTAAATGGATTTTCTCTTTCTATCTCTTGCTGTTGGGATTTGTTAGTAATATATAGGAATGTTGAGGATTTATGTGGGTTTATTTTATATCTGGCAACTTTGCTAAAGTTGTTTATTATTTCAAGTAGTTTTTTACTTGATTCTCTAGGATTCTCTAAGTAAATCATCATATCACTTGCAAAAAGTGATGATTTAGTTTCTTCTTTGCCTATTCTAATTCCTTCAATTTCTTTTTCTTCTCTTAATATGGAAGCTAACATTTCCAGTACCAAATTGAATAATAGGGGTGATAATGGACATCCTTGTTTCACCCCTGATCTTATTGGGAATGCATCTAGCTTATCCTCATTACATATAATGATTGCTGATGGTTTTAGGTAGATGCTAGTTATAATTTTAAGGAAGACTCCATTTATTCCTATGCTTTCTAGTGTTTTTAATAGGAATGGGTGTGGGATGTGGGAAAAATGGAACATTAATACATTGTTGGTGGAGTTGTGAACAGATCCAGCCATTTTGGAGAGCAATTTGGAACTATGTCCAAAGGGCTATAAAAATGTACATACCCTTTGATCCAGCAATACCACTCCTATGGCTGTATCCCAAAGAGATCACAAAAGTGGGAAAGGTACCTGTATGTACAAAAATGTTTATAGCTGCTCTTTTTGTGGTGGCAAAGAATTGGAAATCGAGGGGATGCCCATCAATTGGGGAATAGCTGAACAAGTTGTAGTATATGAATGTAATGGAATACTACTGTGATATAAGAAATGGGGAAGATACAGACTTCATAATAACCTGGAAACATCTACATGATCTGTTACTGAGTGAGAGGAGCAGAACCAGGAGAACATTATATACAATCACAGACATATTGATTCTGTGATGACTAATTTTGATAGACTTGGCTCTCCTCAAAAATACAAGACTCAGGGACACCTCCAAAGGACTTATGATGGAAACGGCTAGCTATACCCAGAGAAAGAACTGTGGAATCTAAATGAAGACTGAGACAAACTATTTGCTCTCTTTTTTTTCCTCTTTTCTTTTTTGGTTTTGTTTATTCTCTCTTATGACTCATTCCATTCTTCATAATTCTTCTTTGCAACTTGACTATTGTGTAAATAAGTTTAATGTAAAGGTTTATGTAGAATCTATAGTAGATTGCATGCCATCTTGGTGGGGGGAGCAGAGAGGGGAGGAAAGGGAGGAAATTTGAAACTCAAGAACATGTAAAACTGTTGTAAACTACAAATAAAAAATCTAATTTTAAAAAAGATGGCATTATTTAAGTATTTTGTTTTCTTTTAATTCGAGCAATTTATATTTTTGTAGTTATTCATTAATTTCACTGAGATTGTCAATGTTGCTGAATATATTTGGGCAAAATAACTCCTATTAATCTCTTTATTTCATCATCATTGATGGTACATGCACCCTTTTCAGTTTTGATACTGGTAACTTGATTTTCTTCTTTTTTAAAAAAATATTTTAAATGAAATTAACCCATAATTAATCTTTTACTTTTATATAAAATCAACTTCTAGTTTTATTTATCAGTTTAAGGATTTTTTTAACTTTTGATTTTATTAATCTTTCCTTTGCTTTTCAGGATTTCGATTTTGGTATTTAACTGGAGATTTTTAATTTGTTCTTTTTCTAGATTGGGTATGTTCTTTCTTTTATTGATTTATGCATTTAGAGGTATACATTTTCATTTAAGTACTATTTTGAATTCATCCCACAAATTTTGTAATATTTATTATATATTATAATTGTATTGTATTATATTATATTAATTATTATATTTATAATTATAAATAATAATTTTATAATATGTATTTATATTATAATATATAGTATATTATATATCATATATTTTATGTATATGTATCATATATAACATATAATATATTTATAATAATTTATAATTATAAATAATAATTAAATTAATTATTATATGTTATAATTATTGAAATTATATTTAAGATATTGATTGTTTTTGTAATTTGTTCTTTGACTCATTCAGATTAGATTCTCTAGTTTCCAATTAATTTTGTCTGTGCTTTCATGGCCTTCTATTTAATGTAATTTTTATTACATTATGGTCTTAAAAGTATGCATTTAATGTCTCTGCTTTTCTACATTTGGTTGTGAGACTTTTATGCACTAATATATCATTCATTTTTTGTGAACATGCTATGTATAATTGAGAAACAGCTATACTCCTTTCCATTTGTTCCCATTCATTTTTCTCAAGAAGACTGTCATATCTAACTTTTCTAAGATTCTATTAATTTCCTTAACTTCTTTCTGATCTATTTTATGGTTAAATTTCCCTAGCTCTGAGAGGGGAAAGTTGAGGTTCCTCACTAGTATAGTTTTTACTATTTCCTTCTATAATTCATTTAACTTTTCCTTTAAGAATGTGGATGTTATGCCATTTGGTGCATATATGTTTAGTATTCACATTACTTCATTGTCTTTGAGGACTTGTAGCAAGATATAATTTCCCTATTTATGTCTTTTAATTAGGGCTATTTTTACTTTTGTTTGATCTGAAATCATGATTATTACCCTTGCCTTTTAATTTCAATTGAAGCATAATAGATTCTGTTCCAGCCACTTATTTTAACTCTATGTATGTCTATCTGCTTTAAGTGTGGTTCTTATAAACAACATAGGATTGGACTCTGGTTTCTAGTGCATTCTACTATTTGCTTCTGTTTTACGAGTACATCTCATTCACATTAACAGTTGTGTTTACTAGCTGTGCATTTGCCTCCATCCTATTTTCTTATATTTATCATTTTTCCTTTCTTTTTTATCCTGCCTCTCCTCAAAAGTCTGTCTTCTGACCACTATTGTTCTTTGCCCCCAGTCCCTTTTATCACCCACCCCTTTCTCTTATCACCTTCCCATCCTGCTTTCCAGTTGGGCAAGATAGATTTCAATACCCAATTGAGTGTGTGTGTGTGTGCCCTCTTTGAAGCAATTTACATGAGAGTGAGAGTCAAGCATTACCACCCCACCTCACTACTTCTCCCTCCACCATAAAAGTTCTTACTTGAATGCCTCTTTTATATTAGATACTTTTCCCTATTATTTTCCCTTCCCCCTTTTCCCTGAATATCCCTCTTCTCCCCCTCTATTTTTTATATAATACCAATATGATCAACTCACTCTCATGTTATCTATTTAGAGTCATTCTAAGTATCCTAATAATGATAAAGTTCTTACAAGTTATGTGCATCATCTTACCATACAAGAATATAAACACTTTAGCCTTATTGAGTCTCTAATGATTTCTCTTTCATGTTTTCCTTTTTAACCTTGAGTCTTTTTCTATTCTGCTCTGATCTTTTCATCAGGAATGCTTGAAAGTCTTTTATTTCATTAAATATCCATTTTATCTCTTGAAGGATTATATTCATTTTTACTGAATAGATTATTCTTCTAATAATAGCTTGTTTGCCTTCCATAATACCATATTCCAAGCCTTCTGCCCTAAAACATGGTAGCTAAATCTTCTGTGATCCTGACTGTGGCTCCTGTATATTTGGATGCTTTCTTTCTGGATGCTTGACATATTTTCTCTTTGACTGAAAAGCTCTTACATTTGGCTAGGTTATTCCTGGGAATTTTCTTTTTGGTATCTCTTTCAGGTGGTGATCAGTGCATTCTTTCAATTTTTATTTAATCCTATTGATCTAAGATATGGGGCAGTTTTCCTTGATAATTTCTTGAAATATGATGTCTTGGTTCTTTCTTTGATCATGACTTTCAGGTAGTACAATAATTCCTAAATTATCTCTCCTCGATCTATGTTCCAATTAATTTTTTCCAATGAGATATTTCACATTTTCTGTTTTTTTCATTCTTTTGATTTTTTTCATTCTTTTTATTGTTTCTTGTCTCATGGAGTCATTTGTTTCCACCTGGATTGATTCTAATGTTTAAGGAATTATTTTCTTCAGTGAGCTTGTGTACATCTTTTTTTCCATTTGGCCAGTTCTAAGTTATTTTCATCAGTGAAGTGTTTAAACTCTTTTTTTCATTACATAACAGCAGCGCCTACTAGCATTTATATAATGCTTACTCTGTGGCGGACACTGAACTAAACGCTTTATGATTATAATCTTATTTAATCTTTTCCACAACCTTGCAAAATAAGTGTTGTTATCATTTTATAGGTGAGAAAACTAAGGCAAACAGAAGTTAAAAGACTTGGCCAGAGTCACATAATTAGTAAGTATCTGAGGCTGGCTTTGAATTCAGGTATTTCTGACTCCAGGCCCAATATTCTACACACTGTACCACCTAGGGGCCTCATTTTACTTATGGGGATACAACATGCACACAGATAAGTATATACTATATTATACTGTATATACATACTATAGTATGTTTATAATATAATTATATATGTTTATGTTACATATATGTATATTACATATACGAAATAAATACAGACTAATTGGGACGGACCACTCATAGTTGAGCATAGTCCTTTTATAGAAAGTAGTACTTGAGCTGAATTTTGATGGGAGCTAAAGCTTCCAAGATATAGAGGTGAGGAGGGCAAGCCTCCCAGACATGGGAGACAATCTGGGCAATGGCATGGAGGCAAGAAATGAAATATTGTATACCAGGAACAGAAAGTAGACCAATTTGACTTGAAGGTAAAGGACTAGATCATGGGAAGGGGGCAGAGACAAGAGTGAACTGTGACTAGCCTGAAAATATAGGTGATGCTAGTGTCTTTGGACTTTAAATGCTAAACAAAGGAGCTCATACTTTATCAGAGAGGGAAAAAGGGGTCTCTGAAGCATATTGATCAAAAGGTGAAATAGGGATACATCTTTATTAGTCATAAGAAAACAAATTCATACCAAGGAAGATGAGTATAGAAGAAGATAAAGGTACAAAGCCTACAAAGTCTAATGCCAAGTTACAGGGGCATTCATAAATTAATTATACATAATTCCAATGGCTATTAAAGACTATCTTGATTATACTAGGCCATAATTGAGAAATTTATAAGATATAGGGAAATGTTTAATACCAAATTGACTGAGTAGTACATCTTTAAAACCGTAATTATGGTGGATTCCTGGAGGGTTTATTGTCTGCATTAATTATTTGAAGCATATATGTTGTTCTGTATTGTTAGTCATTTCTTGAAATGTCCTTGGCATATCTTTTATTCAGATTAACTTCATTGAGGACAAGAAATGTATCTCCTATTTCTTTGTCTATCTCCATATGGTCCACTGTAATGTTTTATATATACATGCTCAGTAAATGCTAATTATTTGATCATTGAAAGAAGGTTTAATGAATGATTAAATTGGAATGGAACATGGGTCAGCTACATGAGGTTCAGACTCACATAGACTTTTTCACTTGAGGCATTTGAAATACCCAAAATTCTTAAGAAAAGAGGCTTAAGGAACACAAAACAAGAAGTATAATACTCAAAACCATGTATTGTGTTATTTGGAAAGAGAACAGAGAAATTTAGTGAATAGAATTCACTTTTGTTGTCTTATGATATGCTTCATCACGGTCATATGAATTTGAGGATGCAACTAAACCTGTCAGGAAAAGTAGCAAAAACAATCATCTTGATAGATTTTCATGCTGATGACCTGCTCATCATTCCATCTTCTAGTCCTATTGCATAGAATATCAAACATAAGCATGCATCTTTTTAAAGTTATCAACTGAATTCATTTGTCTATGCAGAAGAAACACAAAAATTTTCAAAGGAAATACGTTGTTTTCACTATTTCAGATCATCTCTAGCACCAACGTAGCATTCTTTTCTATTCTGCTGTTATTCTGATCATAATATTTGTCTTTTTTCTTTTTGAAAATGGAAGCAGCAAGCTGTCAGCATAGAATGCTCTCCAGAACTACTGACCTAAGTCACCAACAGTCTGATCGTTATCCCTATCTGAGATAATGCTTCCAATTCAACAACACATTTTAAATCTAACTCATTTTCTCCCTAAACACACTGGCTTTTCTGGATTCCCAAAATTCTGTTATCTTTGTAACCAGTCTGACAGTCAACCCAGACTTGAAAATTCCATCATCTTTGACTTCTTTTACATTATAGAAAGTAACACATGGCTAAGGACAGATTCTTGGTACACTCCACTAGTGACTGCCCTGCATCATCCCACATTCAGTCACAACATTCTTTCCATTCCATCTACAAAATTTCAACCCTCTCTGCTCTTCTTTCTATCCCAACTACCACTGCCACTGTTTAGATTATTTTTTACACTATTTATTTTAATAAATTTTCTAAGTGATTTTATAAAATCTTGAAATTAGAGTTGGAAGGAAGGGACATTAGAAGCTATCTGGTCCTAGCCATTCATTTCACAAGTGAGAAAACGAAGGACCTAGTAGGTTAAATGACATACCAAAGGTCACATAGGGCAGGATTTGAACCAAGCTCCTTTGGCTCCAAAACCTGTTTTTCTATTCTTGAATTGGTTCAATTTTTCTTTTTTTTTTAACTAGTGTATCGCACTGTACCCCATACATAATAGGTGTTCAATAAATGTTGGTTGGTTGGTTTATTGATTGATTACTCTGACATTGTTATAAAGGATAGATGAACCAGGAGGAAAATTGGAGGCATGTGGTCTACTTGACTGCTACCCAAATTATATACATGAAAAATAATGAAACCCTGAAATAGAGAAGTGACATTGGGAAAGGAGAGACATGAATTCAAAAATATTGTAAAGGTCAAATCTGCAAACAATTGGGGTCCTCTTGAAAGTCCATAGAAGGGTAGTATGGAGTTTCCCTTGTCTATGTGTCTCTATTATGTCAAACAAGTAATGTAGCTTATGTGTTTGCCCTTCAGCCTTGGTATTTATGCTTCATCAGTACCCTTTGCCCCTCTGATTTGAAGGCTGAGTAAAGAGTGCTTCTCCAAACTTCCATTTAAAGAGCTCACTCAGGCTAACCATTTCTTTATTTCCCACTTCTTTGTTCTCCTCTGTCATGGCACTGTGCCAGGTTATGCCTCTCCCCCCAAAATTTCAGCTTCCTTTTGAGTAATTTCTTCCTGTATTGGATTGCAAGCTCCTCTAGGCAAGGAACACAGTGACTAACACATCATAGGTGCTTCATAAATATTTACTGACTGATTGCATGACTGAATGACCCTGTTAAGATGGACTTTCCAGTCTGGTGAGGGGAGGGATTAACAACTCCAGAATGGGTACTAATCCCATAACAGTATAGAAAACACCTGGCAATGGAGGGGCATTGAAAGCAATAACAGTACCACAGTTGTCTGCCAACCCCTTCCCCTACAAACCATCTCATGTCATCCCCCCATTCTCCCTACTACTACCTTCAGTCAGCACAAACTGGTAGAGTATATTTAGTATGACAGAGAGAGAGAAACAGAGAGAGAGAGAGAGAGCAAGTTGTCCACTTGTCCAGTTAGCCTTAGCTCCTTTTCACTTTGTTCACAATATTCCCCTGCTATGTCAGTGCTGGGTTACACTATGTAGACCTTTTTGCTCAAGTTCATCATATACTTGTGAATTTAATTTTTTTGAACCCAAACATGGAGTCTTATATTTATCCTTACAAAGCAAAAGGATAGAGGTAAGGACTGGCATGTTATTTCATGGATGAGGAAATTCCCTCTACTGGTGAAGGTTGGCACCTTCTCTGTAGCTGATGTTCTTCTAGAGCAGTGCTGCTTAGACTTTTTCCACTCACAACCCCTGAATTTTCACACGAGCCCAAGTATATAGGTATGCAAAATAACTATATAAATCAAACATTTACTGATAATAAATCATAAAGAAATTTGTTTTAAAACAGTTCTTTGGTATACATACAATTTTGACATTTTTAAAGACCATAGTCTCAAATATGAGCCAAGGTATTTCTGGTAGAATTTGTTGGCATTGTGTGGCATGATGGCATGCTCAGTGCAAAGTGCACATGTGTTTTCAGAACCAAGACAGCAGGGAAGTTGTACAATGCAGCATAGGCAAGGGCTGCCGGAAACACCTCAGATTCATTACACATTTGATTTTGAATTAATTTTTGGTCATTGAACTTCCAAAAACCTTTTACTGCTGCCAAATCTTTCACAACCCCCACATTCAACTATGCAACTTATACAACTCCACATGGGGTCACAACCCAAAGCCCAAGAAGTGCTGTTCTAGAGTATTGACAACTTAGTTGACTTGGCCAGAATCGCCCAACATGCCAGAATTAAGACTTGACACTAGGTCCTCCTGATTTTGTTTATATTGTTGCCTCTTTTATCCTTAAAACATTTCCTTAAAAAATGACATTTTAATATGGTTAGCCTATTGTTTTTGCCTTTTGAGATATTTTTATATCCTCATGATGTCATCCAGCAAGTTAACTAGCCCTTCCATCTCTGTGTCATCTGTAAATGCAATAAACATCCTTTTTAAGTCTTCATCCAATACTTAAAGATCTGTGATTTCATTGACCTGGGTGCTCCATCCTCCATTTATGTACATTGCGATCCATCTATGCCATAGTACATCTTTTATAGATAAATATTTATTGAGCACCTGCTATGTAGTTGTCCTTCGTGCATTTCAGTGACCAAATGCTTTATCTTTCTGTAGTCAATCTGAAGATAAACATGGAGGTTAGGTTAGTTCTTAGACAACAGATATACATTTTATCATCACACTCATATTCTCAGCCTTCCCAATTTGGTAGAACTATCTATACTATGTGCAGACCTATCATAATCTTTAGGAATCAGGCATCATCTCCATGCCGCAATGATGCCTCAGAGCAGCGCTTCTTAAATTGTGGGCCATGACCCCATATGAGATCACAAAAAATTGGTCAACAGTGAAAGGTTTCTGAATGTGCAATGATCAAAAATTAATTAAAAATCAAACATGTAATGAATCATAGGTTTCTGGTGGCAACCACACAGCAGCTTTGGTTCTGAACAAAAAGCATGCCCACTTTGCACTGTGCATGCCCTCAGGCTGCAACAACAATGATAGCTGCTAAAACCTCAAAGAGGTCACAAGTGGAAAAAAAAAAAGTTTAAGAAGCCCTGCTTTAGAGCAGTACTTCATAAAAGATCCCCATTCAAATCAATGATAACAATCCAGTCATTTTCCAGTTGTGTCTAATTTGTTGTGACCCCATTTAGGGTTTTCTTAGCAAAGATACTAAAGTGGTTTACCATTTCCTTCTCAAGCTCATTTTACAATGAGGAAACTGAGGCAAATAGGATAAAGTGACTTTCCCAGGGTTGCACAGCTAGTAAGTGTCTAAGTCTAAATTTGAACTTAGGAAAATCAGTCTCCCTGAGTCCAAGCCTGGCACTCTATCCACTGTAGCACCTAGCTGCCTTTAATAAAAATACTAAACAGCATAAAGGACAGACACCGGACATTCAACTTCATCATTATAAGAAGCTCTCCCAGGTGAGAAAATTCCTTCCACCAATTCAGGTCACTGCTTTGTCTACAATTGTACAGTCTATTGGAGGAGAGAAGTAAACAAATAGGTAAAAGCAAGTTATACACAGGAAAATAGGAAATAATTAAAAGAGGTAAGGTTCTAGAATGAAAAAGGATTGGGAAAGGCTTCCTGTAGATTTTAGATGGGACTCAAAGGAAGCCAGGGATGCCAGTAGGTAAGGATGAGGAAGGAGAGAATTCCAAGCACAGGGGCAGCCACAGAAAATGCCTGGAGCTGAGAGATGGTGAAGTGTCTTGTTAATGAAACAGCAAGAAGGTCAATGTCACTTATTGAAGAGTATGTGGTAAGGAGTGAGGTGTAACAAAACCAGAAAGGTAGGAAGGGCCTAAATAAGGAGGACTTTAAATGCCAAACAGGATTTTGTATTTGTTCCTGGGGACATTATGGAACCACGGGAGTTTATTGGATGGTAGTGGTGGTGAGTGACACTGATCAGACCTGCACTTTAGGAAAAAAAGACTCTTTGTTGACTGAATGGTGAATGGTTTAGAGTAGGAAAAGACTTGAGAAAGGCAAACAGAAGAAGGCTATTCCAATAATTCAGGGGTAAGGTGATGAGGGAATGCACCAAAGTGGTGGCAGTTTTAGAGGAGAGATGGGGGCATATTGAAAAGATACTACAAAGGTGAAATGGACAGGCCCCAGCAGCAGGTTGGGTATGGGAGGCAAGAGATAGTGAGAAGTCAAAGGTAACACCTATGTTTTGAATCTAAAGGACTGGAATGATTGTGTTGCCTTTGATACAAACAGAGATGTTAGGAGGCAAGGGGTGAGAGTTGCAGAGATGGGGAACCTGTAGCCTCAAGGCCACATGTGGCCCTCTGGATCCTCAAGTGAGGCTCTTTGACTGAATCCAAACTTCACAGAACAAATCCTTTTGTTAAGGGGCTAGGGATTTGTCCTATGAAATTTAGATTCAAAGGGACACACTCGAGGACCCAGAGGACCACATGTAGCCTCAAGGCTGCAGGTTCCCCAGCCCTGGTAGGGGAAAATATATAATGGGTCCAGTTTTGGACATGTGTCAAGTGTAACCTCAGTGTTGTTTTCATTTGCAATTCTTTCAGTCCTAGTGGTATTGAACAACATTTCACATAGATCTATACTTTCAATTAATACTTCTAATAATAAAAAAAGAACAGAAATGATACCATAACACTTTTCTGTCAAATTTAGCAAAATATGTTTTTGTAAAGTAACATTTCTACTTGCTAATTTCACAAGACAAAATGCAAAATTAGCTTTATTCATGTTTTAAGAAATAGATGAGGAATGTTGACATTCTGGTTAAATGTTATCTCATGAAATCAAGAAAAATTCTCCAAAAAACTAAATTCGAGGTGACCTAGTACTTTTGACCAGAGCCTAGAGCATCAGTTAAACTGTTAGTTAAAAATAATGAGGGAGAAAAAGATTAAAATTTTTACTTAAAAATGTATAAAACATCACTATAATTTATTCATAGCCTCAAATTGCATGGCTAAATAATTGTAATATAATTACAACAACATTCATATAAGAATATACAATATAACATTGTATATTAGAAAAGTTAGTCTAGCTCAGTGGTTAAGGAGCAAACCCCAGAGTAAGGAAGAACTTAGTTATAGTGGATTCAGTCAGAATGGTTGTGTGATTTCCTTTATCGATATTTAGAGGCATATGCATAGGAACAAAGGAGGTGGATGGTGGGAGTTTTCCAAAGCTGGGACTTGGCAGGGTACAACTATGGACATGATAAGAGAGCCAGGGATTCAAGAGAACTGGAAGTGTTGAGTTGATCAAGGGATCAAGATGGGCGAAAGAGGAGAGGATGACTAGGGCTGGGGAGATGACCTGGGAGAAAAATAAAGTGTTGAGGGTTTGGAGGTCATAGTGTGGATGAAGAGAAGGTTTTGGTAAGGGATGGCATAGAGAGAGTAGACATAGATTATGGTCAGATAAGGGGATTTTAAAACTCTTAAATACGGAGGTAGTATATTTGGGGTGATGGCAAGACCAAGTGTATAACCGTGTTTATATGTGGCTATGTGGAATAAGAGGCCATTGGAAGTGAGAATGTTGAAGAACTTAGTGGAAAGGATAAGGGAGAGTTCATCTGCATGTTGAAGTTGCCCAGGAAGAGGGCAGAAATAGGGGAAGAGATAAAAATTATAAACCAGGTACTTAATTCATTGAGGAAAGACCTGGACATCCACAGACAACAGCCACCAGGATTTTGATTGAATGGTAGAGATAAATAGCATGAACCTCAACAGAAGTGGTTATCAAGTGATGGAGGTAGGGAGATGCTTTATTTGGCCTCATGGCTTTAGTTAAAACAAATACCTGGTTTTGGGGTTTCTAGAAAATTGGTACTCAAGAAAATGATACAGCCATGAGCTTTCTTGTTATTCAATGCAGAAAGCAGGTAAAGGAAGCATACACACACTAAATGGCAATATAAACAGATATGCAAGAAACTCAATGTAGCCTCAGGGTGAGGGAGGTATGTTGGGGAGAAAAGACACTCAAAGGATGGGGTTTAGATGGCAAGGTTATATATGCTAAGAACTGGTTTTGTTGAGAACAGGTATCAGTGATGATGGAGGAGGGTCCATTCCTAATCAAACCAGATGTGGTAGAAAAAAATTCTCAGCATCCTTTATCAGTATACCAGGTTTGAGTAAAGTTAGGGCAAAGGAAGTTTCTTTATCAGGGCCACAAAATAGTGGGAGGATCTAATGTTAACTATCTAAGGCACCAGGAAGAGAATGATTCAAGGCCCTTGCAATAGGTGGAGTTTATCTAATCAAAATGCTACAAGACTTATCTGCCTGACACATAGGTAACAGTGGAAAAAATATGATCTGCTTTTCCTATATGTTTCCATGAGCCTTGTGACCACTTAGCCTAAATGACTTGATATTGGAATCCTATCATTATAAAGGTATTTTCAAACAGTATAAAGTTGATAATTACCTCAGAGGAGAACATAAAATTGGAAATGGAAAGCAAGGAGTTTTGTACTCTCCTGTCTTGACCACTGAGATGAGAAGTATGACTGAGGGTGCAGCCATTACTTGAAGCGATAACCAGGAAGCTGTATGATGAAGAAGGAGCAATGTTGTAGTAATTGCTAAATGACAGAAGGAGAGGGAGGGGAAAAGATTTAGGATGAAAGAAATTTTGCTACATATTCCAGAGGATGCAGTAGAAGGTAAGGGTGGTGTTTGGTTGGAACTTTGGGGTGGGAGGTTGAGGGGGATAGGGATGAGGATGAAGTTGAGAAGAATTGGGCAATGGGGGATGGGCAATGGTGTTAGGAAGATGATGTACAAGGGTTCAGAATCACTGGGATATAAAAGGTATGACTAGGAATGAGAACATTTGTCACTGAGTGAAGGTGCACTCCTGTACCCAGAGGTGCCTGAAAACATAGCAGAAGGTGACTGCAGAATGAGATGGAAGGTACACAGTCAGTTGGTAAAATGAGAATCCCCATTTCATTGCTCGTCTTCCTTCCAAAGGCTGGAGATTAGAAAGTAGACAGAGCAGGAAAAAGTGGAAGTCCTACTCTCCACTACCTTTCCTTTTCATCTTCCCTCAAAAGACAGGCACAGCAGAAAGTGGAATTCCTAAGGGAAATTTCCTCCTCTTCCCACCCAAAACTCTACACATCATAGATGAGAGATCCAATAGGCACCCAAGGGTAGAATTTGCACTGGAAGTCTTGCTGCTGGCCATTAGCAGCCTTCCCTCAGAGGATACAAACATCAGGAGAAATAAGACACAGTCAGAGGAAACGGAAGTTTTTCTTCTCCCCTGAGGCTGGAGACCAGGCAGGCCCAACAGGAGGTAGAAGTCTCATATGCAGTAGGGAGTCTCCTTCGGGGCAGAGGGAAGTAGACCCATCCCTTTGCTGCCTTCCCTCATGGGATACATGCAGCAGAAAGTGGAAGGCCTATGGTCAGAGGAATATGGTTGTATGCCACATATACATACGCACATAAACACATGCTTGACTGTCCTTTGACTAGATTTCAAATGGCTTCTATCCCCTTTTAGGATCAGAAATACATTACATATATTAATCATGAATTTCCAATATCATGATAGGAAAAGACAGTATATTCTCGTAGATAGAGGGTAAGCTTTGGAATCAGGAAGATGTAGGCTCAAATCTCTCCTTCTGCACACTGGCTTTGTGGCCCTAGGTAGATTACTTAACCCCTCAGTGTCACTAAATCAAGTAACACTATAAGTGACAGTTATGTAGTTGCTGATTTCCATTGATAGAAAGTTTTGTCATGAAGATTTCTCCAACTCTGAAAAATCATGGGTCCTGAACCCCCAATCACACTATGAATTAGCCTATCTATTTAGCAATATGTCATAATATAATAGAAGGCATATCCAGATCCATAGAATCCAAAAAGGGCAGATTCCCAGAATTATCTAAAGAAATTACTCATTCATTTGATAGATATTTATTAGGCACCTACTGCAGGCAAAACTCTGTTGTATTTGGAGGATTAAAAGATACCTAATTCAATTCAATCATATATAAAATATTATGTATAAGTCACTGTGCTGAGCACTGGGGATAGAAAAAGCCCACGTCTCTGGTTTCAAGGGACTTACAAAGAATAGAGGGATGTGCATATTCAAATATAGCATCTTGGGTAAGGGACCCCTAAAATAATGGGTTGGGTCTCCCAGATGCTCTTTCTCATGACTTCAAGATACTCTATGAATTCATGCAACTATTACTCATGAGCTCACACCAATGTCCTTTATGTGACCAGGGACTTTTTTGATCTGTCTCCTGTACAAAAATTATGATACAAGGTAGAAAGTGTGATTAAGTGCAGAGAAGAAGGTAAACAAAATGTTATTAAAGAAAGATCACATCCACCTGGGACACCCAGGGAGAGATCAATAAAAAAATTATCATTTGCGTTTCCTTGAAACTTGAAAGAAAGGGGTAATGTCAAAAAGCATCAACGTCAAAGGGTATTCCAGGCATACCCTTAAGAAGCTTGCTGTTCCATTTTGGAGAGCAATTTGGAACTATGCCCAAAGGGCTATAAAAACATTCATACCCTTTGACCCAGCAATACCACTCCTAGGGTTGTATCCCACAGACATCACACAAGTGGGAAAAGGACCCATATGTACAAAAATATTTATAGCGGCTCTTTTTGTGGTAGCTAAGAATTGGAAATCAAAGAGATGCCCATCAATTGAGGAATGGCTGAACAAGCTGTGGTATATGAAGGTAATGGAATACTATTGTTCTATAAGAAATGGAGGTGATACGGACTTCATAACAACCTGGAAGAACCTTCACAACATAATGCTGAGTGAACAGAGCAGAACCAGGAGAACATTATACATAACCACAGATAAATTGATTCTGTGATGACTAACCCTGACAGACTCTGCTCTTCTCAGCAGCACAATATGCAGAGAAAGCTCCAAAGGACTCATGATGGAGAGGGCTGTCTACATTCTGAGAAAGAACTATGAAGTATGAATGCAAATCGAGGCACACTTCATAATCACCTTTTTCCCCAAACTTTTTTTTCTCTCTTTTGTATTTGTTGTTGGGTTGTGTTTTTTGTTTTTTTGCGGTTTTTTTTTGGTTCTGTTTCTTCTTTCTCATGAGTCATTCCATTGGTCATGGTTCTTCTCCACAACTTGACTAGTGTGTAAATTAATTCAATGCCAAGTTATACATGGAAGTTATATGGGATTCCATGCCTTCTTGGGAAGGGAGGGTGGGAGGGATGGAAGAAAATCTGGAATTCAAAATTATGTAGAACTGTTTATTGCAAACTAAAAATAAAAAAAAATTAAAATTAAAAAAAGAATTATAACATCAAAAAAAAAGAAGAAGAAGCTTGCTGTTGAATTTGGTGGTCAAGGCATTTATACAGGTGACCACTCTAGGAAAAATTGTATACGTGCCATAAGAGAAATATAAAAATATAAATAAATGCTCTGAAGTTCAGAGTAAGAGGACACTTCTGTGTGGGGTGATTCTCAAAAGCTTAATGGAGGAGGAATGAAAGTGAGATGGATATGGCAGGTTGAAATCATAGACAAGGGAGTCAGGACATTCTGAACAGCTTCAGGGTTGTTCTATAAAGGTTTAAACAAGTCCAATTTGTTTCCAAATCTACTCCTATCACCTGGATGCAAGCTTTGGCTTCTCTGGTTTCCCACACATGTAATCCTAGCCTCCCATTGATTTCAGATGAGTGCAGAGAGAAATCAACAAAACTGAATCCTCAAAGGATATGGGAGTAGGATTATTCAGTACATTGTAAAAACAAACCAAAATATTATAGACTGATGTTTGTCAGTGTAAATTGTTTTAAAACTCCTCATGTGGCATACTTTTCTTTCTTTTCCTCAATTAAAGAAATTCCAATTAGGACAATGACAAAGATAGCAACAGATGAAGAAGAAGCCATAACAATTTGTGGTTTCAGAAAAATTGAAATAGAAGTGTGCCAAATAGTGGGAAATTTAATTTTTCATTGCCATTTATGTCGATGTGTACAGTGTGATTGTGGCATCCTTCACAAGTACATAGCTGATTTGTTTTATTTTTAGTACCTTTTTAACAAAAATAAAACTCAGCAGAACACATTTTGTAAAAGGTGATGTACAGTTATGATTTATTTAGCAAGAAAATTCTTCATTTGAAAATGATAGAAAAAACCCTCAACTCCACCCTCCACTCTCATCCAACCCGCAGCTATCACATTTCCTCAGATGGGAAGAAAAGGAAGAATTCTTTGCTTATGTGTTCAACCCCTACCTTCAGTGCATCTTTCAGGTACTTGCAAAACTCTTTAATTGCATCTGAAAACAAGTAATTTGGTAAGGAAACTTCACTTCTGTAATTTACTAATGCAGGCTTAGGCCACTTATGAAGCCACCCACAGTATCTCAATCTCAAAGACATCTAAATACTGCCAGAAGGAGAGGAAAAGTGCTCTTAGTAAAGACTCAAAATTAGAGCATTTTCTGTGCTTTCTATTTCTAGTAAATTACCGTTAATTTATAGGATCCAGGCTCCATCTCTCAAATCCCAGCTTTTATGACCCCCGGCACTAAAAGTGACTAAAGCAATGGACAGTAAATAGGGGACATATCCTCAGAATGGCTAAAAGCTATCATTCAGTAAAATAGAAGCTCCATGAGAGTAAAACTTTCATTGTATCTTTGTATTCTTAGCACCTAGCGGTGTCTACTACATAGAGATGCTTAAAAATTGTGCGTTGAATTGAACTCATTCATTCACTCAACATTTATCCATCACTTAAGAAGCACAAGACGTTGTTGTAGATAATACAGAGAACAGAAAAAATATCTAATCTATGCTTGCAGAAATTGCTTATATCCTTATGATATAGACTCTTGTACAATTGGTTTGGTGAAATATACAATGTCTTACACAGTACCAAGGACAACAAAAGCTCATAAAATTGTCATAATAATCCATCCTTCCAGGGACTCATGCATGAAAGCCACAAATACTTCTCAGTTCAAGATGAAAGAAACTAGGCAAGATCTTTGATTAGAGTCTGTAATTATAATTGAGAACATCTATTTTTTTCCTGAAGGAATAATTTAAATGAAAACCACCTTTGCTTTAGTAGATAATGATAAGACACAAGTGGGTAATGAAAAGTCAACTGACTATACAGATCTGAAGAGAAATATAGAACCCTTGAGTGAGAAGATTGCATGGCTATGATTCGAGAGAAAAAAAACATATATGGATCCATGCTTTACATCTACTAGGAAATATGGTTAGATGGCAGCTGGAGAGCAGGGACTAGCGTGAGCTCCCCGCCAAGTCCCTCCAAAAACCTATAAAAATGGCTCTGAACCAATTCTAGAACTGCAAAACCCACAAAATAGCAGAGGGAAGCAGGGCTCCAGCACAGGACAGCCTGGATGGTTGCTGGGTGGGGTCTTTTGTGCACGGAGCTGGGAGCAGAACAGAGCAGAGCAGAGCTCAGGGTGGGCCGCGCGGACTCACCAGACCAGGAGCTGGGTGGAGTGTCCCCTAGAGCCCTGAATCAGTGAGCTGTGGCAGTTGCCAGACTTCTCAAAGCACAAACACCAAAGACAACAGAGAAGAACTGCAGAACCAACAAAGTAGCGGAGGGAAGCAGGGCTCTAGCCCAGGACAGCCTGGATGGTCTCTGGGTAAGGTCTATCGTGCGCGGAGCTGGGAGCAGAGTGGAGCAGAGCCCAGCATGGGCTCCGCAGACCAACCAGATGAGGAGCCAGGCATTACAGGCCCTAACACCCTAAATCAGTGAGCTGCATCAGTTACCAGACTTCTCTAACCACAAACACCAAAGACAACAGAGAAGGTTAGCGGGAAAAGCTGCTGGGGACAGGGGGATAGAGTTTACAGTTCAGCCACCATCCCGGGGGCAACTGAGGTGGGGCAGCTACAGAACTACAGCTGCAGTTGCTTCTGGCCCCAGGCCCAACTAGTGGGAGGAATTAAGTGGCAGATCAGAGAAGGAGTGCAGAGCCTGCTGAAGATCTGAGTCTAGTCCTGATTGGGGGTTCTTGGGGAAGGAGGAGTGCTGGTGTGGCACAGCTGGCTGTAATACCTCTGAAAACAACAGTGCATCCCCTTAAGCTTGGAACATAGTACTCTTTAGTCTACAAGCAGTCATACACCAATGAAAAACTCAAGGGTCAAGTAAGATGTCTGGGAACATGGCCAAGCAGCGAAAACGCACCTAGATTTAGTCTCAGACTTTGGAATCTTTCTTT
>CM053623.1:191915812-191947909 GCA_028646595.1 Phalanger gymnotis
CTAGCAGCTTCTATGTTAAGAGACCGAAGGGCTTGGAATTCAATATTCCGGAGGTCAATGGAGCTAGGATTAAAACCAAGAATCACCTACCCAGCAAAACTGAGTATCATGCTCCAAGGCAAAATATGCACTTTCAATAAAATAGAGGACTTTCCAGCTTTCTCAGTGAAAAGACCAGAGCTGAATAGAAAATTTGACTTTCATACACAAGAATCAATAGAAACATGAAAAGGTAATCAAGAAAAAGAACAAGAAAAAGAAATTGCAAGGGACTTACTAAAGTTGAACTGTTTGGTTTACATTCCTACATGGAAAGATGATGTGTATGATTCATGAGACCTCAGTATTAGGGTAGCTGAAGGGAATATGCATATATATACAGTAAAACTATAATACTGATGATCTCAGTATACCCCTCTCAGATCCTGCCAAATCTAACCAAAAGATAAGCAGAAAAGAAGGTAAGGACCTGAGTAGAATTTTAGAACATATAGATAAGATGGATTTTTTGTGATTACAGATTGGAACGGTAATTATTTTATGTATTTCTAACCTGTAAATTTTAGCTGGGAATCAAAGGAAATCAGGGAAGCCAGGAGGTAAAGATGAGGAAGCAGAGTACACTAGGTACAGGGAATGACCAGGTGAAAATGGCCAGTCTGAAGACAGTATCTTGTTCAAGGAATAGCAAAGATAACAGTGTACAATGGCAGCAGAGTATGTTGGAATAAGGAGAACCTTAGGAGTTGTACATATAAAGGGCTCCGAATGCCAAACAGATGATTTTATACTTGATTACAGAGGTGAGAGGTAGCCAATGGGATATATTGAATTGGGGAAGAGAGGTAAAACATTGTCAGATCTGCACTTTTGTAAGATTAATTTAATGTACTAGAGTGTAGAAAGACTTGAGGTAGAGAGACAAGCCAACAGGCTACTGAAATAATTTGGGTAGTTTTTGTTTGTTTGTCTCAGTAATAGCTTGAAATCTCTGAAAGCATTACTCATTTTTCCAGATGCAATCTATCTTGTTACCTTTATCTTATTAAATCTATTATGTCTCTCCAAGATAAATGTATTGATGGAATAATTTATTGGTCTGCCAATCACTCTGCCTGGAGAATGGGCAAACTTTATTTATGCTCTAATGGGGGGAGACAGAACATTAAAGAGAGCAGGAAAGTGAAAGGAAGCCAGCATAGACAGGAAATGGTATAGTGACAGGGAGTCCTGGTTCCACACAGGCTAAGGCAAAGATTCACCTTTCTGAGCCCAAAGTGGTTCCAGGGACAGAGTCCAAGATTCTTATAGGAGAGGAACGAGGAGGATGAAAATTATGGCTGGAGTGCAGGAGGCATGATTTACCAATAGTGGCCAGGAAACGAGATTCTATCATTTCTCCCTACAACTTGATTAAATTTTCCTTTAAATATTTAGATGTCATGTCATTTGGTTATACATGTTAATTGTTGCTATTAATTCATTTTCCATGATGCCTTTGGGTATAGTCTCTCTAGTTACATATTTTAATCAAGTCTGTCATTTGTTACCTTGTCTAAGATTATGATTCCTATTCATTTTTTGAGTTTACCTCAAGCATAATTGGTTTGATTCTAGGTCATTATTTTAAGTCTGTGTGGATCTCTCTTTTTCAAGAGTTTCTTGCAAGCAATATATTATTGGATTCTGCTTTCTTATTGATTATGCTATTCTGCCATTTTATGAATACATTCACTCCACTCAAATTCAATTATTGTTCTTCTGTCTTTCACACTATGCTCTCCTTCTAGACTTTTCCCTCTACTCCCTCCATCCTTTACAAAGAAGGCATTGAGAGTGTGCTCAACACAACTGATCAATATTTTATCCACTCTTCTTCTGTTTCACTACTTTTCTTCCTTTCCATGCACCCACCTAATTCCCTAACGTGTTTAATTTCTACACCAAACTGTGTGCATATGTATTCTGTCAATTTGTCAGGTTCAGATTAAGGTGAGATGACTATACAGCCAGCTCCTTCCTTCTTCCAGGCTTTTATAGTCTTCTTGAGTCCCCCAGTTATGAGATAATAAATTCTACCTTTTCCTCTCTCTTTCTAGTGTATTTTTTTTCCTTCCCTTTTCTCCCCTGTTATCATCCTGAAAATATAACACCACTTTTCCCAGGACCTTTGTCTTTTTATCCTGTGTATGTTTTTGTTTTGTTTTTTGGCAGACAAATTACTTGAGTGTTCAATGAATGTATTCTATCTGTCTTTGTAGGGAAGCCATTGTAGTTTAGTGGAAAGAGAAATGGAGTTGGAATAAGAGGACTGTGTTTTATTATAATTAGTTTTATTTTTTCTATCTGTATCACTTTGAGCAAGTCATCCCACCTTTCTGGGTTTCACTTCCTTCATCTGCAAAATACAAACAAAGACAAGATGACCTCAAATTCCCCACCCATAGGCCTATGTCTATGATCTATGCCTTTGTTCATTCCATTTCTATGCTTGAAATATATGCCTTTTTTTCTAGAAGTATCAAAATAGAAAAGTACGTTCAGAACCATCTCTTTAGGGGACATTAGAACTATCGAGTCTTGTCAAGAATAGTGGTGGGTCTTTTGGGTAAACCACTCACTAGTAGGCCTCCAGATCTTCTTGGGGTAAACTTGGAGCGAGCACAGACACATATTTATCTCTATGAACTTCACTATGAGATGGTTTTCCTTTATCCAAATTCTCAAACGAATATGTAAGTTCATGGGTTTAAATGTTCCCTCCATTGATTTAGATCACAGCATTCACACCTGCTTAACCTGTATGAATCTTGGTCCACCTAACCTTCCTTGTTTCTTCTGATATCTTAGGGTTACCAATGGAGAACTTAAACTGGCTACCTCTTATCCCTCCCCTTTGCCACAAGAACAGCCTGTCTTCTTTTCTTGCCTTCCCTGTTGGGAAACTTATTGCTACTTTTCTACACTTGAATATTTGTGGTAGCCTGCTCACACTACCATGTACCTCACAACAGTCCTCTGTGTGATACTCATGCTTGGTTCTTGATAAACAGTTGTGTTCCGTGTTTTGCAGCAATACAATAATGACAAAGGTTTACATTTATCCTGTAAAATATAAGAAAACTTTTCTTCTTTGTTTAAAATAAAACTATTTTTCTGTATCTAATTATAAACTAAAAGCTTTATATGGAAGATTGCTCCTTGCTGGTCAGATGGGCATTCTCTAGAGACAGAAATCATGGCTCTAGGCCATCTTTCTATAAACCCAAACAAATACCAATAGGGAATATTTCATTTCCCTTCCTGGAAATCATTCAAGAACTATGTTTCATTCTATTTGAAGTTAAACCTCAATTAAGGAAAATGAGGAGGAAAACATAGGGGAAAAAAGAAAAAGAATGAAGGAAAGAGTGAATGGAGGCAAATCATCCAATTCTCACTTAAAAGGACTTTAATCAGATTGCTCTGAAGAAAAATTAGAACCTGTAATTTGACCATTGGTTTTCAGCCTCAAGGTCAAGTGGATTTTCAGCAAAATTCTAAGCAAAGGCCTGAAATAGCCAATTCCTAACACTGGAAATGTCTAAGATAAGTTAGACGACTGCTTTCAAAAGGATGCTGTAGAGATCCATTAACTAGGTTTGAACCAGATCACTCTTTGAACTCTACAATTCTATGATTTTTACATAGATTTTCTTTATTTTTTCTCTTTTTAATTTATTATAACATCATGTGGAAAGGCTGTCAAAAAGAGCAGGGTTCAGACTTACTACACATGGCCCGAGAAGGCTGAATTAGATCCAATAGATGTCAATTACAGAAAGGTAGATTTCAGTTCAACATAAGGAACAAACCCTTTCTCAAAAAAAGTCACATGATAACTTTATTATATATTGAAAAGGAATAGCAAATTTTACATAATGGATTTGCAATTTCTTATGCAATCATCTTTTTCTTCTATTCAATGCAAGGACATGTTTGTTTTGTTTCTTAAGTTTAGAATAAAATAAATAAAATTTCAAAAAAAATAATAATGCTGTCCAATAAAGGAAGGGGTTTTCTCACAGGTTAGGAAGTTCTCTGTTACTGAAAACATTTATCTCAAGAACAGGCCTGCACAACCTATGGCCCACTAAAGGATTTTGGAAGGCCCGTGAAAAATGTCATTTTTCCCCTACTGCCCAAAATCCTTTGGCAGGCCACAGGTTGTGCAGGCCTGCTCAAGAGTATCTTAAACAATTATTGGTGCAAGTGGCCTATTAAATTTCTCCCAACTCCCCAATTCTAAAATGCTTTACTTCTTATTATCTTTGCATTTTAATGGATCTCTTGTGCCTTCTATGTGAGTAAACCTTTCATTAGTACAGTTAGCAGCCTATACCTAGCTAAGACAATTATCCACATCTCTTTAACAAATCTACCATGGGTGATCTACTCAATACATACAACTTATAATATCTTTGTGGAGACCAGTAGAGTATTTAAGTCGACAATATATTATTCTTGAAATAGGCAGTACGACTGGATCACCTCCTTTTCTGGCTTTATATATTATTTATATATGAAGCAGTATAGCAAAGTGGAATGGACATTAAATTAGGAGTTGAAACACTTGACTTCAAATTCTGGCCCTGCTGTTTATGACGTGTCTGACTTTGTTCAAGCCAGGCCCTCTGACCTCCAGTGTCCTCATCTATAAGATGAGAATGAAAGACATTAAGATTTTTAAAATTTTTTGTTGTGAAATGAGTAATTAGCAATAAGCACAAGCATTATAGTATGTAACAAAGAACAGGAAAGCAGCTCAGATAAGAAAGCTGAATTTTTGTCATATGTAATTTGTTTGTTTTTAAGAAGTAAATGTATATAAATAAACATATGCAGGGTGTCCTAAAAGTTTTAGTGCATTTCAAGTTACTAAAGATTTAAACTGCACTAAGAATTTTGAGAGTGTGTGTGCGTGCGTATAATTTAAAAATATGATGATAAATCTGCTGAGGTAGAATGGAAAGAGCACTGATTATGACATTAGAAGACCTAGGTTCAAATCCCACTTTAGCCGATTACTACCAGTGGGAACTCAGTCAGGCCATTTAATCTACCTGGGCCTTATTTATACCTCGTAAATTGTAGGGGTTGGATTGTTGGACTCTAAGGTCCCACCTAGGTAGCAAAGAGGTGCTATAGTTCACAGAGCACCAGGACTGGAGTCAGAAGACTGATTTTCCTGAATTCAAATCTGGCCTCAGACACTTACTAGCTATGTGACCTTGGGCAAGTCATTTTACCCTGTTTGCCTCAGTTTCTTCATTTGTCAATGAGTTGGAGAAGGAAATGGTAAACTGCTCCAGTATCTTTGCCAAGAAAACTTCTCAATTAAGATCATGAAGATCAGACGTGACTGAAAAAAAAATGACACAACACAAACAAAAGGTCCCTCCCATCGCTAAATCTTTGAGGTTATGCTCCATTTGTTTGCGTCTCATTCTGCGCTCTTTAAAAACTGTGCATTTTTAGAATCTCTCATTAATGTTCTTTTGGAGTCCGTCTCACTACTCAACGATCTGCTCCTCCGCATTTCTGTTCAAGTGGAACCCCTGCCTTCTAACAAATACATCGAGTCCAGCCGGAGAAATCACCATATTGGCTATGGATCAGAATGCTTATCTAATTCAAATAGCAGAAGAGTTGCTGATCAGCATTGGTGGGTGGAGTTTTTCTCTAGGAATTCTCTAGACTAATGAAATCATAGGTCTTTTTTTTAATTCCAGGGGTTAGAATAAGGACTCCTTTAGATACTTTTTGGACTGGACAGAGCTTATTCTGGCTATCAGGGTGGTTGAGGCTGCCAGCTTACTTGAACATGAGACTACTGAGCTGCAGGAGCGTAAAGCCAGTTAATTAACCATCTTCCCTGTCCAGCACCAATGTGATGAGCTCCCAGGAGGTGGGAGACTGCCTAAAGATGAAAACAGAACCAAGAGTAGCTGTGGTACTTTTAGCCGGAGGTGAGACAGGGAGACCCAGTTTCATTCAATTAATAAACAAACACATTATTGAACAAAGTATTTTCCAGTCTTGAATCCTCTGATCTTGTGTCCTTGCTGTCACTTCTCACAGACAGATCATAATTAGTAACATGTAGCAACCTACTTATACTGATCATGTGTCTTTCTGTTGCCCTTTGGATCACTTAAATATAGCTCATTAAAAAAAAAAAAACCTTGACTATCAATTCAGCAAGCCTTTGGACTTTTTATCTCTTTACATTTCCCAACTCTTCCTTCAAGTACTCTACCTTGTCTCCTAGTGCATTACTTTTTTCTGATATGTCATCGCAATCATTCTTTAAGCGTGGGAGGAAGGTACAGGAATGAGCCGATGCTGTGAACACATTACCAGCTTCCCGCCTATCAGGCATCCCTAGTCACGCATCTCTTGTCCCAAACAATGATGGCTGAGTCCCACAAGGCAGTAAAAACATCCCTATTTGGGCACCCACTTACAAGTCTTTGGTGCACTGCAGTTTTAAAAAAGGCTGCTGGTAAATAGGCCACTGTGATTGCTAACCCTTCCCTAGGGGCAACATCCCCATGCCAGGCATGTTCCTGCCAGTTTGCTTCTGCTGCTGCCTGGGAAAACAGCACTGTTTCATAATGACACCCAACAGGCAAACACCTGGAGGGTGTTTAACTTCAAGGTACCATTCTTGGAAATGCGGACTGGAGATAGACACACAGGACAAGGCTGCTACCTGCAGAAGGAGAATCACCTGGACCAATTGGGGAAAATAGAACAAAATTGAACTAGTACTTCAAAAGTATGCCTGGATCCCAAGTTCCAGAGAGTGCTTCATCAACATTAATGCAGCTCCTCTCAATGGATTTTCTTCTCCCACTAGAATGTAAGCTCCATAAGGGCAGGGTAGTCTTCTTTGCCTCTATTTGTAACACTTAACACAGTCCTAGACAAGATAGCAAGAGCTTAATCAAATCTTTATGCACTTATGTATGTATTATGTATGTATCTAGCCATCTTTTTTCCAAACTTTCAATTTTTTACTGCAATAGAATTCAAAGTTCATCCAGCATAACATAGATGGAAATATAGAGGCAACTAGGTGTTGTAATGTGTAGAAGGGTAGACTTGAAGCTAGGAAGACTTGAGTTCAAATCCTGCCTCAGCCACTGTCTAACCCTATGAGCCTGAGTAAATGCCTTAATCTCAGTTTCTTCATTTGTAAAATAGTGGTATGAATAGCATTTGCCTTACAGAATTGTTTCCAGGATCAAATGAAATAACATACATAAAGGACTTTGTAAACCTTAAAGACCCAAATCATCGTTAGTTATTTTCATTATTATGATGTGGATGTAGTATAGGGGAGAGAGTGATACCTGGTTTATTCCACTTTCTGATTTCTTGACCTTATTTTTTTCATCCCCTGTGGATTGCTGCTCCACTTTCTCCAATTAACTCTTAAAAGTGGAGGAGATGGTAGTCACCAAATTAGCACATAATTAATAAATGAGGATGTAAGGTCATATATTCACAGGTCAAAAGGGTCTTAGCAGTCATCTAGTCCAATCCTCTTGTTTTACAGATGAGGAAAATGAGACCCAAGGAAAGCGTAACTTGCTTATGGGCACGTAAGGGGCACATACACCGTCAGAGGTGGAATATCGACTCAATTATCTTGTTCTCAAACCAGCATTCTTGATTCTATATAATTTCTTTTCTCTGGCTATTTTGTACCTTACTTTTTACCTCCCCTGTCCCTGTGATTTACTATATCCCCCACTGAACTTCAACACCTCATATTG
Source organism: Phalanger gymnotis (assembly GCA_028646595.1). Taxonomy (NCBI): domain Eukaryota; kingdom Metazoa; phylum Chordata; class Mammalia; order Diprotodontia; family Phalangeridae; genus Phalanger; species Phalanger gymnotis. Next base: position 191,923,636 of record CM053623.1, read on the forward strand.
TTGTTGTTGAGTCATATTGTAAGGGCAAAGTGGAACTTTTTGCTGGTTTTTTTTTTTTTTTGGAGTGCTTCTCAGCACCAAGACAATCTAGTGCCTTTGATTGAGCCTTGCCTTTATTTGTAGGAATACCCACACCCTTTTGCTAATTAGTTCAAGAAAAGTGTGAAGCCCTTGACAGGTGTGAAGCACTCTGACCCTGAAGAGATGTATATACACTCTGAGGTTAGTATTTTGTTTGGGGATCACTCATTGGAAGTGTTGGTGTGGAGACTCTGGGTAGTGGTTAAGGAGCCCCCTGGCTTTGAAAACCCAGAGGTTGGTGTGTCTCTCTCCAGTAACTGTGTATGTATTGCTATGGTCAGACAGCTAGAAGCCTGTCTGTTGATTTATGCTATTTTGCTCTGTTTACAATTTCTGCTTGTAATTTCTGTTTGTATTTGCTCTGAAATTCAGGGTGCTGACTTTTTCCCCTGAACTAAGTGAATTATATATGTTTGTTTGATTAAAGTGAGATTGTAAACCCTTTAAGTTGCTTTCCTCAGAAAAGTAGATCACAGACCTGTGCTAGCAGCCCTCCTGTGTGCTGGTGTTATTGGCCTTACATAGCCATAGTAGCTGCAAGTAGAATTGTTCTTACATATGTCTAACTTTTCATGACGTCATTTGGGGTTTTCTTGGCAAAGATACTGGAGTGGTTTACCATTTCCTTTTCCAGCTTATTTTACAGATGAGGAAACTGAGGAAATCAGGGTTAATTGACTTGCTCAGGGTCACACAGCCAATAACTGTCTGAGGTCACATTTGAACTCCAGGCCCATCTTTCCTCCCTCCCTCCCTCCCTCCTCCTCCTTCTTCTTCTTCTTTTCTCTCTCTCTCTCTCTCTCTCTCTCTCTCTCTCTCTCTCTCTCACACACACACACACACACACACACAATATAGTGTTTCAACTTTGAGTCAAGAGTTAAGACAGGAACAGCAAACAAATACAGAATAGGAATTTTCCAGTCCCACTTCTCATACATACTTGTTGAATCACTCTAAGCCAATCTCTTAACATCTCAGTGGTCTAGGCCAGAGGTATCAAACACTCAGCAGTCCTCAGTATGAAGGGAACTAGATTAAAGTGTAACTGGAAGATATTTAACAAAATAAATAAAAATGTAACAAAACATGGATAACATTGCATTTTGAAACTAAATCAACATGTAGCCTTCAGGGATTCTTATGTATGGATTAGTGGACCCCATTTTTATTTGATTTTGACACCACTAATCTGGGCAACTTTAAGGTTATAAATTGCAGAGAAAATTCCAAAGCGCATTAGTAGAGAGGCTCCCCTCATCTGGGAGTACCCTATCCCAACAAAATCACAGATCTTGTACCTATTCCTAATTTCTCTTACATCTAGTCCTTCTTTTGTATTCTCTAATTGCAACCACTCTAATGCAAGCCCTTATTCTACCTTATGATATCACCTTAAATCACACCCATATGGACTATTGCAACAGCTTTCTAATAGATCTCCCACTTCCACTATCCACCCCCATCTACTCTATCCTTTACACATCTGTCCAAATGATATTCCTTGTAGCTCAATGTGGTCATAGTTCTTCTCTCTCCGTTATTTAACATGTCAAGTTGAAATTTGGGGGGTTGGGGGGACTTTTATTTGAAGTCTTTTACATTATGACTGACCATTTTATACACCTTTTCTCATATTACTGTTCTTTAAGCCAGTGGCCCCATATTTCTTATTTTATTTCATATATATGCCTTTGTCTCTTGTCTAGATTGTCTTCCCTCCCCCACTTCAAGTTTACATTGCTGCTCCTCTGCTAAAGCCTAAATAAAATGGTACTTTCTCTAAGAAAACTTCTGGTAGCCACCCACCCCACCCCAATTTAAAAACAATAACAAACTTTTACTCTCAGACTTCACAGGCAATCTTGTGTTGTAGCTATAAACTAGCATACACTGATGCAAGTATGTAAAACTATGGGATGCCATTACCTGTGAAAAAGTCAGCTTGGCAGGATCACTGACATTTGGATGGACAGTGATATAAAAAGATACTGGAAAGGTAGGCTTGGGCCAAGTTATACAGGGTTTTAAAAGCTAAGCAGTGGAGCTTACATTTTATTCTAGAGGCAACATGAAGGCACTGAAGTTGGTTGAGTAGGAAAGAGTCACATAGTCCTATCTGTACTTAAAGATCTATATGTATATGTTGAGATTCATGCTGTGTTTATATGTATATATTTATGCCAAAAAATACATCTTGACATAAAATTTTGCTTCTAAAGATTTTGAGGAATTCTGCAACACATACATGTGTGTATATTTATGCATATATTTACACACATATTTATGTATATGTGTATGTTTTGATATGTGTATATACGTGTGTTTGTGTATATATACATATATGCAAAAAAGACATCTTGAGATGAAATTGTTTCTAAAGATTTTGAAAAATTTAAAATGTAAATATGTATTACTGTATATATACATGTATGTATATATGTATATATATGTATATCTTGAGATGTATGTATGTCTGTATAAATACACAATAAAATAGCCTAAAATAAAACATTTTTCTAAAGATTTTTGGGAATTCTACAACAACTATCTATCTATCCATCCATCCATCTACCTATCTATCTGTCTGCCTGCCTGCCTGTCTGTCTGTCTATCTATCTATTTTTAATTTATGTAGCAAAAAGAACTTAGAACAGCAGCCACTTCTGAAATATATTAAATGTTAGCTATGCTAGGTAGTAGAGAGTAGACAGTTAATGTCATATTTAAAAAATAGCCCTCAGGTGCAAAAGGAGCCAGAGGATTTCTAAAGAGAACATGACTGTCAAAATCAGGATCTCAATTGAGTTTTTTTTTGCTTGGATTTTGATTGAAGGTTTTCCAAGTAATCTGCCACTAGTGTTAATGTTAAATTCAGACTTTTTTGTAAATGAGAAGGAACTTCCATTTTGATCATCTACAAAAAATTTGACCTTATTCTTGGCTCTTTGTCAGACTTCAGATTAGGTAGCATTAGAGCTGAGTGGCTTCTGTTTTCCAGAATGAAAATAAAAACCACTACTTTGTCAATGGGCAGAGAGCCTTAAAGAAAATGTTTAAAAAATAGAATCTAAATGGAAAAGGAAGAAATAGTAAACGAATATTTCATAAAATAATTAGTTCTTGATGTGGAAGGGGCTTTGAAGATTATCTAAGCCAAGGCCTTTAATTTGCCAATGAGCAAACAGATACAGAGAGATGGATATTTGTCCAAGTTCAGACAGTAAATAATAGATAGAATTTGAACCCAAGTCTCTGATTCAAAATTCAGTTCTTATTCCACTATACCCTTTAGAGCACTTACTATATGTATAGTTTGCCAAAGTCCTTCTCTGTTGCCTCATTCTGGCATGGAAGTGACCTCAAGGTTTGACAACTCTTCTGGTTATGGGCAATTTCTGGTAGTTCTTAGGATCATTGAGATGCCGACAGTTGGTGAAGTGATAAACTGTATCTGTCTCTCAAGAACTAAGCTAGGTAAGTTCAGAGAGGCACATTATCTGAAGACTGGCCGTGAGGTGATATTTTTTTTCCTACAACATCATTTCATGAAGATGACTTCCTGAGACATGGAGGAGAATTTGATCCATATCTATGGAAAGAGTAGCCAAGGAGATGAACTTCTTTATCTTCTAATTACGAAGTATCACTATACCCTGTAACAGCATGGGTAGAGTGGTATGCTAATAAATGTCTAACAGCTGACTCTCTGGGGGGAGAAGAGAATGAATGGCGCACTTTTAAGTTTAATCTGCATTATTAACATTTTATTAACATTTTCTCCATCATTTTAAGTCTGGACGATTACTAACAACAACGAAATCAAACCTTGCTTGCAGCATTTGCTGATTCCTGAACAGTAAATGCTCATAATGAAAAGTTAGCAATTAGCTCTTGTGAGCTGGTCTAATTGGCTCCAGCCCACCCCTGGTATGCTTGTCACAACAAGCACCTTATATCAGCCAGTCACACCACTCAATGATTAAAGGCCTAGGAATAATGTAGTTAGGGTAAATTACACTAGAAGACCCTGTTGCTCATTACACAGTGTTTGCTGCATAAGTAAAGGTCTCTCCCTTGAACCTGGGACCATTGTTTGTTTCATGGATCCCTTCGGCAGTCTGGTGAAGACAATGGATCACTTCTCAGAATAATGTTATTAAGGACATAAGATAAAATTGCAAAGGAAACCAATTGCATTAAAGTGGTTATTTTTTTAAGTTAACAGACCCTCCCCACCTAAATTATGAATTCTTTCTATTGGCCATAATTATTGAAATAGACATTGAATGAAACTGATTTTCCTTTTTTCCATCCCAAACAAAATCTTTATTAAGCAAATATGAATATAAATCGACATATTCTAAAGAAAGAAAGGTTGTAGTAAGTGAATGCCAATTTAAAACAAGAACTTAAAGAGTGTAAAACCTAGATATCTTGAGCTTCCTCCTCAATTGCACCTCCAAGAATACCTACTTTTCTTCTAAGCTCAGCTTAAGTACCACTTTGCTATAAACTCTTTCCTGATGCTCTTCTTCTTCAGTCTTTTCCCCAAATCAGCTTATATTTACTGTGTGTGTGTGTGTGTGTGTGTGTGTGTGTGTGTGTGTGTGTACAAAAACATAATTTATCTGTTTAGGAAGCATATACATACATATATATATATATATAATCTATATATTTACAGAGAGGTATTGATACGGACATTATATATACCTATATGTGTGTAGCTATAAATAAATATCTATACAGAGATATCTAAATGGTATGATATGAACAGATATTTGTATCTAAGGAAACATACACATATTTGACCACTGGACCCAGATCGCTCTGGAGGAGAGAAGGAGGCTGGTGACTTTGCCCAACCTTAACCCTCACTTAAATCCAGTTCACTTACATATCATGGCATCACCTCCTTGATGTCATGGTTCTCTTTGAGAATGAAGCACCAACAACAGCCAGTTGTTTCAGTCATGCCATGTCCAACTCTTTTGGGAGTTTTCTTAGCAAAGATACTGGGGATAGTTTGCCATTTCCTCATCCAGCTCATTTTACAGATGAGGAAACTGGTCACACAGCTAGTAAATGTCTGAAGCCAGATTCGAACTCAGGAAAATGAGTCTTCCTGACTTCAAGTCTGCCATTCTCTGCACTATGGCACCACCTAGCTGCCCACATACATGTACATACACCTATTTTTAGATGAATAGAGCTAGAGATTGGAACACAGTTAGATATACACACACCTGCTGTCTACCTTGGGAGAATATAAGTCCCTTGAGAACAGGGACTCTCACTCTTGTCTTTGTTTTCTCAGGACCAACATAATTCCTGGAACACGGTGTTGAGATATCCTTTATTATCTTCTTCTGTTTCCTTCTGTTAGCAAAGGTTTGTTTTTCTTTCTTCTGAGAAAGTTTATTTGATTAACAACTATTTCTCCTGTAACTATCTATGCATAGTCAAGGGCTCTGTTTAAAGCAGCTGTGGCAATTCGTTTGTCCTCCCTGCTGGGTAAATTTTTCTTAGCTTTCACTTTTATCTCTCATCAGGAAGAACTGCAGTCAAATTCTATCTAATAAATCTCAGGAGAGTATCATTTTGTAGGTCTTCAGGCAATTTCCCTGGCTTCCTTCAAATCTCAGTTTGAAATTCATTTTCTGCTAGAGGCCTTTCTGCTTCCCTCTAGCTACTATAGTATATTATACAATACGATATGACATGAGATGATACAATATGATATGATACAATACTATACTAGTGATACAAACTATTTGTATTACACCATTGGTAGAGCCTTCAGAGCTCATATTGGTCTGATCAGCCACTGTTGGACACACTGTACATTGCCCCCAACATAGTGGTATCATTTTGGTTCTCTTCAACCACAAAGGATAACAACCAACAACCGTACAGCTACTAATTCCTTCCCCTTTCAGGTTACCTTCAATTTATACTTTCCATATCTTAAATGTACCTACTTATTTCTTTATTATGGTCTTCTTCATTAGAAAGAACAATCCTTGAGAGCAGGGACTGATTTTTCATTTCTTTGTATACCCACCTAGCACTTTGCACAGTTCTTGGCACATAGTAAACATTTAATAAATGCTTGTTGACTGACAGTGCTTTCCTTTTCAGGTTAAAAAAAAATTCCTCATGTTAACTCCCAGTGCATTTTTCCCATGATGGCTTTTAGAAACTACTCTCTACTCCAAAGTACAGCTGTAACACCTGCTCTTTTATTGTTATATATTGCCCACATAGGGACGACCAGATATGTGAAAAAAGTAAGATTCTTGTCATGGTATCAGTCATATCTGCCATTCCCTTGGTCTTTGCTACAAGCATATATTGGCCTAGGTGTGTCCAGAGGTGCCCCAGCTCACGTTCTTACATGTCTATAGTTGTTGCCTATATTCTGCTAGCTTCCATATCCAAGAAAGAGAAACAACAGTATTTGTATTCACCTTGGGTTTTTTGCACATAAAATATTATGATTAGATTGGTTTCCTCCAAAATCCCTTAACCTCTCCATCCCACATGGGCTAAACCATTAAAAAGTAAAATTTATTTTAAAAATGTTAGCTGTATTATGCAGTTTTCAGCAGTGGTTTTGCAGCAGTAATATTTGATCACATCGAAGGTCAGTTCACCATCCCTTGCCTTTTTTTTTTTTGTTCACAAACACCGTACTCATTCTGGTATGAAGGTGGAATGTTGTATAAAATATAACCCTAATTCAAGTACTCTTTAAAAATAATTGAATTCAACATCCACCCTTGAACTTGAATAGACAGGGCCCTGAAAAAAGGCTCTCTTATGCTAGGTGATATTCAAGTCAGCTTCCTGAGATCATTGCAATTAGAGGCACATTGGTGAAAAGTTAAACAGAATAGGATACAATTGTGAAATAAAGAATAGAAATAAGCACCAGCATAAGAATCATTATAATCGTTTTTGAGAAAATCTAGCTCAAATCAATTATATGACAATTATTAAATTAATTATTAATTAAAATTATTAAAAGTAAATCTTGAAACTTGTGTGTGGTAAAGGAGGGGAAGCATGGATGGTGGCAGTATCATTTACCAAATCACTACCAATAATAAGCAAGAGACAGGGTGGGGAGAGAAGGAAGGATTGGAAGGAAGAGCTAGATTCAGTCATAAAAATTTGAGCAACAAAATAAGGGAAGCTGATGCTCTGATAACTCCATGATGGTTGGGTTTTCAGTGGGTTGAAAATTTCTACAAACATCACCTCTAGCTTAACAGTCAATTCAAGTTCTTGTAATTTCACTAGTTGCAGGGCTTTGATGGCTCTGAAAGATTTTTTCAAAGTCCTCCAAATCCATTAGAAAACCACGAGACATGAAAAAAGCCAGACATCCACAAAGTAGGTTTAAATTGCCTCAGGTCGTCCTATATACTACATGGTGTTTAGCAGAGGGAAAAGTCACTATGGGCTCCAGCCATCATGGAAGGCTTAACTGAGAAAGGTAGACTTGAAGTAAGCTTTGTTGGATGGGTAAGTTTTTCTTTTTTCTTTTATTTTTCCTTCTTTTGTTTTTATGGATAGGCTTTAACAAGCATTTAAGAAATGGGAAGTTATGATCAAGGGTACAGAGATAAAATTGCATATGTGGATCAGGACTTTGAATACACAGCTGGTGGCATAGTGAGTACTGGGCCTGGAGTCAGGAAGACCTGATTTCAAATTCAGCCTCAGATATTTCCTAGCTGTGTGACCTTGGGCAAGTGATCTAATGCTTGTTTGCCTCAGTTTCCTCAATGGTAAAATGATGATAATAATAACACCTATGTCCCAGGGTTACTTTAAAGATAAAAATATTATTTGTAGAAAGCCCTCAGGACAATGCCTGGCACATGGTAGGTGCTATTTAAATGCTTATGCCCTTCCTCTTTGAAGACAAGACTGAGTGGAATAGATGGCATGTATTAATTGATTTAGAGTTATGAGGGACCAGCACAGGATTCAAGTCCATCATTTTAGAGATGAGGAAAATGAGTCCCAGATAGGTTAAGTAAATTGTCTAGAGACATGCAGGAAGTATCTGAGGCAGGCAGGATTTGAACTCAGGTCTTCTGACCACAAGCTTACTGCTCTATTTTTTACCACCTAGGGTCTGAACTAAGTTGTAAAGAGAAATTAAGTTGTAAATGTGGACGATGATGAGCTATGGAAGGTCTTGAATTTAAGATCAGTAAATGTAAACTTTGTTTCACTAGGTATGGGGAAAAAAGGAGTGGTATGAAAATGAAGTCTTTTAGGAGATTTTACCTAGCAACCCCATGCAGGAGATTAATTGAATGGGGGGGGGGGGGTATTAGGCAAAGAGACCAATTAGAGTCCAGCTATTACAAAATTCCAGGCATGAGGTGATAAGGTCCTTGACTCTACAGCTGACATTTACCCACGCTGCTGGGCTGTTCATATTGGAAATGAAATCATTTAAGGACCAAAGGGGAAACAGGTTTCAGCACAAATAGATAATTCACTTGGCAAATGTTGAAGGGAGATAAGCATAATCTTCTTCTGCTAATAGACTGGTAGCATCACCGATTTCAAATGAATTAAATGGCATTGAACTGCTTATTAGTTGTGAGAAAACCAAATAGGAATGTGAATAGCATCTTTGCAAATTCTCTTCCTGGCAACCTCATACTCTGAAACTAGAGCTGAATTCCACATAAAAGGATCAAGAGAAGCTGATGGCAACTGAGGCCAAGATTGCACTACACAGCTGGAGGGACTCGACTTCTATAAACCATCCCTCGGTCCAAAGGTTTATGTTTCCTCTTGCATAGCTGAATCTGCCCCCATTCTGCCAGCCAACCTAGAGTATAGCATGCCTGATTGCTTTGTGTGAGAAGCTATCTGTGCTTTTATTAATGTGCCGTAATATTTCAATTAACGTTTTTGGCATTCGGTTGAAATGCTTTTCACTTGGAATTGTTTTTGTGACCTAAGTGTAGAATTTAGCATAATAAATTATAAAGTTCTATTTGGAAGGACCTTAAAGGTCAATGTATCCAACCTATTTTCCCCCTAACAAATGAGGAAATTGAGGCTCATATAAGGTAAGTGCCCTGTGCAAGTTTACACAAGTAGAAAGTGGAAGAGCTATGATTTGAGCACAGCTACTTAATATGTATGACTTTAATATGTATCAGTAAGGCAAGATTCATGACCTCATGGATGACCATGAACATGCCTGTATCATTCAGAATCACAAAGTATGAAAAATTCTCCAGGTAGAAAGTAGAAGAAGTATAACATTTATTTAGACACCAGAGTATCAAATCCCAAAACCAATAACCCCAATTCAATATAGCAGTAATTATATTCCAAAACCAGTAAACCCACCTGAATGTAGCAACAAGGAAATAATATAGTATTAAAGCAAGGAACCAAGTCATCCTGTAATCTTTCCCTCTTCTGGGGCCTCTCCATAAACACCCATGAATCCTAACTGTCTGCTTACTTGAATTCTCTTCTTCCTTCAGTTTTCTGGTCTCTGAAGCTCCCTGGTTTCTACTTTCTGCTCTGCACTCTCTCTGCAGCTCTGTCAACTCTGAGTTCTTACTCCTTCTCCTTGGGCTGAATTCTGACTTCTGACTTCTGTAGCTCTCTGCAGATTTTTTTAGGGCCTGAGGGCTTTATGCCTCTCCTGACCTAATTAGCAAAAGGGTGTGGGCCTGGGGCCTCAGCCTAGTTAATGAAAGGGTGTGGGCCAGGGTCTTCAAACCTGGTAAGTAAAGGGTATAGACCTGCCTACAATCAAGCTTCTCCTAACCAAGTTTCCCTTAACTGGCCGTACCTGAGAAACTTCCCTTAACTAGCTCCACCTGAGGCCTATTGAATGGGGAGAGGGGAGGAAAAGATCTTTAATTACATTATCATCATATAATGCCATTCAGAATCATAAGCCAGAAACCAAGTTTAGTAGACCCAGATATTAATTCTTAAATATATGGAATAATATGACTTGTTTATAGTATTTTCTTCTTGTTTACTTGAAATGATCATAGATTCATGGGTATCCTTTAAGAAATTATGAGAAGGTAACACAGACATTTGTAAACAATATTTCTTAACAGACCACATCTTTAAAGTCATTGCTTAGTGAAAGGGGAAGAGAGCACAAGTCTCAATAGTGCTTACTGATTGTTAAGAATAAACATATTTAATTTGGTACAACAAAATGTAGAATCAAGGCCTTTCCTAATAATAGTTTCAATTTTCCCATATGTAAGATGAAAGGTTTGGTCTAGACAACCTCTGAGGTCCTTTGTCAATCTAAATCTATAATCTCTTTTCCCTAAAAGATACATTTCACTCACATAAGAATCACTGACAGATGCAAAAAAAGAGATATCTTTGATGATATTCTGATTATTAATATCTAGCATCATATAACATTATGAGACTTATGCGCATGAAATATAATTGCCAACATGATGTCCAGCACAGAGTTGAAATGAATGAAATATTCCCACTGGAAAATGAAATCTTTCAGATGATTTTATTTTCTAATACCACAGCACTGTGTATCAAGTCGTGTAATATTATAGTGTCCCCAAAATGAGATCTACAAGCACTTGAAAGAATTTGTCAAATAATTCACAGAAGAAAGAAAACAAAAGGAAGAATTCTTCTTTTTTAGATTCTGATACACAGTTGAACACACAGCCCATTAAGTACAGTGAGTTGCATCTAGATAAAATAGGAGGAATAGAGTGGGCTGGAATGTCTGTCAAAAATTGTTCAAAATTGTAATGACCCCCAGCTTTTTCCTGAAATGAAAATAATAAGATGTCTTGTGGTGGGTGTATTGTGTAACTATATAGATATGATTGCAAGTGGCATGGGTAGATATGATCCGAGGTCTAACTCAACTTGCAGAGATTAGAAGGGCTTTGATTATACTACCAGGACAATATCTGGCTGGAAAGGAAGGGCAAGGTCAAGAATAGTCAATTTGGGCTATCTTTCCTTTAATCCCCAAGAGGAAGATTGGGCTATAATTCTATGTATCTTCCACCTTTAAAATGTCTTTGGTGTAAAAGTATATCTATATTCAGAAAAAGCTACTTCCCTTATTACTTTATTTTACATTTAATTTTAATTTTATTTTTTATCAATTTTGTATAAACCAAAATCTTTAACATTTGTTTTTAAAAATTTTGAGTTCCAAATTATCTCCCTCCCTCCCATCCTCCTTCCTTGAGAAGGCAAACAATTTGATATAGCTTATATGTACAGTCATGTAAAACATCTCCATATTAGCCATGTTGATAAAGAAAAAACAGATGAGAAAAAGAGTAATAAAGAAAGTTTTAAAAAGTATGTTTTAAGCTGTATTCAGATGCCGTCAGTTCTTTCTCTGGAGGCAGAGAGGATTGTTCATCATAAGTCCTTCAGAATTGTCTTGGATCATTGTATTGCTGAGACTAGCTCCATGCTCACGCTTAAAAATGTCCTCAATTTATTATCTCCAGCTTATCCCTTCTCTACCAAATTACACGAAAGATAACCACTAATAATGAATAGTAAATAAACACATTTAACCAAGCAAAATAGAAAGCAATATCTGAAGAAATGCTATAGATTAGGATATATCAGGAAGTATGCAGGAATGAATGAGCTCTCTAGTCAGGAACAAAATTATAGTTCAAACCAGGAGAAAAAGATGACTCTCAGTCATGAGAAGTCTTCTCAGCAGACTCTAGAATTGCAGTCCCTGAAGGTAAAAAAAAAATGCAGGGGTCAGCCCCCATGTATGTCTCTGGTTTGGAAGGCATGCACAGATCATTCAAATTGTTTCTCTCTCCACAGACTCCATCCTTTCTCCACATGGCTGTCTTAAGAGTTTCTGAAGCCACCTGAAGTAAATTCCTTATGGCAAGTACGTAGCATCATGCTCAGCATTATTTCCCTCAAAAACATACACCAAACCTCACAAAGCTATAACAAATTTGAGTGGAATCAGGATTTCACAAATGCCCATATTTTAGGAATATTAATCTTCCAGTGATTATTTATGCTTAGGAATCATGGAATCTCCCAAGAATCAAAATGGTAGATCATCTAAAAGATAATGGAAATGCATATATTAGGTATAATTATGTTATTTCACATAACATACAATTACATACACAAGGAGTGTTACAAAAGATACATGACCAAAAATTATGTGGTCAAGTTATACAACTAAAGAGAAAGATAATAGACAGATATCCCCACATATTGACCCACATAATCTTAAAAAGCCTATAAGAAGACATCCAACGCTTTGGTGAATTCTGTAGGAGAGTTTATAGAAGGATACTAACAAGAGCCATAGTTGATGAAAGGTCATGAATGAGTTTTGATCTGTACCTCTGAACAAATTACCTACACGGATGAGATCATAGATCCATCATTTGTTGAAGTGATCACTGTACATTTAAATTTCATCTTTTTGGCTATTTCTTTGTTCTAGATAGAGTAAGATGCCTTTCTAAAATCATAGTAGATTATATTCTTCAGGTCCCACAACCCGATATCACCTATTGCTCTATCATAGAATGAAATTAGAAAACAAAAAGAAAAGAAAGGTTTGGCATGATCTGGAAAAATTATTATTACATGTACGTGTGAGGACAGATAGATAAACAGGTAGATAGATAGATGTTTGTAGGTGCACATATATGTGTATGTGTATACATATACACATAGAAATATATGCATATATATAGTGTTATGTATGCTTTGTGTTATTTGGAATTCCATTTATTGATAAATTACATGTAAGTAAATACTACTGGTAAGGGAGATTGCTCTGGTTTGTTTAATAAATAGTACTTAAGACTTTGGGAAAGCTAGGTGGCACAGTACATAGAGTGCTAGGCTTGGAATCCAGAAGACTCATCTTTATGAGTCAAATCCAGCAATGTGACCTTAGGCAAGTCACTTAACACTGTTTGCCTCGGTTTGTTCATCTGTAATATCACCTGGAGAAGGAAATGGCACTCCAGTGTTTCTGTTAAGAAAACCTCAAAAGGGGACACAAAGAATTGGATACAACTGAACAACAACAATAATTAAGACTTTTGGGAGCTCAAAGCAGTTAATGAGAAAGATGTTTCAGTTTTATTAACTAGAAAGAAAATGTTAAAATATACCTCTGGGGACAGCTAGGTGGCACAGTAAGTAGAGCACTGGCCCTGGAGTCAGGAGGACCTGAGTTCAAATCCAGTCCCAGACACTTGACACACTTACTAGCTGTGTGACCTTGGGCAAGTCACTTAACCCCAATTACCCTGCTTTCCCTCCTCCAAAAAAACCCAAAACAAACATACCTCTGGATTACTCTACAGTTTGGGATTATGAGACTAAATATGGGAACAATTGAAGGATCAAGAAGAGAGACCTACAAGTCAGGTAGGTCATCCTATGACCATACATTTACCCACCCACACACGTGTGTCTAAGTGTATGTGTACGGTTGTACATACGTAAATTGTCATCGGTTGACCAATTTAACTTGCTCAATTGCGTGCTATATATACATTGATGATGTAATTACATCAAAATAACTATAACATATTGGGTCAAAATATAAGTTCAATAGGTTAATAATAGGATAAGATTATACACAATGTATATGTATATATATATGCGTGTGTGTGTGTGTGTGTGTGTGTACGTATACACACACACACACACAAAGAAATCTTAACCTATTATTCCATCAGGGTGTAGAACTCATGATTTGGAAAACTGCCCTTATTTATACCAGTTATTATGTTTGCTGAGAGTCATCTGACCTACTGAGAGGTTGGATAACTTTTCTGTGATCCTACAGCCAGTATGTGTCAGAGACTAGACTTGAAGACCTACTCAGAGTCTACATCTTTCTGACTCCAAAATACATCTCTTTAGTACCTTCTCATGCAGTAGAGAGATAGCATAAAATAACATAGAAACCTGTGATCATTATGTCATTTGGTCTTCCTAACAAGCCTGTCGGGTAGGTAATTCAAATATTATTTTCCCTATGTTAGTGATGAGAAAACCAAAGTCTAAGTGCCATGTTCAAGAGCTGGTAAGTAGTGCCGTGGATTCTGTAATCTGGACATTAGGATTACAAGTACTATTGCACTAAGAGGTTGGCCTAGATCATCTGTAAGGTCCTGGCTAGCTCTGAGATTAATATGGATTAAAGATTTGTACTTCATCGTCATGTTGATTTCTGTGAAGAATGTCCTACTATTTATTTATTTGAAATTGATCTTGAAATATTATCTGGTCTCATAGGATTTGAGAGCTGGAAGGGATCTCAGTGGCCATCTAATTCATAGAAAAAAGGGAATCCCCACTATAATGTATTTGATAGGCAGTGATCAAGCCTAGTGCCTTGCTAGGAATCAACACTGAGCTAACTGATTCAAGTTGGGGGAGATGAAATAACACCAGAATGTTCCCATCCTCTGTGATTTCTTTTTTTTCTTTTTTACAAAAATCACATCTAGTGACTCTGAAAAGACACCTGCCAATTCCTTAAGCACCCTATAGTACATGTTTGTAAATCCTGTTTTCAGTGCATCCTTATACTTTGAGCACTCTTTAAAGAGAGGCGTTCCTTTGCATTTGACCTTCCCTTCTCTCTCAGAACTGGGAATTTCTCCAATTAAAAGTTTGCCTTTAATCTTTTCTGAAAAGATGGAAATAAAGAAGGCATTACAAGCCTCATTCATTTTTTGTTATTCTTCCCTTATTAATATTCCTTCCCTCTGTAGCAAGTGAACAAAATGTTCTTTGTGCATCCTCTTTTGACTGAAATATCTGAAGGTTTTGCGTGCATTTTTTTAACTTTGCTAGTTGCATCTCCTTTCTCTTTTGGACCTTTTACTATTCATGCGCAACCTATTTGTTTGGTTTTTGTCCTCCTTTTCAGGGATAAGGACTGATTTCCAATTTTCCCTAGCTTTCTTTTTGTCCATCAATTCCATATAGATTTACATTAGCTTGAATAAATACAGCTTGGGTAAATGAGACAAAATTCTAAGACAGCCCACAGTGTGAAAAAAGTATCCAAATCACTCCAGTGGAATACAGCCAGAGTCCAGCCCTAAAGAACCAGTAGGATTGAAGATTTCTTACCTTCTTCAGGAATGCTTGTATCAACACAGCTTGAGCTCTCCTGAGCCAAGGACACCAGATGACAACAAAGTAGAAGAGTAGTGATATAAGTCACATTTGAAAGGTTTTGTTTGTCTTAATCGCTGGGCCTTCTCAAATTTGAATAGCAATTAGGGATAAAATTATCAGCTAGTGCTGAGAGGTTAATGACCCAAGTGAATTTGAACCCCTGGAGCTATGGCATAAATCAAAGATACACAGACTTTTCTTGAAATGGTGGTCTTACTAATGCATCAATAGCTTCTTTTAAGGTTAGAATAACATGGGGGAAAGGAACAAAAAAAATCATGCCACATTTATTTTTGAAGCATCTACTATGTCTCATTGTATTAGATACTAGGGATACAAATACTAACGATGAAAAATGCTTCCCACCTGCTGACACAAAGGAGATGAGCTTAAGGTGCAGAATGAGATATACATTTTTGGTCATGGGCAATGGGGAAATTGTTTTGTTTGCTCATGCATATTGATTACAAGAGTTTTGATTTTCTTTTCTCTCCAGCGGATAGTATTGATGAAAAGGAGAAACAATAGATTCTTATTAATTAAATAAATAAATTTAATCTTTTAAAAAATAATGTGACTCAGAAACAGAGTGGTGGATCAATGGAATAGGTTAGGTACACAAGACACAGTAGTCAGTAACTGTAGCAATCTATTCTTTGATAAACCCAAAGATCTGGCTTCTGGGTTAAGAATTCACTACTTCACAAAAACTGCTGGGAAAACTGGAAAATAGCATAGCAGAAACTGGGCATAGACTAGTATCTTTCATCGCATACCAAAATAAAGTCAAAATACGTTCATGATTTAGGAATAAAGGCTGATACTATAAGCAATTTTGGAAAGCAAGGAATAGGTTTTTTGCCAGATTTATGGGAAAGGGAAGAATTCATGATCCAACAAGAAACAGAGAACATTACAGAATGCAAAATGGATAATTTTGATTATGTTAAGTTGAAAAGTTTTTGTACAAACAAAGCCAATGCAACAAAGATTAGGAGGGAAGCAGAAAATTGAGCAGTGTCTCTGATAAAGGCCTCATATCTAAAATATACAGGGAACTGAGCCAAATTTATAGGAATACAAGTCATTCCCCAATTGAGAAATGGTCAAAGGATATGAACAGGCAGTTTTCAGAGGAAGAAATCAAAGATATCTATAGTTATATAAAAATGCTCTAAATAACTATTGATTAGAGAAATTCAAATTAAAACAACTCTTAGGTACCACATCTTTCTTGTCAGATTGGCTAACATGACAAAATAGGAAAATGATAAATGTTGGAGAGGATGTGGGAAAATTGGAACACTGTTACATTGTTGGTAGAGTTGTGAACTAATCCAGCCAGTCTGGAGAGCAATTTGGAACTATGTCCAAAGGGCTATAAAAATGTGCATACCCTTTGACCCAGCAATATGACTTCTAGAGTTGTATCCCAAAGAGATCACACAAGTGGGAATTGGACCAGTACGTACAAAAATATTTATAGCAGCTCTTTTTGTGGTGGCAAAGAATTGGAAATCAAGGGGATGCCCATCATTTGGGGAATGGCTAAAACAAATTGTGGTATATGAATGTAATTGAATAATATTGTGCTATAAGAAATGAGGAGCAGATGAACTTAATTATAACCTGGAAAGACTTATAAGAATTGATGCTGAGTGAGGGAGGCAAAACCAGGAGATCATTATATATGATTACAGAAAAAGGGTATCTGTAAGGACTAACTCTGATAGACTTGGCTCCTCTTATCAATGCAAGGTTCAAAGACGGTTCCAAAAGACTCATGATGGAAAAAAGCTATGCACATCCAGAGAAAGAATTATGGATTCTGAATGCAGGTTGAGGCAAACTATTTGCTCTCTTTTTTTCCTTCTTTTTTGATTTTGTTTCTACTTTCTCATTATTCATTCCATTGGCTATAATTCTTCTTTACAACTGGACTAATAAGTCCACTGTGAAGGTATATGTAGAACCTACATTGGATTACATCTTAGGAGGAAAGGGGGAGGAGAGGGAGGGAGAGAAAATTTGGAATCCCAAAACTTGTACAATTGAGTGTGCTAAACTAAAACTAAAAAATCAATTTATATTTAAAAAAAACAATAATGAAACCACTGCTTTCACACAGAATACTTAGGTTTTAATGCATGGCTACTATTTGGACTTATTAACTCATTTGGTTAGAGAAGACTTCTTTCACAAATCAATGAGTAAAAATAAATTATATACGCATATATGTGTATACATGTGTGTTTGTGTGTATGTGTGTGTATACATACAAAGATATGTGTGTATATATCTGGCTATGGAAAACATCTCTAATACCAATGAGCATATTGACAAGAGGGACCCATTCTTCAAAACAATTTGCATAAGAATACCTGAACAAATCCATATATAAATACACACACACAGATATATATATATATATATACACACACACACACATTACTACTAGGGAAAACTCAAAAGCTTTGCTCCATTGACTATGGGTGGCATACATAATTTAAAATATATCATATCATAACCTTTTATAGTTTAATTTATATAAAAAGGCAATTAATAGATGAGTTTCAAAGTATTAAAATTTTCAGGTTTTCTATGAATTTTATATTTACATACATAAAATGGAAATATTAAATATGTATATATAACATATATTCATATACCTACATCTACAACTATAATTATGTGTATGAAAATTACTATGATATGCAGCTGGTTTTTCTTAAAATCTTAGTTTAGTAATCTAAAACGTATATCTACTATAGGGATTATAGTTAGACAACAATGAGTTGGGCCCAAAATTGAATGAGGATAAAATAGATTGGATTGCATGTGAGAAACTGAATATCAATTTTAATAATCCTAAGAGTTCCAATGAACCTTTTAACACAAATGTTCTGCCAGTGATGCTTTTTGATTATGAATCTTGGAATTTCTCAATCACATAAAACTGCAAATTGTGGGTGACACAAAGGTCAAGGGAAATATTTATGACAAATGCTCATAGACAATGGCATATATCCAATGCTAATCTATGCCCAGGAATTTGGGTAAAGCTATCATTCAGAGAATGGAAGATTGGAAACAGTCAGTAAATAGTAATAGCAAGGGATGACAAATGAAACACCCAAATACTGAACTGGTACTCACAATATTTAAAATCAATTACATGAACTCCTCCAGTACATTTGGTGAATTTTCTGTGGAGGATTAATAAGTAGATACTAATAGCACAAGATGAGAAAGTTGTAGAGTGGCTAAGATCTACAATAGATGTCTCAATAAGATCAAACACTTCAGCAAGTTTTGAAGTATCAAACATGATAAGCTATCAATTCATGACCAATTATTATACTGTAGGCTAAATAGCAAATTCCTCACCTGTTTGAACCAGTGAATCCTTATTTCTATACCAGCGTGCTCTGGCTTTGTATCCATGGCAACATCTCAGGAAAATAGTAAAATCAAAAGATATTTCAGTAAATTTATTCTAGAAATACTTGAATCAAATAAAATCCCTGAAAAAATACTTATATCAATAATAATATTGAGAGTAGACTAAGTCACTCACCAGGTTAATTTTTCATCTTGCTCCATAGCTTCAAGGTCCCCTGGATATAAAGATGAGTGAGTGTGCTCCAAATAATTAACTAGTATCAAGTTCCTGAAAAGCCAAATGGTGTTCATGGATAGGAGGCCACATGCTCTGAGTCAGGAAGGTATATATATAAATACATTGCAGCCTTGCTTCTGATATTTGCTATGTGACCATAGACAAGTCACTAATTTCTGAGTGTTGACAAGCAACATCTCTATGAGATGGAGAACAGTTGCTAATCTGCATTCATAAGGAGAGTTTCCTGCTTTGGAGCACCACTGAGTTATGGATGAGTAATATATCAGCATAGGTAAGGGAAGTTTCTGCATTTAGATTTCCATACACTAATGCAATCAAAAATTGAAAGAGGAAAACAATTCTAATGTCCACAAATCACTGATGAAAAACAACAACAACAACGTGATAGTGACTAGACTTATAATTTCATTGTAGGGAACACCCAGCTGAGGAAACACCACCTGCTGAGTCAAGCTGGCCTGTGACTTATACTCTTAGAGAGTTACATAGAAATCTGGGAAGTTAAGTGACTTGCCTAAGGTGACATAGCCAATATGTGTCCAAGTTGGGACTTGAACCCAGATATACTCACCCTTAAGACTGGCTTTATCTGCTATAACATACTTCTCTAATTGAATAATTAAAGTCAAAGCAATGTGGCTCATAGAAAATCTTACCAGCAAGAAAAATAAAAGAAAGACTTGTGTTTATCCTCAAACCATAAGGTTTATGAAGTCTGAGCAATGTTGAGTATCTCAACTAACATTTTGGAAGATCCACGGTGTAATGCTTTTTAAAAATACATTTTCTTTCACTGAAGCAGAGAAAGCAATTTTAACAGCTGAACAGTGTATTTGTCATTGAAATGCTTTTTTATATGTGGTACCTTTCTAGGAAGAAATAGAAGAGACCCACTTTTGCCCTCTGAGCCAAACTTTGTACAAGTAATCTATAACATAATGCAAATATCAGGCATGACCCAATTTTAGAAAATACTGAGCTGACATAGTTACAGAGACTCAAACTTATAAAGCCTGAAGAACTGTGTAATATATGACTTAAGTGCAAGTCAGAACTCTGCCAAACCAGGCATCCCCATGACTGCTCAAGGACAAAGTTGGGTTACAGATTACTTGGGCACCTAGGATTTCAATGACAAATACAAGATTGTTCTACTGAAATGGCTTTCTCTTTTACAAGGAAAGAAAAATCATAACTGGGCAGGAAATGTTGAAAAAAACCTGGCTATTGTTCAAAGTCTGCAAATCTTGTAGTATGAGTATATATTTTATGATTACATCACAGGAAGAACTCTTCAAACTGCAGAAGACCTTAGAATGAAATGAATAAAAGAAAAAAATTAAATCCTAGCAATTTAAAAAAATAATACTAATACCGTATGCTGTGTTTTTTGTTTCAAGTCTATCAGAAACAATTTCATTTAATATCAATCTGATATCTAAACATTTTTAGGATAGAGACCTGGCAAATTGTGATGGTACCACATGCCCTTTGACATGACTCTGTGGTCCAAGATGATTTCAGGGAATGTTTTTTTAGGAATCTGGAACAAGAAGATCACAGTATGCAAATTATAGTTTTAGGTCTAATATTCCAGAAGAGTTGACTAAAATACCTTTTCCAACCTAGACTACATCACTTGCTCCATGAGTAAACAAATGGACTTCCTTCCTGAATTGAATATTAAAATATATTTTCTTAATGGAGAAGAGTATGTCATGGTACTTGTCGAATCCAGGGGAAAAAGAGAGGTTATGACGTAAAATGTTGGATAACACAATTAATTGATTTTTCTATGAAAAACTTCTCTTTCTTTACCTATCTCCCATGCTTACAAGATGCTTTTTCAAAGATTTTGGAAAGGAATTTAGAGGAAAATATTATTTCTAATGTTTTCTATTTTATAAAAAAGAGGTTCTTATTATGCTTGTATATTATGCTACCAAACACTGTGCTAAAAGAAAATCAAATACAAATTCAAAAGCAAAGACTGTCTTTTCCCTCAAGGAACTTGTATTCTAATGGGTGAGCCAACACATAAGAGAATGACTGAAAAAGATCTCTTTAGTCCATGATATTACATAGATGGTTGCTGAGTCCATAGCAGAGTAGAAGAGTTGATCTGACCATCATTCATGATTCCAAAACTAGAGGGGGTAGGGAAAGGGAGGGAAAGGTGCACACTTGACAAGTTGTCCAGGCTATAAAAGAGATATTGGTGGAGTGAAGAGTGAAGGGAATCATGGTAGCTGGGGAATTCCCAGAACAATAATTTAGGAGATGCAAGTATCAGTCAGAACAAAAAGTTCCTTGAGGGCAAGATGGGTCTGGATAAGGCTGTGAAGAAGCTGTCCAGCACAGAGTGAAGTGAAATAAGGAGTGAACATTACTAGAAGCATCTTTTCCAATCCTCTCATTTCACAGATGTAAAAATTCAAGCCCACAGAGGAAAAATACCTTTCTCAAAGTCAAACTGCAACTTAATGGTACAGCTGGCTCTGAATTTTTATCTCTGAACATCTTGTTATTTAGATAAATTCTACTGAGTAGTCATCTATATTCTCTGTTACCCAGTGCGTAAAATACAGTGTGGGACTGGTCACTGATTCAGAAAGTCTCGAGTTCAGATCTCATCTCTGAGTCATACTGGCTGTGTCACCTTGGACAAGTCACATAACCTATCAGTGCCCAGGCAAGTTTCAGGAAGTTGCTGACCTGCAATGGTAGAAGGAATTTACTCACAAGAACCTTCTTACACTGGAAAAATCGCAGATATACATGTCTTACATTGTATACTATTAAAAATTTAAAAAAAATTCTTGAGAGATTATTTTATATTTATATAGCTCACTTTATATACACATAGTATACATACACATAGATACAAACATGTGTGTGTGTGTGTATCTCCAGTCATAGTCCCACCTACCATCCACTTCTACATCACCAAGTATTTGTTGGATGTTTCAAACTGGTTGTCCTTTAAGCATGTCAAGGTCAAAATATTCACAATAGAACTCATATTTCTCCTAAAACCCTATTATCCTTCTGAACTTCCCTATAATGGCAAGGCCATCAATATAGCTTCTAGTCACTCAAGTTTACAACTTCGGAGTCATCTGCAGACCTCACCTTTCCTCACCTCATATAACAATGAGAAACCAAGGGGTTTTTTTTGTTTTTGTTTTTGTTTTTTTTTTTTGCTTATTATTTGCAAGGCAGGGAAATTGGGGCTAACTGATTTGCCCAAGGTCACACAGCTAATAAGTGTGTCAAGTGTCTGAATCCAGATTTGAACTCAGGTCCTCCTGACTCCAAGGCTGGTGCTCTCCTCACTGCACCACCTAGCTTCCCCAAAACCAAGTTTTTTGATCTTATTTTGACAGCATTCCAAATATCCATCCCTTTCTCTCTACTTACAAATTTGCCATTTTAAGTCATTCACTCATTACATACTGACAGACTTTTAATAGTCTCCTAATTGATTTTCCTGCCTCAAATCTCTTCCCTCTACAATCCATTGTCCACAAAGAAATTTTTCAAAAGTGTAGATTTGCCCATGTCACTAACTCAATCAATTCTAATGCTTCCTAATTATGTCTAGAATGAAATACAAATTTTGCCATCATTTAAAGCCCTTTATAGCTTGGATTCACCCTATCTTTTCCATCATTATTATATAGTACTTCTTTTTATGCACTCTAGTTACACCATACTCTACCTCCTGTTTCTGTTTCTTTTCCCTATCTATGCCTAGAATGTACCCCCTCTTCACTCCCTCTTCAAACCCTTCAACTCTTAGCTCATATATAACTTCTATTTAAGATTTTATCCCTCTGAGTTTTGTCTCCAAAGCTCACATCACCCTCTGCCAAAAAAACTCAAAACAACAAAATGTTAATCTTTACAAATTTATTGTGGTTACACTTATATACATGTCTGGGCTTTTTCTCTTTGTATCCCAAGCTTGTGGCACATGATAGGTGCTTTAAAAATATTTGTTTATTGATATGTCACTTCATAATAACAATAATATCACAATACTAATTATTGCTAAACTTTGACTCTTTTCCACTCCTAGCGCTTTAAGGGAAGGAAAAGCCAGCATTACACAGTGCTACACATCAGAAATGTGAATAGAGCCTTTGAGAAATGTACCAGTGCTGGAAGACTGAAGAACATGAGAATGCTTTAGATTAATCAAATTACAGCTGTTTCCCAAGAACATAGCTTAAAGTATCCAATATTTATGGGCAATTTAATCAAGCATCAGGTGGAACTCAAAAGGAAAGTACTTGCTGAGATGGCTATTGAAGAACCCAGTAATGTTAAATTTCTTTGGGCTTTGGCCAAATGAAGGTGAGTAGAAGGTCTTACTGCTGCTTGAAGAAATGAGAAGCAACAAGTGGAGATGTTTTCCCAGTCTCACTAGGGTACACTGTCACAGAAGGCAACCCCCCCAAAACCGTGGCCCCCAGTTCTACACAAGGACTTTTGTAATAAATGAGTTACAGCAGTGACAAAGATGAACAAATGAAGAGTTTCCTCATACTGTATAAGTTCTTTTGCAATCAAATCTCTTCCCATTTTAGGAGCATGAAAAAGAAAAAGCATAGTCTTTTATCAAGTGGAGAGATGGAGTTGTGGGGACTTCTTGTCATGTTGAAATCCCTCTATCTTTCAATCAGTTTATTTTCCTTTATTTCTTTGAGAAATGTATTATCAAAGAGATTGTATAACATATAAAAAAAACTGTTTCCTAAAACCCATCACCAACATAATTATGGCAAGAATAATTCATATAAAATGTAGCATTTTCAGGGAGATATTATAAGCCCTCTATGATTTTGCCTAGCTTTAAATCCATTATAATATTTCCTAAATAGAATTAACAGTAGTTTCCTAATTAAAAAGGGAGTTGAACCAAAATATCTCATTAATCACTTGATGTGCAGGGATGACATCGAATTATATGTGTGACTCTAACAACAAAAATAAATAGCTCTTTCATATGATGAAATCTTTCTCCATTGATTTCAAAATATCATTTGGACTTGACAAGTGTAAAATTCTTTTTTTATTTAATTTAATATATTAGTTTTCAGCATTGATTTTCACAAGAGTTTGAATTACGAATTTTCTCCCCGTTTCTACCCTCTTGTCCACTCCAAGGTGGCGTATATTCTGGTTTCCCCGTTCCCCTGTCAGGCCTCCCTTCTGTCACCCCACTTTCCCTTTCCCTTCTTCTCTTATAGGGCAAGATAACTTTCTACGCCCCATTACCTGTGTATCTTATTTCCTAGTTGCGTGCAAAAACTTTTTTTTTTT
>CM053623.1:191954023-191967429 GCA_028646595.1 Phalanger gymnotis
TACTTGTCTCAGTGCTGAGAAATGCTCTAAGACAAAAAGATCCCACTTTATCTGCCCCAGAATCATTAAAGACACTTAAGAGAAGAAAAGCAAAATGTCCCACCTTAATTACTATTACATAATAATGTTAATGTTACACCTAACAGGGGTTTGGCCTGGGGCTTAGCACTTAGCAAGATTCAATGACAAAAGCCAAACTCTTCAAGGGCACTTGTTGAACTAAATGCTAAGGAGACAATTTTTTTGCCTTATGACACACCATATTAGTCATGTTGTTAAAGACACAGACCCAAAGGGGAAAATAACACAAAAAAAGAAAGTTAAAAATAGTATGCTTAAATCTGAATTCAGACTCAATCAGTTCTTTCTCTAGAGGTGGGTAGCATTCTTCATCTTGAGTCCTTTGGAATTGTATTGGATCATTGTCTTGATCAGAATAACCAAGTCACCAACAGTTGATCACCATACAATATTGCTGTTACTATCTACAGTGTTCTTCTGGTTCTGCTCACTTCACTTTACATCCATTTATGTAAGTCTTTCTATGGTTTTTTTCTGAAATCATCCTGCTCATCATTTCATATAGCACAATAGTATTCAATTACAATCATCTACCCCATCTTGTTCAACCATTCCCCAATCGATGTGCATCCCCCAATTTCCAATTCTTTGCCACCACAAAAGAGCTGCTATAAATATTTTTGCACAAATATGGCATTTCCCCTTTTTTATGATCTCTTTGAGATACAGACCAAGTTATGATGTTGCTGGATAAACGGGTATGCACAATTTTATAACCCATTGGGTGGAGTGCCAGACTGATCTCCAGAATGGTTGGATCAGTTCACAAGTCCACCAAAAATGCCTTATTGAACCAATGTTCTCATATTTCTTCCAACATTTATCACTTTCCTTTTCTGTCAGCCAATCTGACAGCTGTGAGGTGGTATCTCTGAGTTGTTTTAATTTGCATTTCATTAACCAATAGTTACTCAGAGCATTTTACATATGAGTACAGATAACTTTGATTTCTTCATATAAAGACTATTCCTATCCTTTTGCCATTTATTCATTTGTTGAATGACTTGTATTCTTATAAATTTGACTCAGTTCTCTATATATTTGAGAAATGAGTACTTTTTCAGAGACTGTAAAATTTGTTTCCCAGCTTTCTGCCTTCCTTCTAATCTTACTTGAACTGGTTTTGCTTGTACCTAATATTTTATTTAAAAAAGAGGCCTTTTGCCAAGAACTCCTTCTCCTTCACATCCTTTGTTATGTAGATGCCTTCTGTCACTATCTACTCTTTCACTCATCTCAGAGGAAAATGTGACCTTTATTGCCAGAGCAAATGTACAAGTTATACAATTCCATCCTGTCTTCTTTCACAGATTGCATCCCTTTTATCATCTCTATTCTTTCACTTATCTTCAATAACATCCTAGTTAGTGGCTACTTCCCTATTGCTTACACATATGCCTATGCCTACCTCATCCCCCAAAAAACCTCCACTTGATCTATCTATCCCTACTAACTATATTCCTATCTTCCCTCTTTTGTGGCTGAAATCTTTGTATAGGTCATCTCTTAGGGCCTTTATAGTCAGGATTCTGTCCTCACTATCAACAGAAACTGCTGTCTCTAAAATTACCAATGATCTCTTCATTACCAAATCTAATGAACTTTTCTGAATCTTCATCCTTCTTGGCTTCTCTGCAGCTCATCACATTGTTAATTACCTCCTCCTTGATACTCTCTTCTATTTAGATTTTTACGATGCTACTTTGTCTTCATTCTCTTCTTGTTTGACCATTCTTTATCATTCTCCTTGTTGGATCTTCATCAAGGTCATGCCTACTAACTCTGGGTGTCCCACAGGGCACTCTCCTGGACCCTATTCTCTTCTCCCTCTATGTAATTTTATTTGGTGATCTCATCAGCTCCCACAGATTCAATTATCAACTATGTTGATGATTTTCAAGTTTACTTAGCCGGCAACCTCCTCTAAACTCAATGTTTTATCTCCAATTACCTATTGGATATCTCAAACTGGATGTACCATAGATATCCTCCACTCAACATACATGAAACTGAACTCTAGCTTTTCCTCTAAACATTTCCCCCATCTCAACTTCCCTATTACATTTAAGGATACCGCCATCCTCCTAACACAGGTTCAAAACCTAGATGTCATCATCTCCTCACTCTCTCTTACCCCTATTACCAAATTGATGCCAAGCCCTGCCATTTTACAACATTATAACATCTCTCATATGTGCTCCCCTTCTCTCTTGTGACATTGACACCACCTTGATGCAGATACACATTGCTTCATGGCTGGACTTTTGCAATACCCACTGGTTGGTCTGCCTGCCACAAATCTTTATCCACTCCAGGCCATCCTCCACTCAACTGTCAAAGTGATCATCCTAAAACTCATGTCTGACCATGTCATCCCTTTCTCGGTGAATTCTACCTGTTCCCCATCAGCTCCAAGATCAACTCTAAAGCGCTCTGTTTTATATTTATATCACTTCCTAACCTGTACCCACTTTTCCAGTCTTCTTACGCTTTCTACCTTCCTCCAGCTCACATATTCTTCTTGTTGTTTACCTTTCATTTTTGAAAAGGACCAATGTCATCATGATGTTGGTGTAAAATAGTGGAGAGAGTGAATGCAGGAGCAATTCTGAGGATATCAAAATGTATGAGGATAGCGAAATAGGCCAGGCAAAATGAATGTTCTTGGCTCCATTTCTCAAGCAGAACCCCTCTTTGTTCAGTCATTTTTTTTTCAGTCATGTCCAACTCTTTATTACCCCACTTGGGGTTTTCTTGGGAAAGATACCAGAGTAGTTTCCCATGTCTTCCTCCTGCTCACTTTACCAGTGAGAAAACTGAGGCAAACAGGATTAAGCAACTTGCCCAGGGTCACACAACTAGTAAGTGTCTGAGGCTAGATTTGGAATAAGGAAGATGAGTCTTTCTGACTTGAGGCCAGACATTCTATCCACTGTGCCACCTAGCTGTAACATACTCTTTACCACTTTCCTTATTTCCCTTGATTTGACTCTATGGACAGTCTTTTCGGTAGGATCATCATTGTGGCCCAGTTCTCTGCCTAAAATTGTTGCTTTTAAAGTCATGTGCTTCT
This sequence comes from Phalanger gymnotis, assembly GCA_028646595.1. Classification (NCBI taxonomy): domain Eukaryota; kingdom Metazoa; phylum Chordata; class Mammalia; order Diprotodontia; family Phalangeridae; genus Phalanger; species Phalanger gymnotis. The sequence continues at coordinate 191,957,178 of CM053623.1, forward strand.
GCTGAATAATGTCCAGTGGAGATGGGTTGAAGAAAAATAAATCCCCACCTACCTTTGTCATACTCTAGAAAAGGTATAAGGGAAAAAGCAAAGAGCTCTTTCTACAGACCACACTGTCTTGACTGACAGAGTTCACTCTCTTCTTAAATGACTAGCATGTTTTATATAGGCCCAAGAGACAGTGGCAAGTACTGCCATGCAGTGAATCAGCACTCTTGGAACCCTAGAAGGCCAGGGAGCACTGGATGGCTCTCAGGGCCCTGGAACCCTGCAGCTTCAAAGGACTGAGTTACCCCACCTCCCATGGGCCTTGGCCACATGTCTTCCTTACAGGTGTCCCACTCCACTTGGAAATTCTATGCATGCACACACTCTCTTCACCGATGCTCTACATATTTATGGAATTGTGTGCTCCAGATTTTCGGATGTTTTAGAGCTAATTTTCTTACTACAGCATTTTAGGAAATGCCTTTGCTTCAAGTTAATTGTGTGCTCTGGCTGACTATAAAAGTAAACACATCAGTGAGAATTTGCAACCTAGAGTTTCAGGAACATAGACCCAGAGAGTACCTTGAAACTTCCATTGTCATATCACCAAAATCCCAACCTAAGAATACAAGTTGGGGGCAGGGGTGGGTGCTCCTTCTGGCATATGTAACCTTTCTACTCTACCAGGAATCCAATCAGATGCAGCAATTCTATGCACTTGCCTTTAAAAATGCTATGCTTACCAATGACTATCTATCATGATTAGTACCCCTATCAGGATTCCCCAGGGGCTCACTTCTTTTCATGTAATAAACAAATGACACCCTCGTGGGAAGTGAAGTCAATTTTGTTATTTATGGTGCCATTCATACAAGAGGTGACAGGTTTCCTATTTGATCTTCCTAGATGATCAGCAAAATTTCTCTGCTGGGGCAGTCACAAGTTAGAAAGCACAACTCCTGTAGTATTGACAAGTAACAACACATTATTAACTCCCCAAACTCTGCCTGGAAGGGCAGTTAGCACATCTAATCTAGTTACTCTGAATCATCCCACGTTGCCAGTAGTTGTTGTCATCTCATGTCGTCTCAGGTCCCCATTTCTCCATTTTTAAAGGATTGATCCTCAAGCTTTTCCCCATTTTATCATATCATGTAATATTAGTTCTTTTTTAATATCTTTTTTAACCAGTAAAGTTCTTTCTTAGTGTCTTTCCTTCCAGGCCATCTCCGGTCATACCAATTTATACCTTGCCAGTGGACCCAGGTGGCTCTGAAGGAGGAAGTGAGGCTGGTGACTTTGCACCACCCTCCCTCACTTAAATCCAATTCACTTGTAAGTCATGTCGTCATCCTCTTGATGTCTTGGTCCTCTTTGAGAATGGAGGACAAACAACACAAGAAGTATCTTTCCTTACCAACCATATTAAGTAGCTGCGTATTAGTTGCACAGATAGTCTAAACTTAGGTAGCATCATTGAATCTGGACCTTAGAGACTGGGAAGAAGTCATTAGAATGAACCTCATGTCTTCAAGTTTCTGAAAATGAATTAGGTTTTTGTATAACCATGACAATTTTAAAGGAAATTCTAATCATAAGTTTATTTAAAAAATGTGATTACCTTTAATCGAATTCTATTAAAATATTTTTTTCTCTCAATTAGTTATGACTACAAAGGTGGAATACACAATGTAGCCATTGACATAATTATTTCAGACCATGATTCAAATATTTTTGCCCCGTAATTTCAGGTTTATTGTTTGATTAAAAATTTATGTTTTTTCCCTAAGGTTGCTTCTTTCCTCAAAACAGGTAATTTTAAGTATTTTCCCAAAATAGCCTTACTGCTATTCTAAGGTAACCACCTAGCTATTTTTTCTCTTTTATATCATTGTTCTTTTATTTATAGAAAAATGTTTTTGCATATTGCCTAAGGGAAAATTGCTTAAGATGCCTGCTTTATAGCAAGGTTTTTCATAGTCAGCATTTTAAAGGATCACAAAGTAAATTTAGAAAGAATAAGATACCTTTTTTTTTTCTTTGCAAATGACATCGTGTAGTTGGGCCAATAGCAGTGCATGGTTACAAGCTGATGATTTCTATTTGTTCTCAGTTTTTGAATGAATTAGAAGTTAATTTCACCTGTACCTACAGTAAAGAGCCCTAGATTTGAAGGCATCAGATCTGGGTTCAAATCTTTATTCTGCAAATTATTATCTGTAATCTTGAGCAAGTCACTCATTCTCACTGGGCCTCAGTTTCCTCATCTATAAAACGGAAATGTTACGCATAACATTCTCTGATATCCATTCTAGCTTTAAATCCTTCTTTCTACTTGACCCATATATCCTCATTCTACCCACAAATATTTCCTTGTTTCTTTCATATCCCTTCATAACTCTTGTTTTCTTCAGTGCTGTTTCAAGGAAAATGGATGTTTGGTTATATAGCACTTGAACCTTTTATAAAACTCATAATTAACTGAATAACAAATAATAACAAATAATCTTTCAGCATGTATATAACTTAGGTACATAGTAGTTACTCCTTATACATAACCCAAGTCCTAAAGGGTTCTGACATTTTTTTAAGGGCCACACAACTTCATTTCACTACACAAACTCTTTAGCCTAATATTTACGGTGCTTCTCAATTTGATTCAAAATTACCTTTAATTTATTTTGTATTTTAGCAAAACTGAATCGTAAGTAGACTATTGACAGTCTGAAAGATGGTCTCAAATTACCTTCTGCTGAAATCTTCCCTTTATTTCAAGGCCCAATTCAGGTGCCAGCTTTTAAATGAAGCCTCCTTTTTTCCCCCAAATTATTGCCTCATTCCTCATTTGTTCCTAAGGCATTTTCTCTAAATCTCTCCATGATCACATTCTATCTGGTACATATTTATTTATACACATTTTCATCTCCCACCTTTATGCAGGGGGCAGCTAGGTGGCCTATTGGATAGAACTGGAATCAGGAAGGCTCTTCTTCATAACCTCAGATACTTAGCTCTGTGACCCTGAGCAAGCCTTTTAACTCTATTTGCCTCTGTTTCTTCATCTGTAAAATGTGCTGGAGAAGGAAAGTGCAAATCACTCCAGTATTTTTGCCAAGAAAATCCAAAAATGGGATCACAGAGTCAGACAACACTGAAACAACTGAACAACAACCTATATGCGTATATATATAGAGATAGCTCTATATACATATTATTTATGTCCAGTGTTTATTTATATGGTCAGTCAAGTGTGTGTACATACACACACATATATACACACATATATGTTATACATAAGGATGTACAAGTTTGGATTTGCTTTTAAAATTATGCTCACATATTATAACTTGTAGAATGTTTAGATTTATAACGTTCATTTTTCCAAAAGAAAGAGGCAACTATTGACAGTCAAGGAGAATTCAACAAGAGATTTTCTAATACAAATGTACAAATTAAATTATTAAAAGAAAAAAAATGATTCTTATTCTAACCCATTAGTTATGCAAAAGAAAACTGTATGTTCTGTGATCTACTATCCTGATAAAACACATTTTTATGTGTATATTGGAGTACACAGTTTTTCAACTCTGCACACGCATGTGTGTGTGTGCGTGTGTGTGTGCGTGTGTGTGCGCGTGCGCATGTGTTCTCAGTGATGCCGTCGCAACTCAATGCATTTTGGAAATACCTCATTTAGAATAACTTTAAGAGATGCTTCACAAGCTAAATAATAAAAGCAATCTCATTAAATCCTGGCCATTTCATTTTTTAAGCAAGAAAATGAAGTTACCTAGATTTATCCAAGTTATATCCCAGATCTGGCTCTGAATGAGCCCTGGCTATTTTAAAAATTAAATCCATCCTCAAATGCTAAACACTTGCTTAAAGAGACATTGGAAAGAACATTATTTTGAAGTTAGAAGATCTAGATGCTAGTCTTGACTCTGATTCTTATTTCTATAAATGGGAGGGGGGCCCATTTTCTTGTATTTGCTCTAGGACAGGGCTTCTTAAACTTCTACTGGAGATGCCTTTTCACTCAAGAAATTTTTACATAACCCTGGGAATATAAGTATATAAAATCGGCATATAAATCAAACATTTATTGATAATAAATCATAAAGAAATTCTTTTTAAAACAATTGTTTGGTATACGTATTATTTTACTATTTATTAAAGAGGAAAGCAAATTTGCATACTAATGAGATATATTTATTTTTACATAAAGAATTAAATCTTGGCAGAATATTTGATACTACAGGATGTAGAGCATCTTCAATGTTTTTTTCAGAATTGATTGATATTTTCAATGCTGTTTCAAATAAATATATAGTACAAAATGGTAGAACTGTGTTTAAGGCCATTTCAGAAATTGTTGGAAATTCTATCCTAATCCCAAGCCAAAATTCGTTTAACAATTTTGTATGTACAGTGAAAACACTGAAATTTATAACATATCATAGTCTCAAATCTGAGCCAAGGTGTTTCTGGCACCGTTCATTGGAGTTGCAAGGCATGATGGCATGTGCAATGCAAAGTGCGCATGTTGTGTGTTCAGAACTAAGGCTGCAACAAAGTCATGTGATACAGCATGGGCAAGCACTGACAGAAACACCTCGGTTCATTCTGTATTTGATTTTGAATTAGTTTTTAGTCATTGCATGTTTAGAAATCTTTTACTGTTGCCAAATTTTTCATGACCCCCACATTCAGTTACACAACCCCATACAGGGTTGCAGCCCACAATTTAAGAAGCACTGCTCTAGGACTTACGGCTTTCACCAAAGAGGCAAATCAGCTAGAGATATTAAAAGAGATGTCTTTTGTAATTCTCCTGTTTTAACTCACTCAAATGTTAAGGCAGTCACTGGCCTTCTTTACCTCTTGGTCAGCTTCTTTTCCACCCTGGAAGAACCTCCTCCCTAACCCCCACTTCTCCTTTCTTCAATCCAGATGACTATCTATCTATCTATCTATCTATCTATCTATCTATCTATCTATCCATCTATCTATCTGTCTCTCTATTTACGTACCTATTATCTCTGTCTCTGTCTCTCTCTCTGACTCTTTCACCCTGCCCCATGTCTAACTTGACATACCCAGTGGGCCAGTGGCAAGTAATGATACATAGGAATAAAAGGAGAGAGCAGGAGAAATGAAAGGTGGAATGATCAACTGGCTGCAGGGTCTATGTAAGCTCCTAGACTAGACTGTAAACTCCCTGAGGCCAGGAACACTTTCCTTGCATTACAAATTAAATACTTATTTCCATTGATTGATTCATCACTCAGCAGGAAAAACAAAGAAGAATTCCCTACAGAGAAGTTGCCCTTTAGTTTTGCTTCTCTAAGCTTTTTGGGATGGTTAAAGTTCCATCCTTTCCAGTAGGGCTGTTCATTGGCCCCTTGCCTTTAGATCCAAAGTCGTGTGTCCCCAACTGGGGTCAGGCTAAGCTCAGCAGAGCAGCAGAGCACACTAGGGCAGCTTAGGGTTAATTGGGATAGTGAGTGAGGCAGGCCAGGAGGATTGTCAGGTGGGTATGTATTTGGTTTCACATCTCTGATATCACAGGAACAGGGAGAGTGACCAAACAAAACATACTCCTTTGCCTCTTCCCCCTTTTCAATATGGCCTTTGGAAATTTCAGACATTGAAAAATCCAGAAGTTTACACAAAAGAGTAAGACAAAGGATCCCCAACAAAAGGAAATGGGTTATAGTCTAGTAAAGTGGAATCTTCATGCAAAAGGCATGAGCTCTCCCCTTTCCCCAAAACAGAAGTTTCCCTTCTTACCGTTGGACAGTCACTTAACAATTCTGAGTCTTGGTTTCCTGTCTATATAATAAAGAAAATAATGCTTGCTCACCTTCTCCCACAGTGCTTTTGTGAGGAAAATTCTTTGTCCCTATAAAAACACTCAGTAAACATAAGCTATTATTATTGAAACTCTCCAAAAGAATGAGTCACAAGCACAGAAGACAATTCCAGGAATGATTTCCAAAATGTTGCAGCTGTTGGTAATATCATTAGATCAAGTGCCTTATTCCTTCCGCCATATTCCCCAAACTCTGAAGTCTGTACATTATCCTTCTTCCATTCCTCTAAATCCCATATATCCTTTACTACCCCAGCCACAGGATTCCTCAAGGAGGCTTCCTCTTATGCGGATTAAACCATATGCCTGATAAAGGCCTGCTGCTTTCAGCCTCACTGGCTAGTAGAGGTAGGGACTGATTCATTTTTTGTTTTCTTTTCCTGAAATGTAGCATAATGTGAGGCATGTAGTACACACTTAATAAATTTTGGAAGAATGATTGATTCACTGAAGTGGGCAGCTTCTCAAGATGACTTCATTGAAGGAGAAAATAGTCATTTAGATGTGTTGTTTCTAATGTTTGTTAAAAAAAAAATCATATTACCTTTCCAAAAACATTTTTCAGTCACATCTTACATCATACTATATTTTCAATAATATTACAGAGTTTTTTGGGGGTGTGGGGCAGGGGGTGGCACAAGGGATGTCTATGTGCATATATATATATGGTGTGTGTGTGTCTACGTATGCATATGTATGTATGTGTATGTATATATGTATGTATGTGTATGTATATGTATATATGTGTGTACGTATATATGCATAATATATAATTTTTGTTCTTTTGAGTCAAAGAACAAAGTTTCTCCAAAGTATCAATTTCAAAATTGTGCAAAATTTTGAAAATAAACAACGTGAATGAAGTATAACTATAAAGGGAAAATGTAATTGAAAAAAGTAATGTTTGATATATCCATAGAGAGAGAGATTGTATACATATAGATACATGCAGATGTATACTTTTATCTCTGTATCCCCAAACCTAGCATAGTGTGAGACATACAGCAAACAATAAATATGGGAGGATTGATTGATTGAAGTAGCTTCATATTTCTCTCTGTGTATGTATGTATGCATATATACATATATTTGTATACACATGCATATTTATATGTGTGTGTCATACACACATGCAAAAGAAGAGAGGTGGGAAGGAAGGAGAGAAAATCCCATAATGAATATTCAGCAAAGAGGACAGGATGAGAGGTCTGAGGAGAACCAGGAGGGACCAGTGCCATGAAAACAGAAACAAGAGAGTATCGAGGAAGAAGCAGGTGATTTCACTGTCAAAGTCTTTAGAAAGGTCAAGAAGATAGAGAACTGAGAAAATGCCATTACATTTGGCAATTAAGAGATTGTTAGTAAATTTGGGGAAAAAAGTGGTTTGGGTACCAAAGACATAACAAGACAATGTGAGGAAAATTCCAAACATGTTGAAATTTCTCCTTTGTAGTGAATTTATGAGAGGAAATTAAAAAAAAAAAAAACACTGCCCCAATATGGGCAGGCTCAGATGGGTTGCCATATATTTCCAGCTCCCTCATTCTCTCAAATGCTCTTCAACAAGAACACAGACACAGTAACATATCAGAGTATTAATGTAAAAATGTATGCAGTTGGGGGTTACTATGAAATCAAATAAATGAGGAGCAGGGCAGTTCAATGGAAAGAGCTCTGTACCTATTTGGTACATATCTGCATAGCCATGGGTTCATAAAGAAGTCACTTTCCTTCTTTAGACCTCATTTTCTTCCAGTGTAAAATATGGGATTGGACTATACAAAAGCCGAGCTCTCTTATAACTCTAAAATCCTCTGAACCAATGGATCATAGCTTCCAAAAAGCTGAGATGTGTAACAGTATAAATCAGTATATAACAGATATATAAAAGTCTGATTTAACCTTTGTTGGTTCTAGTCAAGGACTTAACACATTCACACCATGGACTGTCATAATACATCAGAGCTTTATGGGAGTGGGAACTCCCTCCACTAATCCAGGTCATAATGTATCCATAACTCATGATCTTAGATGGTAGCCTGAGACCCAGAAAGGTTATACAACATGTCCCCAGTCACACAGATCATGGGTCAGAGTCAGGTCTTGAATCCATATCTTCTTTGTTCCAAATCCATCATTTTATCCACAACACTACACGGCCTCTTATCTTTTTTATTTGTATGGAAAGACTATGGAAGCTGGCCCATGCAACTGTATTTTGCTCTTTGGGTTAGGAGTGAGATACATTACTACTGATTGATGTGCCTAGTGCCTTCCCTTTACTATACATCTGTATAAGCCTGGATCATACTTCTTTCCACAGCAATCAGCATGGAGATAGTCATCTTTGATAATATGAAATTCATCTGATAGCATGAAAATCAACTCTTAAAAACATAAATACTATTTTGGCAAGGAAGGCCATCCTTTACATTGCTATAAGTGATTGGCCCATTTTGAGATTTACTTTGAAATAAAAAAAATAATATCCTCTCCTAAAAATAGCATCTTTCTAAGCAACTGAAAATTGGTTACGTAGCACAGCTCTCTTACATCTAACAAATATCTCTGAGTACTAAAAAATAAGTTTCTCACTTCAGACCTAGCTACCCTCATAGATGAGAAAGTTTAGGTGTTAATTGGTACTGAAATACTAGGAAGGACACAAAAGGACAAAAGGCATTGGAGGCCAGCAAATTTACTGTCACTCAAATACATTTCCTGGTTCCCCACCCACTGTGTCCTTAATTCATTGTGTGTGTGGTCAATGCAAAGCAAAGTACAGACTAATTCCAGGTGCCAAGTCAGGCTGTGTCACTAAGTAATCCAGATTTGAATTGGAAGAACTGATCAATTTCTCGATTCATGATGATAACTTAGTTCATTTTGAAGTGCTCACAATTCATTTAAAACAAAAATAAACACCACCACTATCAACAACCAAAAAACCTTAACGTTTTATGTGATACAGTATGTTTAGCCGTGATTTTTGAAAAGGTCATATAAAAGAGCCCCTGCTTTCTATAACCTGAGACATTTTGATTATTAAAAGACAAAGAATTTTCCTAGAACTTCTAACTTTTAATTTATTTGCTAAAATTCTGGTTTATTTACTCCCTGAAAATATCTCCCAATTTCTTTTCCTGTAGAAGCATAGATTAAGAGCTAGGACAGACCTTAGAGACAGACCGTGTCCTTCTAATCCTTCATTATATTTTTTTATTTTGTTATTTATTTAATGTTTTAAGTTTTCAGCATTGATTTCCACAAGATTTTGAATTACAAATTTTCTCCCCATTTCTACCCTCCCCCTACTCCAAGATGGCTTATATTCTGATTGCCCCATTCCCTAGTCAGCCCTCCCTTTTGTCACCCCACTCCTCCCATCCCCTTTTCCCTTACTTTCTCATAGGGCAAGATAGATTTCTATGCCCTGTTGCCTGTATATCTTATTTTCCAGTTCCATGCAAAAACAATTTTTTTTTGAACATCTGCTTTTAAAACTTTGAGTTTGAAATTCTTTCCCTTCTTCCCTCCCCACCGACCCTCCCTAAGAAGGCAAGCAATTCAACGTAGGCCATCATTATGCAAAACCGTTCCACAATACCCATGTTGTGAAAGACTAACTGTATTTTGCTCCCTCCTATCCTGTCCCCCGTTATTCAGTTTTCTACCTTGACCCTGTTCCTTTTCGAAAGATTTTGCTTTTGATTGCCTCCTCCCCAATCTGCCCTCCCTTCTGTTGTCCCCCCTTTTCTGCCTTCTTTCCTGTGGGGTAAGATAACCAATTGATTGTGTATGGTATTCCCTCCTCAAGTCAAATCCGATGAGAGCAAGATTCACTCATTCCCCCTCACCCACCCCCTCTTCCCTTCCAACAGAACTGCTTTTTCTTGCCACTTTTATATGAGATAATTTGCCCTATTCTATCTCCCCCTTTCTCCCTCTCTCAATAAATTCCTCTCTCATCCCTTAATTTGATTTTATTTTTTTAGATATCATTCCTTCATATTCAACTCACCCTGTGTCCTCTGTCTACATATATATATATAGATATGCACATATATATATGTATGTATGTATGTATGTTTGTATACATATTCCCTTCAGCTACCTTAATATTGAAGTCTCATGAATTACACACATCATCTGGCCATGTAGGAATGTAAACAAAACACTTCAACTTTAGTAAGTCTCTTATGATATCTCTTTCTTGTTTACCTTTTCATGCTTCTCTTGATTCTTGTGTTTGAAAGTCAAATTTTCTATTCAGCTCTGGTCTTTTCACTGACAAAGCTTGAAAGTCCTCTATTTTATTGAAAATCCATATTTTGCCTTGGAGAATGATACTCAGTTTTGCTGGGTAGGTGATTCTTGGTTTTAATCCTA
>CM053623.1:191967929-191980517 GCA_028646595.1 Phalanger gymnotis
ATGTTCCATGCTTGGGTGGATGCGCTGCCTCACCAGCAATCCTCCTTCCCCAAGAACCCCCTACCAGGACTGGGCTTAAATCTTCAGCAGGCTCTGCACTCCTGCTCTGATCAGCCACTTAATTCCTCCTACCAGGTGAGCCTGGGGCCAGAAGCAACTGCAGCTGTAGATCTAAAGCTGCCCCGCCTCCGTTGCCCCAGGGGCGGTAGTCGAACCACAAACTCTGTCCTGTCCCGCAGCTTTTCCCAGTAACCTTCTCTGTTGTCTTTGCTGTTTGTGGGTTGTGAGGTCTGGTACATGACACAGCTCAGTATTTCAGTATGCCAGGGCACTCTCTGCTCATCTCCTGGTCGGGTAGGTCCGCGTCTGGTCTGTTCGCGCCATGCGCACTGGGCTCAGCTCCGCTTCCCTCAGCTGGGAGCTCCATGCGGGAGAGACCTTACCCCGATACCATCCAGGCTGTCCTGGGCTGGAGCCCTGCTTCCCTCTGCCAGTTTGTGGGTTCTGCAGTTCTAGAATTGATTCAGAGCCATTTTTTATAGGTTTTTGGAGGGAGTTGGTGGGGAGCTCACGCCAGTTACTGCTTTCCAGTCGCCATCTTGGCTCCGCCCCCAGGAGTCAGACTTTTAGAATGTCCCTATGCTCTTTCCAAAAATATTCTAAGTATTTTGGAAGGGAGAAAAATCAAGGTTATGCTAACCTTCACATAAAATTCATAGTAGCCAATCTGATTCACAAATTAATTTTGCACATTTCAAAAGGCAGGTATACGTTCATCTTACCTAAAAGACCTGCTATCTATATTGCCAAAAATGATGTCAGTTTGCAGTTTTCATGAAGTTGCATCTATCAATCAATCAACAAGCAGTTAATGTGTACTAAACACTCTTTCAGAGGCTGGAAATAGAAAAAATGCAAAACAATTTCTATTTTCAAGAAGATTCCAGTTGACTTCAATGCATATTTCTCTTTACTGTCCAGGATTAGGTTGCCTTATTTTTTTTTTTCTTTTTCTTCCTTTTCTTAAATTGAAGCTTGCTGGCTTGTCATGGTGCTCCTTTGACTTTAGTCAATACTGGTGCTTACTGCTGGCTCTGTTACTTATACCATATACATCTGCATTCTGTAAGAATATATTAGTTTTCCATGAGCCAGTCAACCTTGGACATTCATTGGGTCCAGTTCCCCACCACCCCTTTCCCAAGGATCCATTTATGAGCTCCTTGCATTTCCATCTCAGAGCTAGAACTAATAGTTCTCAGTGGCCTGACAGCAGCTGACAAAGTTTCAGGAGCTTAGTAGGAAAACTATTTCTGTCCTTGGCCAGATGAGTCTTTTCCCAGCTTCTCGGATGTGTATAGCTACAGAGTCACTGTCACGACGACTTTGATTTGAATTGTGTATCTGAGGTAGGGTTTGAATTAGTGTCTCTCCAACCCCAAGATGGACTATCTACTACTACCTCACTGCTCCAGTGATATCTGCCCTTCAGAATTTAAAGGATTGACATATGGCAGTGGGATTACACTTTTTTTTCCTCCCCAGAGTACAGACATTGAGACAGGACAGGCCATAATTAGGGATATATGAAAGCCCAACATATCCAAATGAATGCTCTTCCTCCATTTCAATGTTCCTGACATTCCCTGATCACAGTTTCACTCCTTTCATTTGGTATATTGGTACTAATGACTTATATGCAAAAAAGTTTAATGAAAGTTAGTTGATGTAGTAGATAGAGCACTGGTCTTGCAGTCAGGAAGACCTGTTGTAATTCTTTTTCATTCACTTACTAGATGTGTGACCTTGGAATAAGTCACTTCACCACTACCTGCCTCAGTTTCCTAATCTGTAAAATGAGAATAATAATAGCACCTGCATTCCAAGGTTCTTATGAGGATCCAATGAGATAATATATGTAGTATGTTTTGTCAACTTTAAAACTCTATATAAATGTTTCTTTTATTTTTAATATAGCTGAAAATGGTGGCAATATTAACAGAAATAGGAATTTTAACAGAAGCAACTGGTTTGGGAGTCAAGGACATACTTATGAATTTGGTATCATAGCCAGTCATTTGGCAGCAACAGTAGGTTATTGAGGGAAGAATGTGACTCTTGGAGCCAAGAAGCCCAACTATCAAAACCTGCTCCAACCATTAATTATATGTCCTTAAGCAAGCTATGTAACATCTCTGGGCCTCAGTTGCTTTGTCTGTAAAATGAAGTGATTTTTCTCTGTGACCTCTTCATTGTCTTCCACTTTTAAACCCAAGATCCTTTTGCTGCAATTGTTTTCCATCTTTATATCACATTTTACTTAAAGATATTAAAGGTCTCTTAACGGCAGGGACCATACCCTTCCCATCTTTTATGCCTCCATGGCAGGGATATAATTTCTTAGCACATGGTAGATGTTCAACAAACACTCATTGAATTGAAATTATTTGACCATGATGATATGGTTTCTAATCATTTTTACAATTTAGAAAGATACAGGGCAGGTAACCCAGTTTAGTTGAAGCCATGGTGCACCCTGGGGAAGAGACAGGAGGTAGAATGTCTTAGATGAGCCAAACTAGGACACATAGCTCCACCTTGAATGTTTTCTCCCTGGTGAAGATGGCCTGGGGCCCTTCAGGCCCCAGGGCATTTCCCCCCCGCCCAAGTCATCAGCCCTGCTTCCAACCCAGCACCTATAGCTATCTCAGAGGGGAAAAATCATTGTAGGGAAGGGATGCACCTTACTTGTCACAATCAACAGTGCCTGGACAAATTCTATCAACAGGAGGATAGGTGTGACAATCATAGTGGATGGAAGCTCCTATCGAAACATGAGTAATCTTGGAAAAGTAACTTAACCTCTCTGGTTCCTGGCTTCAGTGTCTATAAAATGAGCATACTAGACTAGCTGATGTCTCTACGAATGACTATATGAATGAATGAATGAATGAAAAAGCATTCATCAACTGCTTATTATGTGCAAAGCATTCTTCTAAGCTCTGGAGATCTAAGAGGAAAAAAGCAAAACAATTCCTCCTTTCAAGGAGTTCACTTTCTAGTGAAAAGAAGTGACACATGGAAGACTGCCTCAAAAAGTCAGCTGGAAAGGTCCCATGGTCCTCAAGGTACAGCAACAAAGCAAATAATAATGCCTCTTCCTTTATGTCAATTCCACTGATAAAATGTGTCTTGGATTCTAAATTCTGGATTGTTTCAATCAAGGTTTTAGGGGAGATGATGGTCAAGGTTGTAGTTTGACCTAGCTGCCATACTCTACCCTACGGCTTGTCCTTGGGATGCCTAGCTGCTTCAACTTGACTGGCTTGCCCACCCACTCTGGCAGTGGGTTGACAGTTGGTGGGAATATCTGGGCTTTTCTCCACAGGTGGAGACAACACCAGGTAGTAACTATGACAGACAGGCTAAAAGCAGGAAGGAAATGGCAAACCACTTCAGAATGCCTGCCAAGAAAACCCCAAACAGAGTAGGACATGACTGTACCACAGAGCCTGATGCTCACTGGAAAGGCCACACACTAAGTGGAAACTGGCAGCAATATATTTGCAACAAAAATTGTGCAGCAGAAGCAAAAAAAAATGGTATCACAAGGAATGTGTATGGCCGGAAAAAATGAATAAATGATGTAGAACTAGAACGCACCCCAAAGGAAAGTGAAGGAAATAAGCATTTATTTATAGTACCTACTATGTGCCATTCACTGTGCTAACTTTGATCTCATTTGAACTTTCCAACAATCTTGGGAGGTAGGTGGTATTATTATCCCCATTTTACAGTTGAGGAAACTAAGATAAGCAGAGATTAAATGACATAGCTAATAAGGGTCAGAGGCTAGATTTGAACTGAGATCTTCCTGACTCCAGGGCCAATGCTCTATCCACATAGTCCAGCCTTCTTTATAGATGAGGAAATTAAGGCCCTGAGAGGTCAAGTAATTCGTCCAAGGTCATACAAGCAGTAAGCATGAGTGGTGGGATTTGAATCCACATTCTCTGATTCAGTAGATGGAACAACAGGCCTTGAATCAGGAAGACCTGAGTTCAAAATCTGGTCTCAGACACTTAGTAGCCATTTGACCCTGCATGAGTCACTGTACTCTTTTGCCTCAGTTTCCTCATCTGTAAAATGAGCTGGAGAAGTAAATGGCAAACCATTCCAGTATCATTGAAAAGAAAACCCGAAATGGGGTCATAGAGAGTTGGAAACAACTGAAACAAATGGACAACAACAACAGCCATGTCTGACTCCAAAGACGGCAATGTTTGTAGAAAGACAGAGGCATGTCTGGTAGTTGATCCACATGCTCCATTGGTATTTAGACAGTGTGAAGACATCTACAACACCCCTTGCAAGTTGGTTAGACCCTCTGTAGACTACTGATGGGAGGACTTGGATAAGAATAGCCCAGAGTGACAAGGCACCAATAGGTTGAGATCTGCACTGTGGAGAGACAACCCTCATCAAGGAGTTCCAAGATCCGTCCCAGCACTGAAGATTCACATAAACAAATCAGGTCACTTAATATGGACTATGTGTGATGCTACAGTGATAAAACCAAAAATAATCAATTGATGAATGTGGCTTATTCTGTGGCTACTACATGAAGAGTCAGTTGAAAGAGGTGTGAAAGATTATAAGGGGAAAGATACTATCCCAGAATCTTCTGTGCCCTAATGAACTTTAATTTCAGATCAGTCCTATTTTTCCCTGCTGAGCGGCAATCATGTTTAAATTGCGATATATTGAAGCAAGATTTTTTTTAAATAAAGCACTTGCCTTTTGGAATTCCTTCTCTTTCAAAGTTCAAAAGCACTGCCTTTGAAGGCAAAATTTAAAAAAAAATTATTTTTCCCATTATGAAGAGTTCTTGTATGCTGCTGAGGGCAATGAATATACTTTTTCATTCTAGTACCCAATTTTTTGTGGTTTGTATATTTATAAGCCCAAGACCATCATTCCCTTCTTTTCTCTCCCCTTCGTTCCCTCCCTTCTTCTGTCCAATTCTGACCAATCCCTACAGGCTGCCTTGACCTGAGGCCTTTCTGAGTCTTCACAGAACTCTATTTGAAGGATGGTGCTTACTTTCTGAAACAATTACTACAAATTGTTTTTTTGGAAATTTTATTTTTTCAAATGGAAATTTTATGTTTTAAATCCATTATCTCAATTATCTCCCATATATAAGAAACTGATGTGCAGTAAATGCAAAATTTAGGGGATAATATTATGGCAAAGAATAAACAAATTTCACAAAGCTGCCTTGGAAATCATATGTTGGAGACAAGTCCTCGCTTCCTTGGCTGGGACTGGCAAGTTTGCTTAAACAACCCTATCCCCCAGGCCAAGGGTAAATCATACAAGGAGTGGGTGTCTACTCTTTGCAGTACACTGTGATGTTAACACGTGTGATAAAAGACCATGATCCAGGGACATTCAGGATTGAAAGGAGGTAGTAGGCAAGAGAGACTTCATATCTTTGATCTGGAGGCTCTGACAGCTTAAAATACTCCCAGGCTAAAAGTTAACAATTCTGGCTGAAAAGCCTCAAGACTAGAATGGGAATTTTATGGTACAAACAATTGTAAATGTATCAAATTTTTTTATAGTACAAAAGAGAAATTGCAAAAGTAGCTGGCATATTGTTAGGGTTACCCAGAGCCAGAAGATCATCTTAATAGCTTAGGCTAAATATTTTAATTTTACATAGGGGGAAACTGAGGCATAGAGAAATGAAGCAATTCTGTGAAATCATGCAGCCAATGAAGTAGCAGAGAAGGGATTCTAAACCAGATCTTCCGACTACAAAATCAGAGTTCTTTCTGTTGAGTCATTTCAGTCAGGTCTGAGTCTTTGTCTCCCCATTGGAGGTTTTCTTGACAAAGACACTGGAGTGGTTTGCCATTTCTTTTCCCAGCTCATTTTACAGATGAAGGAACTGAGGCAGACAGTGTGAAGTGACTTCCCTAAGGTCACACAACTGTGTCTGAGGCCAAATTTAAACATATGATGAGTGTTTCTGATTTCTAGCCCGGTGCTCTATCCACAGTGCCAATTAGCTGCCCCTGAGTATAAATAGTTGTCACCATCAGCTAGATTCCCCAAATTTCCAAGGAGATCACTGAGTATAAATGGTGTTCTTTTGAGATTGTGACCCTAAATTACTTGTTTTGGAAGTGACCTCATGTGAGATCACAGATTTAGAATGGGAAGGGGCCCCGGAGGCCATCTAGTTCAACCCTTTCATCTTACAGTGGAGGAAACTCAGATCCCAGGACATGCCCGATGTCAATGAATCCAGGGTGCACATCAGATTCATTTATGTAAGAATGATTAGATCATGATATTAGTGGTAGTCTCTTGGAGGCATCCCTAACTCATCATGGCACAAATTACACTCATCTTCACATCTGATCTTTCTTGTTTCTGCATTTCTGTCAGTAACTCAGGTGCTGGGTATGAATTGGGTGTGAATGTTAGAGCTGAATAAACCTTCTAAATAATCTCATCCACCCCCTTAATATTATACGTGGGGAATCTGAGGCTAATACATATAACTTGCTCAAGGTCACATAGTGACCAAATAGGCTGAGACTCAAGCCAGATTTTCCAACTCTAAGTCACACTCTCTCCCAGTTTTAAATCCTTCCTCTCCTAATCCTACTATCTCACTATTGTGTTTTGTTCTTTCCATCTTTATAACAATATGGCTAGTCTTTACACTTTTCAAGTAATGTTCTTCTTTAAAGCTTAGAATGGCATACAGTTTTGGATACTTCACTGTCCTTAGCATAGAGTAATTAATTCTATAACTCAGTGCTTTGTGAAAGAATGACTATGGTAGTTAGCACAATCCTTCTTCACATTGATTAAATAGAGTGGGAAAGATACGATAAATTCTTATAAAAAAACACCTAGGAGGGCACAGACCACAAATATATAGACACATAGCTAAACTTGGCTGTGCAGAGGTATAACAGTATAACAGTATATGACTATGAATTAATGAGATTGCTGTCCATAAGCCACACATGAAAAAATGTTTCTTTGCTTTATAATTTTATATTTTTTTACATTTCAATGTCACATAAGTGTAATTTTCTTTCTTTTTAATTTTTTTAAAAATCTGATGTGATTTCCTTGGTATAGGAAACACACTACAGATTGATACCTGTTTTGTAACTTACAATCTTAGAGAGTTTCTGAGGTAGGGAAGAGCACTGACAGTTTAAAAGACTTTCCTAGGACCCCACAGGCAGGGTGTGTGTGTGTGTGTGTGTTGGACACAGGACACTTGAACCCATATTTTTCTGGTTCCAAGGCCAGCTCTCTATTCACTTTTGCAAGTTACTTCTTGTCTTAATGAGAAATATGCACTCCTGAAGGGGCTGTTGAGTGACTGGAGTCAGGTTGAAGTTAATCAGACCTAATGGAGAGAATATTTGAGTAATAATTTGGAGAAGCAGGAATAAATAGTTTTCGTAGGGAGAATGGAGAGGAGTATTTCAGGTGAAATTATAATTACTAAATAAATGTTTATTGAATTGAAAATGTGGGTATCCCTGGAAAAAGGAGGGTGTGTGTGTATGTGTGTGTGTGTGTATTTGGGGATGATTCTACACTTTCAAACCTTCGCTGTTTTAATACATTGACTTGTTCAAGAACTTTATAATTAGTCATAAAATCTGTTATCCATGTTTTTAGCATCGGTGTCTCAAAAATTCCTGATTGGTACATATGAAATATGAAATGACATATGAAATAACATGAAGTTACTCTGACAGGTAGTGTTAAATAGTGGGAAGAATAGGAAAAAACAAGTCCAGAGTCAGAAGATTTGGTTTCTTTTAACTGACAAAACTAATGGTATATTCTCATTTCTCATTCTTCTTGACTTCTCTGTAGTTTTGGACCATAATGGATAATCCTCTCTACCCCTCAGCAAACATTTCCCAGAAATTCTCCTTTCTTCGATTATCTGACATTATTCTTTCCTGCTTTTCTTCCTACTTTTCCAACTGCTTCTTCCAAGACTCCCTTTCTGGATCATAATCTCCTCTCTCTCCCTAAGCATAAGTGCCACAAAGGATCTCGTATGAGACTGACTTCTCTGCATGATTTCTGGTAATCACTTTAGATCACATATGCTCAATCATCATCTCTGTGGAGGTCCACATCACCAACTGCCTGTGAAACATCTACCTTTTGAGGCCCTGACTGTATTTTCAATTAATTGTGTCAAAAACTCATTGTCTTCCCCTGTGAACCTGCCCCTCTACCAAATTTCCCTATTTCTGTTGAGAGTCCTACCATCCACCCAGTGACCCAGTTTCACAAGCTTTGAGTTATACTTGACTCTTCACTCTCCTTCCACCACCACCTGCCCCCATTAACTCTGCTGCCCAGTCTCATTTATGCTACCTATAGGTTTCTTGCAGCTGTCTCCCTCTCTCGGCTCACAGCAACCACCCTAGTTCATATTCTCATCACCTTTCACCTGAGAAGTCTGACAATTTCCTAATTGCTGTTGCTTCCACTCCTTTCTTTCTCAAATAAGTCTTCAACAGGAATACCAAAATAATCTTCCCAAGGTTTAGGCGTGACCATATCACTCTCTTTCATGCTGAAAAAGTTTTAAGAGCACCCTTCAGCTTGACATTTATAACCCTAGATAATCTGACTCTACCCTACATTTTCAGACATTTCATATTTCTCTCTCTTCACATTCTATAATCCAGGCAAACTGAACCACTAGGTAGTCTCTGAATTTGGCACCCCATTCCATGTCTCCATTCATTCATATAAATTGTCTCCTGTTTTCAAATTACTTTATATTTACTTACTTAAGTATAGGTTTTATTTCCATTATCCAGTTTCCACAATGGAAAGTAACCTCCTTGAGACTTGAGGTTTTATTTTTTTTTCTTTCTTTGTATCCATGACATTTTGCACAATTGGTGTTTAATATTTTTTTTAAATTGAATTGAATTAGAATTCTGATTCTCCGGCTCTGCAACTAACATGTTATATGTGATTTGGGGCAAATCATGCAATCCTCTTTGGACCTCACTTTCACCCTCTACAGTATCAGGGCATTGACTAAATGGTCTCTAAGAGCCTATCCACTTCAAAAAGTCTATGATACTTATCTGTAATTATAAAAAGAAGTCTCCTAGACTAGGGTAGATGAATGGTCATTAACTTTTTAAAAAAAATGAAACTTTAGCTATAAAGAAGAGCAAACCTTTAACCAAGGGGTTCTCTGGCGTGTGTGTGTGTGTGTGTGTGTGTGTGTGTGTGTGTGTGTGTGTGAATTGTGTGTGGTGGACCCCATTGGCAAGTCTGATGAAGCCTATAATGCTTAGAAAAGCTTTTATTGCCTATATTCATATCGAAAGAAATTCTAAATTTCATTTAAAGGTTAGTGAAAACCGACACGTATTTTTTCTCAGTAAGATTCACAGATATCCTGCAATCTATCCATAGATATCTTGGGGGTCCCATAAGCTAAGAACCCTTTATTTAAAAGAATATTCCAAAAGATTTTCCCCCCTACCACTCATAGGATGAGCAAGGTAATTTCAAATAGTAACTCTGAATTTTTCTAGTATTCCATTTGGTACAATATGCTTAGGAGATAGTAGCACAATTAAAATAAAATTCTCTCTTCTACATATTAACTTCTTTTTAAAACAAAATAAAACAAAACATCCAACCATTTATTCTCTACCTGTTCAGGATACCATCCTCTTAGCTTTGAATTGAAATTTCTGTAAGTAGCTGTATGGTAATGGACTATAAATATATAGATAAGGGTTGATTAATGTATCCTTTTCCACAACCATTTATCTTGTGAGAAATGATGCTGAGACATTTACACATCTGTGAAGGCAGAAGAAGAGAAGGTGGAAACAGCAAAAGTCAGCTGTAATAAGTTTGGTATAGTTTTCCTAATTGGAATTTATTCTATTAAGTAGGAAGAAAGCAGAGAGCATTAATGCTGTATACTTCCATGGCAACACTTGGAACATGAAATTCATAACTATTGCTTTTGATAAATAAAGGTTAGGATTTATTTTAGGAGTGCTAATGGATTAAATATTTGTAACTACCCCAAGTATTTATTTATGAACCATGAAAGGGATTAGAAATAGTAAAACCCTCTTTTCATATCTTGGATCTCATCATTGTCTATACAAAGGGATCAGGATTTTATATTCGAGGACCCGGGTTCAAATGTTGTCTCTCCTTACTACCTGTGTAGTGTTGAGCAAATCATTTAAACAAAGTCTCTGGCCTTACTTTCCTCATCAATTAACTAAGAGCCTTATACTTCTTCTAGCTGTTAGTCTATGCAGCCACATATAATGAGGAAATGAAATGCTCACCCGCAAGTTTGGGGCAATAAAATAATTTATTTATTTATGTCATATCAATAAGCATTTCATAAAAACATAGATAATGTATTATTAGTAGCCTCTATCAATTATATCTATAAGAAGTCTTCAAACCAAAGCTAGATAAACATAAAGGAGAATCCTAATGGGGATTTTATGTAGTGGTAATCTAGGAGGAGTAGCAGGGCATAAGAGATACCGGGCTAGTCTTAAGTGGGAGTTCTTAACATGGGGTCCATGAATTTAAAAAAATCTTAAGAATGATTTCAATATATTTAGTTTCCTTTGTAATCCTATGTATATTATTTTATTTATTAAAAATTATGTTTCAGGAAGGGTTTAATAGGCTTCAATGCATTGTCAAAGGGGTTAATGATAAAATAAATATTAAGAAATCCTGGTGGTGGCAAAGAATTGGAAATCACAGGGATGCCCATCATTCGTGGAATGGTTGAACAAGTTGTATATGATTGTGATGGAATACTACTGTGCTATAAGAAAAGATGAACCAGATGATCTTAGAAAAACATGGATAGACTTGCACAAAATGAAGGAGAGTGAAATGAACAGAACCAAGACAATATTGTATAAAGTAACAGCAATATTGTTTTAAGAACAACTTTGAGTGAATAAGTCATTTTGACCATTATAAATACTCAAATTAACTACCAAAGACATGAAGGAAGATGTTATCTGCATTCAGAGAAAGAAGCGATAAGAAGTATGAACAGAATGATTTTACATATATATGTATATATACACACTTATGTGTATACATGCACACATATTTGTGTCTAATGGTAGTCATCTCTAGGGCATGGGTGGGGGAGGGAAGAAAAAAAGAAAAATGCATGATAACTTTCTTCTATATTTAAAAGAGATAGCAAATTGTACATAATAAATTTGCAATTTCATGTGCAATCATTTTTTTATTTTACTAAGTTATAGAAATGCTTGTTTTATTCCATAAATTAAAAATTAAATATATAAATTTTTAAAAAAGAACTCCTGGCTTAGACTCTCAGAGATGTGGGTTTTCAAATCTGGTTTCTGATATTAGTTGTATTACCATGAGCAACCACTAAACCACAGAAAGCTCCCTAGTATAGTGTGAGGAACACTGGCTGGCTCTACAGTGAGATGACCAAGGTTCAGATGCCTCCTCTGATACTACCTGAATGACCTTTGGCATGTTACTAACCCCTCCACCTCAGCCTTAATTTCTTATCTCTAATGTGAGCCTCCTGAACTAGATGACCTCTAAGTTCCCTTTCTCTTCTAGGACTACTAAGTCATAGTTATAATGTAGCATGCAGTGATCCTACCCCATATCCATCTAGTTAATGCTAATCTAACCTGATTTATTTTTTTTTGGAGGGGGGCAGTGGTTCTGCCTATCCAGGTTCAGCTTAAAGGACCTATGTGGCCTTAAGGAAATCATTTAACTTTTTTGAGTCTGGGTTTCCTTATCTGTAGAATGAATAATTGCATTAGATGATCTCAAAGGTCGCTTCCAGGTCCAAAACTAATGGTCCTCTGACTTGATCTGCATCTTTTCTTGAGAAACATTTTTACGTAGGGTAAAGTCTCAGCCTGAAATCCAATTGTAGGGAAAAAATGTAGTTCACAAGTCAGTTCACTGCTGATAGTATTATTTTTCTTCAGTGTAGCAAGATTATCCTTGGACCTACTGAGGAAATGGCAGCTATTTCCTAAATCATCCCTATTGTGATGACACATTGCCTTAATCAACCATTTTCAATGATGAGTTGGAGACAAGCTGGGAAGCTCCTTACTATGTCCAGGCACTGAGTAAGCCTCTTCTTGACAAACACAATTGTCCTTGCTTTCAAATAAAATGAATACTCTTTCATAACCCATTGAGCTTTTTTGAAATATAGCAGCAGACAAAGAGATTAGTCACCATGCAGCAAGGCAAAGTAATCACATTGAGGGTCTAGTGGAGAAAAGTCATAGTCAAGAAAACATAGATAGGTGAGACAGGAGTTTGATTGGTTTTCATAAATGATGCCCTCTGTTATCATGTCCGACTTATTTGGCTCTAGCCAACCTTAAGTCTTGGGCACTGGAACTATATGGTGCAGCGAGAGACGAGGTTTCTCCAACTGCATCTGTTTCTAGATCCCCACCCCCACCCCTCCAGATCAACTGA
>CM053623.1:191988673-192018514 GCA_028646595.1 Phalanger gymnotis
GAGTGGGGGGAGGGTAGAAATGGGGAGAATATTTGTAATTCAAACTCTTGTGAAAATCAATGCTGAAAACTAAAACTATTAAATAAATAATAATTAATACACTAAAAAACAAACAAAAAGAAAAAAAATAGGCGTTTTAAATAACTGAGGTCAAAACCAGTCTGAGTTAGTGAGAAATATGAATTATAGAGCATTTTAAAAGATAAGAAAGGAACAAGAAAAATTGTGTTGTAACAAATGGAAAATTATAGAACATTAAAGAATTGATGAAGAATTCTAAAAGCTTTTGTGTCCTCTCTCAATGTTTATTTCAACTCTTGATGGCTCTTGGGTTTTCCCCTGAAGCATGATGGAAAAAGTCCCCGGTTCAGATGTTGAGTCTGCCTTTTAGTAAATAGTCTGACATTGGGCAAGTCACTTAATGACTCTGGACCTCACTGTCTTCATCTACAAAATAAAGATTAGGTGATCTCTAAAGTCCCTTTGGCTGGAGAATGGCAAAACACTCCAGTATCTTTGCCAAGAAAACCCCAAATGGAGTCATGAAGAGTCAGACGTGACTGACAAATGACTGAACAACAAAGTCCCTTTGAGCTCAAAATTTTTGATCCCGTGAAATTATGAAACAACTAAAAATAGGTTGAATCATAGCCAGATTCAGACCAGGGAGAATTTTTCCTGTGTTAATTTGCCTTTAAATTTGTTCTTCTTGTGGTAAAAAAATAAAGTCCTATTCTCATTCTTCATCATGGTGTAGAGGTGACTTTGTATTCTCAAAGGCTATGCAGTATCTGTGCCAGGCATTACCAGGCTGGACAGGCTTTGAATTATGGGCCATGTGATAGACTGAGAAACTACCATCATCACATAAAGTTGGCTAAGTGCAGAGTTTCTTTGCTAGGAGGCTTGACCACTGGACAAAGTTTTTTTTTCTTATCGAGGTGAGAGGATTGTAGGGAGAGGGAGCAGCAACTCAAAAAAAAGCTTTGTCTTTTCCACTGTGGAGAGACTGTGATTTGTGGCAACTACAAACCCTGATTCAAACATCAAATTATTTCAACAATAAATAGGGTGATTTGGAACTGATTTCAGTAATTATGTATTAAGTGCCCACTAAGTGTGAAATGATGTGTTAAAGAAAAAGGTGGAATAGGTAATGAAATTCCTACCCTAAGGGTCTTAATAACTTGGGGGAGCAGAGGGTCTAAGAGATATGCACAGATAAAGGTGTTAAAGGGCATTTATGATAAGTGCAAAGGATAGCAACAGATGTTATATACCAGGAGAAGTGTGAGGAGGGAGAAAGAACTTTCAGCTGGGAAGGGATTACATAAGGGGAGAAACCTGAAGTTGGTGAAATGGTAGCTCCTGATTTGGGGATTAATGGAAAGGATCTAAACAGGTAAAGGTGTGGAGGAAGGAGTTCATTACAGGCATATTTGTGGAGGTCAGAGAGAGAATATGGTAAGAAAAGAAAATAAGGAGTGGTCTACTTTAGCTCAGCTATAGAGTAGTGAATGAGAAATAGAGGGGGATAGGTATAGAAAAAGAGAGGTTTGGGAATTCTTTCAATGTCAGGATTTAATGCTTTCTTCAGTAGACAATAGGGATCTATTGAAGGCTTTTCAGAGTAGCAGCATCCAAGCTCAAAAGTATATGGTTCTTTAAGTTTTGTTAAAGCACTTTGCATCCACTATCTTACTCAAAAGCCTACCCTGATTATGATAAGAGGATAGAAGAGGGACTGGAGAGAGAACTTGTTAGGAAGCTATAATGAGAGTCCAGGGCAAAGGTGATGAGGAAAAACCTGTGGGTTGTGTTTGCTGTGGAAATGGAAAACAGCTGATAGACGAGAGAAAATTGTACAAATAAAATTAGTAAGACACAGATAGAAATATGGCCTAATTCAAGGCTTTTTCTATCTGTTAGCTTATTACTAGTAGAGAAAATATTAAGTTATTAGATAAAATTGCCATTTGTGGCACTGACATTTTGGAACATTTAGGGACATTAGATTGTATGGACATAGGGCATGGCTTGGTGGATTGGAATGAGCTTTGAGCTGGGAGCCAGGAACCCTTGGGTTAGGCCCAACTTTGTCCTAACCAGCTGTGTAACCCTGGGAAGAAAGGTCACCTCTTTGGGCTGTAAAAAGTCTACATGTTAGAGGTTGGAATCCTTACCCTTTTAAGATCCTCTCCAGTCCTAAGCTTCTGTGCACCAGACAGGAAACCAAAAGCCTTTAAATTGTAGTTACTATGTAATAATCTGGACAAATGTGTCTACCTTAGTTTTTTTTGTAGAACTTATGTCTAAGTGTATCTATAACACTAATAATCAAGTTCCTGTTCTGTGCTGGACCCTATGCTAAGTGCTGAGATATTGAAATGAAAAATAAAATAGTCCCTGGCCTCAAGGCGTATACCATCTAATGAGGAGAATACAAGATAAGACCTATAAATAAGTATGACAGAAAGTTAACTGTTACAAAAAAAAGAACCAGTGCTATAGAAAATTTAGGGAGAACGTTAGTTATCAAAGACGATTCTCCCTCGTTTCCCACCCCATTTCTCCCCATCTCTTCCCCCCTTGTCTCCCTGTCCTCCCATGCCTGTCTTGCCCCCCATGCCCCTCATGTCCCCCTTTCTCCCGTTTCCCCCTTCTCCCCTCTTCTACCTCCTTGTACACCCCTCTCTTCCCCTTTCCCCCTTCTTCCCACTTATCCTCCCACTTATCCCTCCTCTTTCCCCCTTCTCCCTCTTCTCCCTACTTCCCCTACTTCTCCTTCCTTTCTCTCCCCCTTCTCCTTCCCTTCTTCCCCTCTTCTTTCTACCTTCTTTCCCCTGCTCCCATGTGTAACATATATATATTTCTCTAATATATAGGTACATACATATGTATACATACACATAATATATACACATTTGTGTGTATATGTATGCACACATGTATGTATGTATACTTATTTCAGGAGTTGGGGGGTGGAGGTGATGGGAGAAGTAAAATCAGGAATAGTTTCATAAATAAGCTAATTTCGGCCAATGAAGGAAGAGGAGGATTTCCATCTATAGAGGTAGAAGTTTTGGTCCAGGCATGGGAGAATTTGTGCCAATATAACTCAGAATGTATTTGCAGGCATCTAGGTGGCAAAGTGAATAGACAGTGGGGCCTGGAGTCATAAAAGACGTGAGTTCAAATGCAGCCTCAGAAACTTGCTAGCTGCGTGACCCTGGACAAGTCATATAACTTCTGTTTGCCAAAACTTCCTCAAATGTCAAACAGGGCTACCATGGTACCTCCCTCCCTTCCTGATCCTTGTGAGGATTAAATTAGAGAACAATTGTAAAGTGGAATGCCACCAATTCTAAACAAATGCTTGTTTCTTTCCTTTGTTCTTTGGTGGACCGTTCTATGAAATGTGCCACTGCTTGGCCACCCAGTCTTTCTTGGTATGTTCTCTTCTATTAGTTACCATAATACTGTTCTCTTTCTATATTGAGACTCAGTCTCATTCGCAAATTCAGTCTGACTCCTTATGACCTCATTTGGAGTTTCCTCGACAAAGATACTGGAGTGGTTTGCCATTTCCTTCTCCTGCTTATTGTAGTGATGCGGAAACTGAAGGAAAGAGGGTTAAGTGACTTGCCCAGGGTCATACAGCTACCAAGTGTCGTTGGCCAGATTCAAACTCATGAAAATGAGTCGTCCTGATTCTAGGCCCGATGCTCCACTGTGCCACCTAGCTACCCCTTTATTCACTAGCCATTTTAAACACATGGTAGGTACTTAATAAATCCTTATTCCCTTCCTGCCTCCTTTCATCTCTCTCTCCCTCTCTTCCTCCCTTCTATCCTTCTTTTCTTCTGAAGGGAAGGATCAGTTCCAAGAACCACAAATTGTTCTGTTTAGTTGGGACGTAGAGTACACTGAAGGGTAGTGTGGTACCAAACAGAAAGGCACTTGGAACCAGATTGTGGACTAGTCTTTATAGTTTGTATTTTTATTCTATAGCAACAAAAGCCAGGGAGGGTTTTTTTGAGCAGGAGAGTTAATACTTCAAGGTAATTTTGGCAACATGATCAAAAGTAGTTTGGAAATGTGGAGAATGGAGGCAAGGAAAGCAATTAGGAGTTCATCATTGTCGTCTTTGACAGGTAAGGTTCTATTCCAGGATGGCACCAGTGTAACTAAAGAGGAGAAGATGTGTGAAACTTTGCCAAGGAAGAATGGACAGGACCTGCCAACTGATTAGATGTATGTGGTGTCAGAAGGAAGAGTCAAATGTCTCTTTTCAGGGGAGAAACCAGGCCAGCCATGTTCATATATGTGTTTTTATAGATAAACACGGTATTTGAATCTGTGGTCACTATTGGAGGTGACCTTGGAGGACAAAATACATATAAAAATAAAATGGTGAAAATAAATGGTGAAAAAATGTCTAGTGAATGAGACTGAGAAGGACCAGTCCCAATATAGAAAGAGAACAGTATCAAAATAGCTAAAGGAGAGCATATCAAGAGATGTGTAGTTGACCAGTTCCAAACTTCATAGAATGGTTAATGAAGGACGGAAGTAAACAAGTATTTGTTAAGCATCTACAATGCTCCAGGTACTGTGCTAAACACCTTACACTCGTTCTCTCATTTAACCCTCACAGCAACCTTGGGAGGTAGGGTGCTATTGTCCCCGTTTTGTAGACAAGTAAGCCGAGGCAAGCGAAGGTTAAATGACTAACCTAGGGTCACACGCTAAGTGTATGAGTCTGGATTTGAACTTATTTCTTCCTAACTTCAACTCCAGCCATCCCTCCATTGCTCCACCTAGCTACCTTCAAAAAGGAAAAGAACTGAGGAAAAACCTTGTTGGCCTTGGGAAATATGTTGTTGTCGTTCAGTCATTTCAGTCGTGTCTGAGTCTTGGCAAAGAAGCTGGAGTGGTTTGACATTTTCTTCTCCAGCTCATTTTACAGATGAGGAAACTGAGGCATGGTTAAGTGACTTGCCCAGGGTCACACATCTAGTAAGTGTATGAGGACAGATTTGAACTGAGAAGATGAGTCTTCTTGACTCCAGGCCAGGAACTCTATCTGCTGTGCCACCTAGCTGCTCCTGGTTTTGGAAATTCAGAGCTTGCTAATAACATTGAGGTTTACATAAAGTGGAAGAGGGAGAACATATGCCTCTCTGAATTGTCATTCAAGCTTCAAGTCAAGTCCCTAACTCTTTCATGAAATTTTTGGAAACATACTGCAGTACTGGGCTTATCCTTACCTGGCCCAACCAATCCCTTTTGGGGGGATTCTCCTTCAAATTACCTTTTATTTCACCTATAGCTGCTTTCTAGGAGATTGGAAGCTCCTTTGGGTCAGTGCTATGCTGGGACATAGCATAATGTCACATATACATAAGTATGGGTGTATATGAAATACGTGTGTGTGCATACATGCAATGTAATCTTCTGAGGCTTTTGACTTGAAGCCACCTCAGGTAGTAAGAGATGGAGTTCCAAAATCTACAGTCATTTATTAAGTACCTACTGTATGCCTGGACAGCGTCCTAGGCACTAAGGCAAAAAGAAAATGTCCCAATTGCTGAGAGTAGCTAAATCATTCACAGTTGAGCATTATACAATTACAATATATGCAATATAGACAATAAATTATATTATATTTTTTACAGCGTACAATGTTGTCCTGATTCTGCTCACTTTGCAGCAGTTCATATAAGTGTTCCCAGGTTTTTCTGAAAACATCCTGCTCATCATTTCTTTTTTTATATAATTAACATTTTTTATTTTTAGTTTACAATATCCAGTTTCTCATAACTTTGAGTTCCAGATTTTCTTCCTGCCCCACCCCTCTCCCCAAGATGACATGATATATCTTCTACATATAACTTCGCATTGAACTTATTTACACAATAGTCAAGTTGTAAAGAGGAATTATGACCAATGAAATGAATCATGAGAAAGAAGAAACAAAACCAAAAAAAAAAGACAAAAACAAAAGAGAAAAAAAAAGGCAAGCATAAAGCGTGCCTCAGTCTGCATTCACAATCCATAGTTCTTTCTCTGGATGTAGGTAGCTCTCTCCATGAGTCTTTTGGAGTTGTCTTTGCACCTTGTATTGCTGAGAAGAGCAAAGTCTATCAGGGTTAGTCATCACAGAATCCATATATCTGTGGTTGGGTATATTGTTTTTCTGGTTCTGCTCCGCTCATTCAGCATTATATCGTGTATGTTTTTCCAGATTTTTATGAAGTCCCTATCATCTCCATTTCTTATGGGGATAGTAGTAGTCCATTACCTTCATGTACCACAACTTGTTCAGCCATTCCCCAACTGATGGACAACCCCTTGATTTCCAATTCTTTGCTACTACAAAAAGAGCCACTATGCATATTTTTACACATATGGGTCCTTTTCCCACTTGTGTGATCTCTTTGGGATACAACCCTAGAAGTGATATTGCTGGGTCAAAGGGTATGAACATTTTTATAGCCTTTAGGGCATAGTTCCAAATCGGTCTCCAGAATGGCTGGATCAGTTCACAACTCCACCAGCAATGTAACAACGTTCCAATTTTCCCACATCCTCTCCAACGTTTATCATTTGCCTGTTTTGTCATTTTAGCCAATCTGACAGGAGAGATGTGGTGTCTAAGAGTTGTTTTAATTTGAATTTCTCTAATTAGTAGTGATTTCGAGCATTTTTCACGTGCCTATGGATATCTTTAATTTCTTCCTCTGAAAACTGCCTGTTCATATCCTTTGACCATTTCTCAATTGGGGAGTGACTTGTATTCCTATAAATTTGGCTCAATTCCCTGTATATTTTAGAGATAAGGCCTTTGTCAGAGACAGTAGTTGTAAAGATTTTCTCCCAATTTTCTGCTTCTCTCCTAATCTTTGTTGCATTGACTTTTTTATACAAAAACATTCTAATTTAACATAACCAAAATTATCTATTTTTCCTTTTGTAATGCTCTCTATCTCTTCTTGTCATGAATTCTTTGCTTTTCCATAAATCTGATAGGTAAACTATTCCTTGCTCTCCCAAATTGCTTATAGTATCAGCCTTTATTCCTAAATCATGAACCCATTTTGACTTTATTTTGGTATATGGTGTAAGATATTGGTCTATGCCCAGTTTCTGCCCTACCATTTTCCAATTTTCCCAGCAGTTTTTGTGGAATAGTGAATTCTTAGCCCAGAAGCTGGCCTCTTTGAGTTTATCAAAGAGTAGATTGCTGTAGTCGTTGACCGCTAAATCCTGTGTACCTTTCCTATTCCACTGATCCCACCACTCTGTTTCTTAGCCAGTACCAGGTAGTTCTGACGACTGCTGATTTGTAGTGCAGTTTAATATCTGGTATGGCTAGGCCACCTTCCCTAACATTTCTTTTCATTAATTCCCTAGATATTCTAGACCTCTTGTTCTATAGTGCAGTAGAATTCCATTACTATCATATGCCACAACTTGTTCAGCCATTCCCCAATTGATGAGTCTCCCCTCAATTTCCAATTCTTTGCCACCACAGAAAAGCTTCTATAGATATTTTTGTACATATAGGTCCTTTGCCTTTTTCTTTGATATCTTTGGGATACAGACTTAGTATTGGTATTGCTGGGTCAAAGGGTATTCACAGTTTTATAGCTCTTTGGGTGTAGTTCCAAATTGCTCTCCAGAATGGTTGGATCAGTTCAGAACTCCACCAACGGTGCGTTAGTGTCTTAATTTTTCCATTACCTACAAAATCTGTCATTTTCCTTTTCTGTCCTGTTCACCAATCTGATAGGTGTGAGGGTGGTACCTCAGAGTTGTTTTAACTTGCCTTTCTCTAATCAACAATGATTTAGAGGATTTTTTTTTCATGCGACTATTGGTAGCTTTGATTTCTTCTTCTGAAAACTGCCTGCTCACACCTGTGTGATCTTAAGCAAGTCAATTTATGCTCTCTAATCTCCAGATACTTCATATGTAAAATGGGGGAGTCAGAATAGATGGCTCAGAATGTCCTTCTAGCTCCCACTCTTATGTGCAGGGCGGTGAGGATTCACTGTGAAACTTATTTTTTCAGAAGCAGTGCAATCTGAAACTCTTTTAAAGGTCGCTAGGTACGCATGTTTAAGAAAGAGACTGAACTGGAGGGAACGGTGCATACCAGGCCTCAGAAGTAGCAATGCTGAAAGTTCACCTTCATGACCTCTAGAGAGATGAAGATCTCAGTAGGGAAACACTGAATATTAAAACTGTCGAAGTAAGAAAGACCAATCCTTAAAAGGTCAGAATCCTACATGTGAAAGAGCCCATGTATGATGACGATGTTCTCTTTCCTAACCTTTTGTTTTCCTTTCTTTTCTTTAAGCAATGATGTGTGAGGTGATGCCCACGATAAACGAGGACACCCCAATGAGTCAAAGGGGGTCCCAGAGTAGTGGCTCAGACTCGGATTCTCATTTTGAGCAGCTGATGGTGAATATGCTGGATGAGAGGGATCGGCTTCTAGAAACCCTCCGAGAGACCCAGGAAAGCTTGTCACTTGCACAGCAAAGACTTCAGGATGTCATCTATGATAGAGACTCCCTCCAGCGACAACTTAATTCAGCTATTCCACAGGTATGATTCCATCACGCTTGTATCACACTCCAGGGGAAAATGAAACAAGACTTGTGTTAGTCCCATTGTTGGGAATGCTGTTTTTTTTTATTCCTACCATTCATTTTAACTTCTGTGATTTGGGAGTGTGTGTGGATGTTGGGGATGGGGAAAGAAATGGCAAGGGGGAAATCTTCATAATTTATTAAGCTCTTATTATAAATCTACATGATTTATTAAGATAAATTGAATAGGAAAAAAAGGTAAATTCCTATATACAGGGTACAAAAAAGTCAACTATATCAGTAGAAGATTGAGAACATGTTGTAAAAATCATGTGAAAAAGGCATTGGCCTTAGTGGACTACTAACTCATAAGTTAGTGGTATGGTATTATTCCCAGTCAAGATTAATGTCATTTTAGATTGCATTAAGAGAAACTTAATAACCCCCAGAACTATGGAAATGATAGTTCTGTTTTATTCTGCTCCGACTGTAACACATCTGGATATTGTGGTCATTTCTAGGCACAGCATTTTAAGAAGGCCATTAACAGCCTGATCTATAGGAAGGACCAAAGGGTGGTAGTGGGTGGTGGTGGTGGTAGTAGTAGTGATGAGAGAGCATGCGTGCATGTGTATGGTGGGGATAGCAGTTGCCAAGTATCTGAACAGATTTAGTGCAAAAGAGAGATCTGAGTTGGGCCTAAATGACAGCTAACAGCAAAAACTAGAGAAGCAATATAGGCTAATTATGAAAGGGAAAAAAATCCTAACAATTAAAGCTGTCCCCAGGTGGAATGTATTGCCTTGGGAGATATTGGTTTTATTCTCGCTAAGTGTTTTTGAGTGGAGACTTCATGATGTTCGTAAGGGATGTTGTACACAGCACTTCTATTGAGACGATGATTGGACTAGTGGACTAGACAGTCACTGGGGTCCCTTGCAACTCTTGGAATGTGTGATATTCAGAAGTAAATGAGAAAGCTGGATGTTATGGCACAGACCCTTAATCTCTGCTGTTATGAAGGTGGAGAGTGGCAGATCTTATGAACTCGGGAGTTCTACCATGGGGTAAGCTAAGCTGATTGGGTGTCTTCATTAAATGCAATATATAGTAAGCAACCTGGGAGGGGAGGGGACTACTTTGCTTAGGTTGTGGTTAACTGACCCAAGTAGGAAGTGGAGCAGGTCTCCTA
This sequence comes from Phalanger gymnotis, assembly GCA_028646595.1. NCBI lineage: Eukaryota > Metazoa > Chordata > Mammalia > Diprotodontia > Phalangeridae > Phalanger > Phalanger gymnotis. The sequence goes on from CM053623.1 coordinate 191,998,466, forward strand.
CTGATGAGGTGTGAGACTGGTCCCATGAGAGGCCCCTGCACTTCTAGCGTGGGTGAGATAGGAGAAAACAGAGTGAAAGAATGAAGAATGAAGTGTGAAGAATTCAAAACTAAATGGGGGGAAGGTATATGTGTACATATGTGTATATATTCATACACAGGTATTCATGACACTTCAGTTTCTTGTACTTCACTCAAATGGAGGCAATGCTTACACACTACCTGCTTAAATGAATATTTTTCTTTTTTGGCAGAGAAGCAAATAATTACTTGTAACTACTTATTTTTATAAGAAGACTCATTTTAAGGTTATTCTCCCTTCATGTGGATAAAAAGCAAATAGTTAATGATACTGTAACTATTTATAAATACCTTAATTATATTCTTGCCAGATAGAGTGAACATTTTTACTTATTTTAGTCTTTAAAGTTCACAAATATTTTTATTAGACAATTTTAGTAGTTCTCATACTAATGAAAATCTGTCTTGGAAAATGTTAAGGGAAAAAAACCATCTAGCTGCATTTGATGAATTTTCAGCAACTCTAGACAAAACCACATCTGAGGCTTAAAATGGAGAATTAATTGCTGAGCCACTTTCAGTAATCTTTGGAATATTGTGGAGAATGGGATAGCTGCCATATGGTAGAGAAAGGTCTATGTTCTACTGAAGTTAGTAACACAGAACTGAAAGTCAGGGGTGGGTGATACTATATAGCTGGTTATAGAGATATGGAATCATCAGCATTAGTGAGAGGTAAACCCATAAGCTTTTATGGGGACACTGATAGAGAATATGTAGAGAAAAAAGAGGAGGACCATGATAGAGCCTTCAGGAATGCTCAGTTAGTAGATATGGCATGAATAAAGAACCATCAAAGGAACCTGAGAAAAGGCAGGAAGAGAGATGATAATAGTGTCATAAAAGCCCAGAAAGAAGACAGTACTTAGGAGGAGAGTATAGTGACTAATCTCAAAGAGTATAGAGAAGTTAATAAGGATGAGGACCAAGGAAAGACCATTGGATTTGGTAATTAAGCATTCACTGATAGCTTTGCAGAAGGCAATTTGAGGTAAAGGTTGAAGTTAGAATTCTGTCTCAATGTGAAAAGTTGAGAAGAGAAATGAAGGAAAGGAGAAGCCACAAGCCAGAAGAGCTTTTTTTGTTCCCAGGAATTTATCTCTGAGAGTGGAGAGAGATATAGGACAGTAGCTTGAAGAGGCAGTGAGGTCTAGTGAGTTTCTTTCCTCACCAAAGGAGATGATGATGAGAGTGAAAGTAATCTGCTGTAGAAGTTGAAAAGAGCATGGGATCAAGGATGCATAGAGTGTATTGCAGTCATCCAGTCCCAATGATGCCGAATTACACCAATCCCCAGTCCTGCTTCCCATTCTTTCGTTTTCAACCCTACAGTTCTATTGGGCAGCTAGGAGGTACAGTAGAAAGAGTACTGGGCTTGGAATCAGGAAGATTCATTTCCATGAGTTCAAATCCAGCCTCACTCAGACACTTAATAACTGTGTAACTTTGATTTGAATTCATGAAGATGAGTCTTCCTGATTCCAAGCCCAGCGCTGTATTCACTGAGCCACCTAGCTGCCCCTGCCCCTGCCCCAGATTTGTAGAATACTAATACATCTTTTCTCCTCCAATAAAATGTTTACCTGTTGATTGACAGAAGTCAGGAGACTTTAATTTATGATCTTGCCACACTTAGAATCCAAGTGACCTTCCCAAATTGCTGGGCTTTTAGTGTCCTGCTTTGTTAAATTCCGTTTCATGTCCACTACTTCATAGGGCTATTGAAAGGTAAGAATGAAAAGATTTGAGGGAAAAATTAAGAATGCAATAGAAGTGTAATATATTACTAGGCTACATGAACAGTTTCCCAGGCGAAGACAAATATTCTATACATGAGGAAGCCTGACGAAGATTTGGATAAAGAGATCATGATATACGTTGATGGATCTTTCATTTTATTGGCATAGTGGTGCCTCTACCAAAGGTCAAGGCTTTTCAATGCTAATAATCTAAATTATATGTGAAATTTCTACTTCACAATTTTTCTCTGAATAATTATAATAGCTAGCATATATATGTATATATGTTTGCATTTATGTTTGTATATGTATGTACACACACATATATAATATATGTATATTGTTCAGTTGCTTTCATTCATATTCAACTCTTCATCACCCCATTTGGGGTTTTCTTGGCAAAGATACCAGAGTGGTTTGACATTTCCTTTTCCAGCTCATTTTACAGATGAGGAAACTGAGGCAAATAGGGTTAAGTGACTTGTCCCGGGTCTCACAGCTAGTGAGCATCTGAGGCCAAATTTGAACGCAGAAAGATGAGGCTTCCTGACATGGGATCCAACACTCTATCCATTGTACCATCTAGCTGTGCTCCCCCTCCCTTTCCCCCTCTCCTTCCCTCTCCATCTCCATGTCCGTCTTTATATCTATATCTACATCTATCTATACACATATGTGTGTGCATATGTACCTATGCATATGTATGTGTATATGTGTATTTATGTACATATTAATATATTTATATAAAGCTATATATCTGCCTAGCTATCTCTTTATCTCTTTAAGGTTTACCAGGCACTATTACCGTATTCCCCCACGTATAAGATGCACCTTAATTTTGGGGCCCAAAATTTGGAGGAAAAAAAGTATTACATGAAGTTATTGAACTCAAGTTGTATTCATCTGCTCATAGCTTTCAGGCATTTTTTGGGCAAGTCTGGTGCATGTACCACATGCTTTATTCTGTTTGATGAACCTGAAGCACCAATTGTGTCTTCCTTTGAAATCAGTGACTTCTTTTTCATCAGCAATTCTTCTTGCCTCATGCTGAACCATATTTGTGGACACAGGAATTCCAATTGACCTTTGCTCTTCAATCCATATCGTCAATTCCCTCCCTACATCAGGCCATTTTGCTGACTTGCCTCTCATGGCCTTCTTTAGCCATGGTGTTTTCAGTAGGGTTTCTTCTTCCTGTACCCAGTCTTGGATTGTTTTTTCAGTTGGAGGAGGACCAAACTTAGGTTCAGCAGCATGATTTTTATTCACTTTTGCAAACTGGATCACTTTTAACTTGAATTCAGCACTGCACGAATATATTTTCTGAGCCATTTCTGGGCAGAATGCCGCAAATTGTAACCTAATATACCGGTAACCAGTGCGAAACAATGAGCGCAAATACAACAAGCCGGAAAACGCAATAAATGCAAGTAAAAACTACAACAATGAGCACAAAAAGAAGCATGAAAAAGAAGGAAATGCAAGTAAAAAAAAATCTACAACCACTGTATAAGACGTACCCAGTTTTTAGACCCCAAATTTTTCGAAAAAGGGTGAGTCTTACACGTGAGGAATATGGTATCCTATTTGATCCATACAACAATTCTGGGAGGTGAGTGCTATTATTATATTCATTTTACAGATGAGGAAACTGAGACATGTGGAGTTGAAGTGACTTGCCCAGGGTCATGTAGCCAGTAAGTTCCTGAGGCCACAAGGTCTAGGAAGAGGTTCTCCTGACCACTGTTGTTATAGAAGATTTGAAGAAAATGGTTCGATGTCAACTTATTTCGTATATTTTACAGGGCAGAAAGAGGAGGACTGTAATTTGTCATTTGAATTCAAAGTCAATAGAAAGCAAAGTTATTATTGAACTGTACTTGTGTGTCTACTATATACAGTCTTACTGAAGATGTTTACAAACTAGAACTTTCACTTAGTAACTGCTCACACTACGATCTTCCATTTACAATGTGAGTGAATCCTGCTTTATTTCATCGTGTCTCTATGGGGCTGGAAGCTGTGGTGCGGAGTTGGTATTTTTAAGTCTTTTGAGCTCCTTTTCATGTGGCATTCCTTTTGGAATTCCTGAAGCTGAATACTGTGGTGATTTGGGAGGGTGAGATATATCCAGAATGTTTTGAGGTGATAAAGAGTTGTCATGTTGAAGGCTTGTTCTTTTTCTGCTGGTTTTGCTGAGTTCCAGCAGTCTACACATAAGAACATAACCTGAGGTGAGTATTTCTAAATAGCATCTTTAAAATCTCTCTCATTTTTTTAATACCCTACTCTCAGCTCAAGATATGGCAAAGTGGAAGCCTGATGGATGGTATCTTTCTTTCAGAGGCAGTTAAATGCAAACCTTATGGATAGCATTTGATTCATATTCAGTTGGGAGGAAGCTTATGTGGGGAAAAGTTCTGGTTTTCCCCAAATGAGGTTTCATATGGCATAGCATAGATCTTCCCAGGAGAAGTTGATAATTTTATTCCTAGAAAGTGGAGTTGGACATTCTGTTTGCATGGTGCCTTCAAGGAGTATTAGCTTGCACTTCAGTATGGCAGTGTGGAATCCTCAAATATTTTGCTTGTCCTTGTAACATGATTAGGTGAAAATAACTAATAGAATGGGAACCAATGAACTAATCAATCACAAAGGCAAATGTAAAACACAAAAGGAAATGCTAATTTAGGAATCATTTAAAGAGATTTGGAGAGGAAAAGAAGCCCGAAACGAGAATAATTCAGGATACAAAGGAAATCAGTTATATTGAAATAGTTATCGAGCTATTTCTTTAAAATCCAGGTACTCTAGGATAAAAATTCTTCCATTACCCCAACTTTATTTTTCCTTACAGTTAAGTTATTCAGGGAGTCTTGAGTTTTCTTTTCTGATGTCCAAACTAGGATACATATGTATTATGAAACATTGAATTTTCAGTATTTATTTTGAGCTTCAGGCTCCCTTGCTTCAAATTTATAGGGATAACATTTGTTACAATTGGGTATCATTTTAAAAATTAATACATTTTACTGATGTCTTCTGCTACTAAATCATGATTATTTCTGAGGGATATACAGCAACGCAAAACAGTTTCCCTTAACATTGAATCCCCATATGCAAGGGGAGAGCACATTAAAATTTTTTAAAAAGCATAATTCAAAACAAAAATAAAGAAGTCAGACCTTATATGATGGGGCAGAGATTAAAAATTATTACCAAACTCCTGGGTAACTTTCCATAAAAGAAAAGTAAAGTAAAACGAATGTCTGTTGTCCAGTTGGTCAGCAAGCAGAATGACTGTTACACTCCAAATAATATAGAAAAAATGTTTAATTAATGACACAGATCTCGCCCCCAAATCACTATAGCATTGAGCTTCAGGAACTCCAAATGAATCTCACATGAAAAGGAGATCAAAAGAAATAAAAATACCAACACTGCACCACAACATCCATCTCTATACATAAGATTCACTCCCACTTTGAACCAACATTCCTGGAGTTAACCTCTAGTAATGAAAATTTCCAGTGACATTACCCCTGACCTTAAGAACTTATTTTCTGCTAAGGGAAGATATATGTAGGGATAAAAGACCAAAGGTAAAAGAGCTTTGGTGTAGACAGCCCTAGAGATTGAGTAGAGCTACAGGGAGTTTACTACTCTACTAAAGTCAGAGGTGTAGACAAAAAAAATAGGTTGTCACAGCATTTTGGTTAACAGTGGTAATATTAGTTTGATTGTTATTCCTGAGCAGGAGATGGAAAATAGGAGGGAGTGGTTGCAGAGCAGATGCCAATATTCCCTTACTTACTAGACCCTGGCTGATGATGAGATGGAATAAGGCATGTTGTGGGATTTCCTAGATATCCAGGTTTAAAATGTGAATTGACTCAATAACTCTCCAATCTTCAGGCATCTCTATCTTGAATCAAATCTCAAAGCTAAGTGGATTAACTTCCCCAAGTTAAAGGCAGGGTCATTGGATGTTATTCTAGAGAATAATTTGCTGCTCCTGATGGCAAAAGGTGAATGACCAAGTTAACTCATCTCTGGTGTCCCAGTAGATAGTTGGGTGGGTTTCTTGATAAACAGTCAGTAGAGTTGGTCTATCAGTGCATATGTCTTAGACATACAACAGTGTATGCACATTAAACACAACCCAGATTTGAATGGGAGAATTATTTGTTGTTGTTGAGTCCTTTCAGTTGTGTCTGACTCCAAATGATCACATTTGGGGTTTTCTTTGCAGAGATACTGTAGTGGTTTGCCATTTCCTCTTCTAGCTCATTTTGCAGATGAGGAAACCAAGGCACACAGGGTTAAGTGGCTTTCCCAGGGTCCCACAGCTATTAAGTGTCTGGAACTCATGTCTTCCTGCCTCCAGTCCCAGTGCTCTATCCTTTATGCAACCTAGCTGCCAGAACAGGAGAACAGCAGATCAGATTGCCTTTCTTATGTAGAGAGAAATGATGTTGAGCCCAGCTAAGTTAGGTCTTTTCCCACATATCCTCCAACTAAAGGAAAATGAGGTTACCCAGTAGATCCATGTGAGAGATGTTTGCATCAGTGTAACATTGAAGGACCAAAGAATAAGATGTATTCCTAAAATTTTATTTAAAATAAAACATATAATAATAAAACAAAACATAAAGAACAAAAGATTAAAAAAGTCTCTGAATAAAATCTAAGTGTGCAAATAATCCCAAAGAAAGGGTATTAAATGGAAGAAAAATTAGTAAAGTCTCAAAGACTAAGAACAAAAATTAACGCATAATACAATGATGTGAAGAGAAATGAGCCAATATTTCCCTAAGAGAAACCTGTGGATTTCTGGCACTGCAAAAATCACCATGATATTTCAAAAAATAAATTAAAGTCTTAAAAGAAGAAATTGAGAATGAATGTAGGTCAGAAATCAGAATTCTCAATGCAGAATTAAAATAGAAATAACAGAGTAGGAAAAACTGAATACAAGATGGATAATTTCTCTCTCAAATAAATAGAAACTCTTGGAGAGAGATGAACATATTTGCAATGCAAAAGTTAAAAAAAAAGCAGAAATGAAGGAGTAAGTGGCAACATTCAAAGATCACATGAGTTCTCTCCTTGCAAACCTTGGAAGACCTTGAAAACAGGATAAACTTTGAGGATAATGGATCCCCTGAAATAAAAATGACACTTGTTTTTTTAAAAAAAATACTGAATACCTTAATGTAATACTAAGAAACCTTGCTAGGATTTGGAAATGTAGCACATTGTTTGAGAGAATTTACAGATAACCACCAAAAATGATTTAAAGAGTTTCAAACTTTAAAATATATGGTGATAAAATTACACATTTTTATAGCCATGTGAATAACCTTTAAATGTGAAAAATGGTAATTTCAATAACAAGATTATTCCATATTCATGAAGAATTTTAAGAGAGATTGGAATAGGGTACAGTATTAAGAAAAACAGAGCAGCTCAAGTGATAATTTATAGTAATATTCTGAAAAACGTAGCCTAATGCTCAAAAAAAGGAGAAATTTTCCATTCAGCAAAAGAAGACTTTAAGGTAATATTGAAAAAAAATTACAAGAGCAAGTTATTTGATTTAGAAATCTCTCAAACAGTAGTCTTGGAGCTGGGGAGACCTGAGTTAGAATTCAGCCTTAGACACTTACTAGCTTTGTGACCCTGGGCAATTCACTTATCCTCTGTTTGCCCCACGTCCTCATCCTGTAAAATGGAGATATTAAGAACACCTACTTCCTAAGGTTATTGTGAAGATCAAATGAGAGAAACATTGTAAAGCGCTTAGCACAGTGCCTGGCATGTAGTAAGTTCGATTTAAATGTTAGTTATCAATAATAATAACTATACTTTATAGTTTGAATATACTGTCCACCTTATAAGTGAATCAATATCTTTTGTGAAAAGGAACACCTGAGTGGGAAGTTGCGTGAGTGGGAAGAGAGGAGATAAGAGAAAGTGAGGAAAAGGTGATATATCTTCACTAAGTATATTGGTATACATTGAAGGGTAAATGACCTCTAAAGAGTGGGAATTATGCAGAGGCAGAAAGGACTCAGATTGAGGCGGGGGCAGGAACAAGTAGAAAAAGGAATTTTACTTCATAATAGGGAAAGAAACGGTTTCTAATAGAGAAAATTTTCTTGAGAATAGAGGTGTATTTTTTTCAGTAAGAAGCAAAGATCTTATAATGAATTTCTTTTGTTGTGAATTTGTGTCCTAGGAAACCTTTTTTTTTTTTTGAGAATAGAGTTATACCTTCTTCTACAGCATCTTATCTCTGGAGATGGAATTTATGAGACCCCAACGGTAGCCAGTACTTGAGCTATGAAGGGACCTAGAATGAGAAATAGAATGAAATGGACTTAAAAATAGAGACTGATCACGAAAAGAACAGAAGGGTAGGACACTAGGCATCCCCTCACAGTTTGGGACACATAGCGCGTCCCACTGCATGGTACCATTTGCATGTGATAGTGTTCTTCTTACACAATGACTTTTTTGGATGGGGAGTAAGGCAATTGGAATTAAGTTACTTGCACAAGGTCACACACCTAGTAAGCGTCAAGTGTCTGAGGTCACATTAGAACTCAGGCGCTCCTGACTCTAGGGCTCCTGGCTCTACTCACTGTGCCACTTTGTGCCGTTTTTTTGGCACTGGCATGTCTAACCACCAAGAACAAAAGAAAAACAGTGGAGGATGGTGTAAGATTAGCAAAGGTAGTACTTAGAAGTTGGAAGAGGCAGCTCATACCTGGATATTTAAAAGGCTTTATCCTCTTGAGAGACAGAGATATAAGGGTATACATGAGACACATAGGTAGAATTGACAAGGTGTTGGTTTTTGGACGGGAAAGATAAGGGAGAATGCATAGTCAGGGATGTTTCTGATATTGCAAATGATGTTATATCTATAAGGATGGTAATGCTGAAAAAGAAATAGGGAAATTAAGGAGATTGGAGGGTTGAGGTCAAGTTAATGAGGTCTGTTTTAGGCATACTGAGCTTGAGAAGTCTACGGGATGTTGAATTGGAGATGTCCAGCAAGGATTTGGTTCTGCAAGACTGGAGATTAAGGTAACGACTGAAACTACTTATGTATAACCAGGAATTATTTACACAGGGTACTGATGGAGTAACCTTTTGTGTTTCGATAAGACTCTATTATTCACTTCTTACTCTTAAACATCAGAAAGTATTCTGTAAGCAGTAGCGATTTCCACATTGATACCTAGCAATTGGAATGACTCAAGAGCAGCATTCGTGGGCTATTGTATGTAAACCTACCTGACATTTGGCTGGAAGAAGATTATTGCGAGAAGGTAGAATTTAGGGGCAGAAATAAAGAATTGAAAATCTTTTTACATCGAAGTCCAATAGTAACTATTTTAGGGGGTATCATATAGGGGAAGCAGATATAAACTTTGTAACTCATGGTGTTTTATTTAGAGAATGCCTCAAATTGTTTATTTTAATAATTTCTTAATATCTTTTTTATACTGCTCTTTGAAAAAGTAACAAGGCAAGTCAGCAAGCATTTATTAAGCACTGACTGTATTAAGAACTGTGGCAAATGCTGGGGATAGAAAGAAAGGCAGAAACAGTCCCTTCTTTCAAGGAACTTCATACTCTGGGAAGTAGGAACTAAGAACCAATGCATTGTTAAATCTTAAATAAAAAGGAATTCTTGGGTCAAAAAGTCTTCCAGACTTTTTGTATGTATTTATCAGTCATGATGTTTTTTTCCCATTTAATTTTTTTTGTCTTTGAAAATGTTGTGCATTATATTGGGCAGCTCTTTGGGCATAGAAGGAGGAGGAACACTAGGCAGCATAATGGATAACTCCCTAGGCGTGGAATCAGGAAGATTCATCATCCTGAGTTCAAATCCAACCTCAGTTTGGATACTAGCTGTGTGACTCTGTCCAAGTCAATTAACCCTGTTTGCCTCAGTTTCCTCATCTGTAAAATGAACTGGAGAAGGAAATGGCAAACCTCTCCAGTATCTTTGCCAAGAAAATCCCAAATGAGGTGATGAAGAGTCAGACACAATTCAAATGACTAAACAACAACCAAAATTATTGAAAACATTTATAATTCTAATATCTGTGAGGTATTTTACAAGACTACCAAATGGTAACAATATAGTAAGTGTTTTTGAGCTGTTCAGATAACATATATTAATATTTAATGAACAATGCATATGGTTGATTTTTTTTTACTTTCTCCATCTGCCTGACTCAAAATATTGAAAATCCAGCTAATTTCTTTTTATCAAAGGAGTATATTAACAATAATGAAATAAACTGTTATAAAGGTGCTGTTCAACCCTGGTATACTTATGGGGAATGTTTGTGGAGGGTGATTCTAGAAAGAAGCTTGAGAATAAGACTTGTACCAATTCAATATATTTTAATAACAATAACCCTTGGAATTCAAACTCTTCGAGCCTGACGTTATTTAATTTTGTATTTGTATTTTTGGCACTTCGAACAGTGCCTTATATGTAGTACTTGCTGAATATATGATTATTGAATTGTTTAAGTAAGAGCTGGGTATGCTTTGGGTAATGAAATTCTCTTTTTCCCCCAAGGGCATAATTTTTTTTTCTTTGACCAAAGGATTAACTTAGAATGGTGCCTGGAAGGTAGTAGTCACTTAAATGTGTTGTCATTTGTTGAGTTATGTGTGAATCTGGGGAGCTGTGCATAGTTTTCAGTGAGCTAAAAGGTCCCTACTATTGGAAAAGCTCATCTTTGCAATGCCAGTTCTCTCTCAGCAATTCCATGAAGCTATATGAATGGTAATCATGGGATACCACAATCTCAGAGGAATAAAAAATGAATGTTATCCAAAGGGCAATAGAAAGACCACAGAGTAGGAAGAAGTAGGCTGAAGCCGATTGCCAACAATGACATATTCAAGAAATTGCTCAAAAGCCATTGAGGATAAAGAAGCTTAGAAACGTGGGTGTGCTTCTCATATAGTCAAGAGCAAGGGACAGCAAGGGGGCGATTTGATTGTAGTACTAGTGGCCCTGAAATATTCAGATACTTACATGATCCTCTTTGCTGATCTTCTGTGAAGGTTTCATGCAAAGACAGACTAGAATCACACAGAATGAGATAGCTTGAAGGAGTTGCGATCTTCACTGCTAGTGGAAATATCCAGCCTGAGGAAATCACAGATTCGTCAAAGTAGCTAAGAAAGGCTTGGTTAAAATTTTTCACTGCTCTATTAACGAATTCACTGTTCACTGAGCACCTAGGAAGATGCAAAAGAAATAGGAGGCTTAGTGCTTTCTTCAATTGGCTTATAGTCTGGGAATATGTTTCCAAATATCCTCCTTTCTCTCTCCTGTCTCTCCCTCTGTCTTTTCATACATATACAGACATCTATGCATACTTATGTGTATATTATATTTATATTTATGTAAATATATTTATACACTTATAAATAAAGTATACACTTATTATATACACTTTATAAATAAATATATTTATACACTTATAAAATGCATGCATATAGAAATATACGTGAAAATTAATGCATACTTATAAATGGGATGCTTCGGTTGATCCCTAAGAGCTGAAGTGTGGAGTGAATATGTTGAGATTTGAAGTTGACGTAATAGAATTGTAGGGAGAAGGGCCACAGAAATGTTGAAGATCATGGAGGCAAAGTAGAGAAATTTGTATGTGGGTTGATGGTATTGGCAACTTTTGGAGATTTTTGAGCCAAGGAAATGAAGAAAATGTTCTTGAAGGTAGAATATTCTTCATTTGTGTCAACTGTATAGTGGAAAGGAAAGCACTTTGGAAAAAAAAAAACCATAAAACCCTACCCTATTGTTCATGAATTTAGATGCTGGTGTCTTTTATGGGGCATATTGGTGGTCTAGTGCCGCAGTTTTCATACTATGGTCCCGATATCCTTCGAAGTATGTGATGTCAAAACTTTTCCTATTAATATTAAGATGTTTTCATTTCTAATATGGCAAATATTGGTAGATATAGCCCATAGAAACCAAAGCTCTTTGCAGCCCTTCACAGTTTTTAAGAGTGTAAAGAAGTCCTCACAACAAAACAGTTTGAGACCCACCGGTGCAGAGAATTGATTGGAAGATGAGAAGAGCTGAGTTCTGGTCCTGCTCGAGATACTTACTAGCTGTGTGACCCTGGTAAAGTCACCTAATCTCTCTAAGTCACAGTTTCTTCATCTGTAAAATGAACATATAATCACACCTACTTCACAGGGAGGTTGTGAAGACTACATTAAATAACAGATACCACATGCTTCGCTAGTCTAAAAGTGTATAGAAATGCTTCTCTTCCTCTTCTTCTTTTTCCCCCTCCCTCTCTTCTGAAACTAGGAGTAGAAAAATCAAATGAATTACCCAGGGTCACACAGCTAGTAATAGTCTAAGGTGGATTTTGAATTCAGGTTTTCCTGATACCTACTCCTGTATACTCTTCACAAATTCAGTCTCCCCGCCCCTGCTCCAAGCTGCCTCTGTTTGGAAGATTTTCTCTTTAAGTAGTCATTTTCTTTTCTCTCTACAAACCATTATATTTGTCTCATCTCCATGCTTTTTTTCCCTCCCTCTCTCTGCCATGATCAACTTCCACAAACACAATAGACTTTAGCACTTGACTTGGCTCATGCTTTCCCCACTGTATCATGCCCCTGCTGTCCTCTCTTGTGACTTTAATATCTGTATTTGTAAAGCCTTCAGACAAACCCCATAGTCCTTTGCCCTCTCCAGCTCCTTGGACATTCATGAATGACCCACAAGCATGACTGTGCCTTCTACTTCATCACATGATTTCAGAATGAATGCTCACCTTCACTGACCATGACTTCCTTGCCTGTTTTATCATTCTAAATAGTCGTTTCTTCTAAGCCAGTTACTTTCTTTCCCTGAATTGTCAAGAATTCAGCTGCATTTGCTTCTTACTGTTTCTTGACCTCTTAACCCAAGTTGTTGATCTTTTGTGCTCCTACTCCATGATTAGTCACCTCCACATTCCATTCCCACTATTATGCATGCCATGCTAGCAGTCACCAGGGCTATGCCAACCTTTATTACGTGATTTGTCTCTTCCTCATCCTAGCCTTCTGATTACTATTGGGGAACAGTACAATAGTGGTGTGAACTGTCCCCCCCACAAATGCATACCGTTAAACTTCAACTCAACCCTGGATGGTGCTTCAGTCATCCTTTTATTCATCTCTTAAGGATTTCCCAGCATCTTTTCTTCTCTGGTTGTTATAAATTCTGTCTGCCTATTTAAATTCCAGCCCTACTCCTTCATCCATACCAGATAACTTTGCCTTCCTAAATGAGGAATGGTGTATTCAGACTGGTAAGAATTAGAGCTGGGACTGGATTTTAAGGCACTTTCCCCTGTACCAGAGGTTCTTAGCCATTTTATATGTTATGAACCCCTTGGGAAGTTTGGTAGATCCTATGAACCCCTTATCTGAATAATGTTTTTAAGTGTAAAAAAATAGAATTGCAAGGGAAAATAATTGTCTTGCAATACAGTTATTTTTTAAAACAATTTCATGGACTCCAAGGTAAGAATGCCTGCCTGTCCTCTTCCAAACTGTTTCTCTATATTAGACATTTCAGAAATACTTGTTTTTCCTTAAACACTTAGCATACTACAGGGTACTTAATGAACACTTAATATGACCTAATTCCATATTTGTTTATTTCATGGAGTACCTAATATTTTCAAGGCACTGTTGTAAATATGCTTATCTACCACCATGATTTATTCAATCTTGAGAATTATGCTGCTCTAGCATTTCAAATAAATAACATTTATTCCTCAAACATTAATTAAGCAGTAACTATGTGCCAAGTGTTGTGTTAGCATCGAGTTTACAAAGATAAAAATAAATAAATAGCTTTTGCCTTCATGAAGCTCACAACATGTATTCAGATAAGTAAATGTGAAATATATATGTAGATATGTGTGTACATACATTTGTTGTAAAGTCATGTCTGACTCTTCATGACACTGTAGATACCACCACACACCAATACACACACAAATCCATGAGGATTTCTTGGCAAAGGTACTGGAGTAATTTACCATTTATTTCTCCAGTATATATACACATACGTATTTCCTGGGGGAGAAGGATGTTAGTAACAGAGGGGATCAGTGTAGGATTTGTGTAGGAGGCGATACTTGAACTGGCCCTTGAAGGAAGCTCGGGATTCATTGAAGTAGTTTTTGATAAGGTTCAAATTTTTAGTGTATTTTAAAAGATGAGACTTTAAATCTTGAACCTTGTAGCAGCCTTCTAGCCTACTTAAGTGCCAGGCTTGTGGACCACGGAGAAGGCATTGAAGCTGATACATATACGTCAGCAGTTTCTGCTTTTGCATGATTCACATTTCATTATTCTTTTCATTTTTGTGCTAATTAAAATCCATATTTTCCTTCTTTTTCTTTTTAAATGTTCACCCACTCATTCATCCAGGTTTTCAGAGGAGGCCTACATGAACAATGACTCAAGAAGAGAGTGGGAGAGGGTGCATAAGAGGGTGGCTATGCCAGCTGGTCCTTAAAAACAAACAAAGAAAAAATCAACCTTGAGGAAAATATACATAGTCCGTACATAAATAGACTTGGTACCAAGGCTAAGAAATGACTACTCTTTCCTGCCACTTTTCATGAACTATCATTAGAAATGTGTGTGTGTGTGTGTGTGTGTGTGTGTATGTATGTGAGAGAGAGATCGAGGAGGGGAAAGAACATATAAATGGAAAGACGGGAGATAGAAAAATCAGAGGGAGACAGGGAAAGAGAAAAAAGAGAAAGAGAAATAGAGGTGGGGAAAGAGAAAAAGAGGGGGTGGAGTTAGAGATGGAAAAAAAATTTGAGGTAGAAAAAGTTGGGGAAAGACAGGAAAGGGAAAGAGAGGGAGAAAAGGAGGGAAGGATGAAGAGGAAAACAGATGGGAAAGAGATTTGAAGGGAGAGAGAAAGGGAGGATGTGAGAGAGATGCAAAAGGATAGGAGAAGTGAGAGATGGACGAAGGGAGGGAGAGAAATTCAGAGAGAAGGAAGTTAGAGGGGGAGATGAAGACTTGGAGGAGAAAAGGGGCGAAAAGTAAAAAACAAAAACAAATGATGGATGAGTGCGTGCATGATTAATCAAAGTCCTCAGTGAATATCTTGATGAAGTCCTCCCCTGACCTCTCCAGTTAGAAATTGTTTCTTGGGACCTTTGAAAACATTTTGTACCTTGCTTAATCCTGCTCTATTCTGCTGCATGAAGAAGATACATTTGCAGGAGGCAGGATGGTTTAATGTAAAGAGGACAGGCCATGCTGCCATCAAAGACATGGGTTTGTTTCCTATCTCAGGCATTTATTGCCTGTATGAGATTGAGCAAATCACTCCACCTCCCTGGACCTCAGTTTCCTTGGATGTAAAATGGGGTTCACACCAGTAGTGTCTGCCTCACAAAGTTGTTTTGGATCCAAATGAGAAACCATAAGGAAAGCAGTAGTAAATATACATGAGCTATCATTTGTTACTATATCTCAATTTGGTGATTTTGTCAATGTGGATATATCCCCAACTAAAATGTTGTTCAGAACATCTCCGTCTCATAGTAGACAATTTTCCCAAGCGGTCATGGCCAAAACAATTATCTGCTGGCCAGGCTTCTGCTTATGAGACTTCCTGTAGGGGACAGGCATATACTCTGTTCCTGAGCTCAATAGGAGAATTTAAGTCTTTCCAGCTTGTCGTAGGCATTATCAGAATTCGTCTTCTGTTAGTGAAGCCTTCAGAATCCTCGTGTATTACAGTAGCTCTTAAGTAGATGATAATGTAATGATGTACAACGAAGTCCTTTGTAGGGCTCTTATAAAGGAGAATTTGTTATAGTGAAAGAGACTGGGAGTAGTATGTCTGCTACTCACGAGGAACGTGACTGTGTGCCAAATTATTTAATCTTTCAAGGGCCCGGTTTACTTATCTACAAAGTGAGGGAGCTATCTACAAAGTGAGGGAGCTGGGATAGTGGATTTGTAAGTCTAGCTCAAATTGAGGCTTAACCACAATAATAATAGCTAGTATTTATATAATGCCTACACATGTGCCAGGCATTGTGTGTAGTGCTTTACAAAAATTATCTCATCTCATTCTCATAACAACCCTGAGAAGGTAGGTTCTATTATTAATTTCCATTTTACAGTTGGAGACGCTGAGCTCAGGGTCACACAGCAAGTAGGTGTGTGAAGATGGATTTGAACTCAGGTCTTCCTGATTCCAGGCTCAGCATTCTGTCCACTGCAACACCTGGCTGTCATAACAATGCATATTTTTATAGCTAAGGAGCTTCTGTAAACACAATTGGTCTGGTCCTCATAAAACAAGTACATAGGTGATCAATGAGTCTTGACAGGTAGCTTGGTGAAGCAGACAGTGTACAGGACATCAGTTCAAATACCTACTGTACCATTTACTAGCCAGATGACCTTAGGGAAGTCATGTAATTGCTCTAGAATTCAACTTCCTCATCTGTAAAATTGGAATAATGACATCTTTAGTCCTGAGGAGGTTGTTGAAAGGACCAAATAAAATAGTAAAGCACTTTGCAAACCTGAAAACATTATATAGTTGTCAGGTATTACCATTATCATTATCCCCTAAACATTTTCCTTATATGCTGTTTTTTAAAAAAGTATATTTAATCAAACTGGAATTCTGGGCTTCTTTGAAATGAGCTCAGGTTTTAGTTGTGTGAAAAATGGGAAACTTTTAAAAGTAATATTTTGATTTTTACTTCATTATTTCCTGTCTTAAGAATAAGTTTCCCTTTTAAATAATCTTTTAATTTAAATTAATATCAAGGTTATCTAGTTTAAATGGAAATAGTCTTATCAAGACTAACCAGAGGTTTTCCACTAGGATTTATAGGGATTTTTTAAAAAGAATATGATCACAGATTAATTAAATTTGTTTTTATTGTTTCTTAGATTTGACAAAAACTCCTTGAAAAATGACAATTGAAATAATCTCTGATTTCTCTGAACCATGTGTGCAGATCTCTTTAGATCACTTGTCAAGCTAAGTATGATGGCCATCAGATTTCTTCCTTCTTAAAAAAAATCCAAAGAGTTCAGGCTTTCCGAAGAGAAAATCTCCTTAAAGATAACATAAAACATAACATAACATAACATGACATGACATGACATAACATAACATAACATAAAGCATAACATAAACGTAAAGCATAACATAAAGATAACACTACATTTTTCATTTATTATACACTTATTAAGAAAAAAATGAAACATGGGTTTTGAGAATATTCAATCCCCTCCCCAAGCCCCCACCCCCGACTTAAGCACTCTTCATTTAGAAGGCACAGAAATGTTTGATCATTCAACAGATTCTATTAAAGCATCAGTTGCATGTTGGGCTCTGGGAGAGATGAAAAGGTAAATGAGATGTTCCTGTCTTCATTTTTAAAACCTAGTACTTATAATGTCATAGAGATGAAAAATGAGTTATCAGTTTACTTTACAAACTAGTGATATAATCATGTGAATTACCTTTTAAAATTCAAGATCAAAGGTTTACCAGTAACCATCATGATTTTTTTAGGGCTGTTGGAAGATTTTTTTTGGGAGGGGTTGGCCTTTTGGTTTAATTTTTGTTATGCTATGGTTAACAAATGGCTGTGCATTATGTGAGACCTTTCTCTGGGTGGGAGACCATATTATGTGATAAGCAAGCATAGAAATTGTCTCCTTTAGGATTGGCTTTTTTCTTCAGTCAAGTTTTAAGGAGAACCTCGTTTCCTAACAAATGAAATCTCAGACTGTGGAGCTTGGAATAGGTTCCACAGGCCCTGGATTTTGCTGATCTTATGCAAATGTTGAGATACTTTGTGTTTCCTTTTATTAGAAACCTGTATTCATAGCTTCCAAGAGGTTGCCCCCTCTCGATGAATACTTGCTTTTGGATATAGTCACCATGTTACATCAGATTTCACTAGTCTGTGGGACTATGGGTAATTTTGATGGCTCTTTTGAAGGCATCATTCAAAAAAAACCTGAAGCTAGAATGGGACTGTACCATTTAAACTAGTTCATAATCTTTGTCTATGATCTTTTTTATGGCTTTAAAAAAAATTACCCCATGTAAGTGTTGATCTGGTGTAGTTAAGGATGAAAACAGTTTTGGCAACAACTGAATTTATTTGCAAATTATAGTGCATGGCAATTAGGTGATAGGCCGATGAATAAATCCACAAGAATCATCAGTATTTTATGAAATAATACAAAAAGAAGGAAACAATATAGAAGTTCCATTCAAATTCAAAAAAGCGAAAAAAAATATTCAACATCTGGAACTTAACTTACAAAGACATGATTCAAGGATTATCTAAAGTTGCAAAGTGCTCCTTCTAAAAAGTAAAGTCAGCAATCATTTATTTAGTGGCTTCTGTATGCTTGGCACTTTGCTAAGTACTGGGACTCAAAGAAAAGCAAAAATAGGTTATTTTTCGTGTCTGGGACTTGTCAACATAATGAATAAAAAATGATCACGCTACTAAAATTAATTTACAGATTTAATGTAAAACCCAACAAATTGCCAGAGTTGCCTATAGAATTATGATATAATTCAGTTAATTTGGAGGAAAAGAAATTCTAGAATCTCAAGAGAAACAATGGGAAAAGTAGCAAGAAAGAAGGATATGTCAAAGTATGTTATAATGCAGCAATCGTCAACACTTTTTAAAAATTTGAAGAAAAAAGTGAAAAATTTATAAAAAAAACCACATCAGTGGAGCAGAGTAGATAAGAAGATCCAGAAGTAATCAATCACAGGTCTACTGCTCATTCAACCCATTTGGAGAAGTATCCTCTTCCCCATACCTATCTCTTTCTCTCTCTCTCTCTGTGTATGTGTGTGTCTGTGCATGCATTTATCTATATCTATATCTATTTCTATATCTATATATATATACACATATATATGTATATATATATATATACATACACACACAACTCCACATCATATATATATGTATGCCACATCATATTTATGTATATACACATTTTTAATTTAAAGAGGGTACCTCACAACTCTCCTCATACCAACTCTCCTCATACATCCTAACCACTGATTCCCTCAATCTGCTTATGTCTTATGACTTAATAACCAGCCACACACATCACAAAGGTGTTCATTCCCTTGATTTTGCCATCACTCACAAGATCCTACCAGGATATATTGGCTTTCTACGCTCTTGCCTTCCCTTACCAAACCTGACTCTTTATCTCCACCATGACCTCTGATCTCTAAACCCCTCAATTCTCTCCCCTGAACTAGCCAATCTTTCTTCCTTGCCCCATCCTGACCCTTTGTTGAACCAGTTCAACTTTATACTGTCTGCTTCTCAATTACCTAACCCCCATAACATTTCACTCATTGCTCCCTGCCAAGCCTTAGTGTTGGATCATTCCTGCCATCATGTAACCATTTAGACTGGGTCTACTTCAAATTTATGTTACATGACATCAACTGAGTCCTTAATGCTGCCAGGCAATTCTACTGTACCTTCCTTATCAACTCCCTATCCCATTCTCCACAGTAACTCTTTTAAACCTTTTTATCCCTCTTTAAATCTTCCTTGAATTTACCCTTCCTTGACCCTCTCAGATGAGAACCTTGCTATTTTATGTTTTATAGAAAAATTGAAGCCACTTGCCATGAACTCCATCTTCTCCATCTCATTTCACATGTATGCTTCTGCCATTGTCTTCTTTACTCATCTATCACCTGATGAGGAGGCCTTACTATTTACCTGGCCTAACCTCTCTACATACTCAAGTGATCACATTTCTTTCTGTTTCCTCTATCAGATTGACCCTTCTGTCATCCCTACTCTATCACTTCAATTTAATCTTTCCCTCTCTTTTCTCTAGATTTTTGGGATAGCAGTTTCTGCTGGTTCTCCTGCCTAGCTGACTGCTTCTACTCAGTTTCCTTTTCTGGATCCTTGTTCAGGTCTTGCTCACTACCCATAAGTGTCCCAAAGACTCTGACCAGGACCCTCTTCTCTTCTCCCTTTGTATACTTCATTTGCTGATCTCATCAGCTGTCCTGGATTTAATTATCCTCTCCATGCTGATGATTCTCAAATCTTCCTATTCTGTGCTGACCTCAG
>CM053623.1:192027575-192043842 GCA_028646595.1 Phalanger gymnotis
AAAAAAAAAGTTTGTCATATTAGTCTCATCAGCTTATTCTGGAAACACAGCCCAGCAAATCTTACTGCTCCTCACATGAAACACTCTATCCTCTCTTCTCCTGGGCTTTTTTGCTCATGCCTATAATGAATCCCCTCTCCACTTAGATCTCTCATTTTTTTCAAAGTTCAGCTCAAGCTCCACCTTGTATTTAGTAAGTGCTGAGTAAAGGGTTTTCTTTTTTTTTTTGATGAATCATTTAATGTCCTTATTGGTTAGTCTATCTCTGTCAAATGACCTAGTTATATTAATTTTGTACTTTTAAAATGTGTATAATACATGTATATGTGCAGACCTGTGTTGTCTTCTCCAGTAGAATGTAAGTTTCTTGAGGTCAGGGACAGTTTCATTTTTGTCTTTTGTTTTTATTCCCAGCTCTTTGCACAGTCGCAAGCACAGAGTGAGAATGCTTGTTCATTAAAGTGTAAAGCACTTTAGAAATGTTAGTTTCTATTGTTTGCTTTATAGAAACATTGTCTGTTTTTAACTTGGAAAGACTTGCATGAACTGATACAAAGTGAAGTGAGTAGAACCAGGACAACGTTGTGCACAGTAACAGCAATATTATATGACAGAGAACTGTGCATGACTTAGCTATTCTCAGCAATACAGTAACCTAAGACATTCCCAAAGGACTGCTGATGACAAATGTTATCTGGCTCCAGAGAAAAAACTGATGTTGTCTGAATACAGACTGAAGTACACTTTCCTTCCTTCCACAAATGACTAATATGCAAATATTTTACATGATTGCACAAGTATAACCTATGTCAGATTGCTTACCCTCTTTGGGAGGGTGTAAAGGCAATTAGTAAATGAGAAGATCTGTCCCTCCCATTTGAATAGGCTTGAGGGGACGGGGGCTCTCAGGGTCTTAGGGGGGGTAGCTAAGACTGGAGCCAATGGTAGGCAACTGAGTTTTGGTCGCTCAGATGACGTTCTAGTCGAGGGGATGACATCTGGCGACTATATAAAAGAAGAGAACACAGCTTGGAGATTGAGACGTAGTGGAGGGAGGAGAAGGAGAAGCAGTGGCGGCAGCAATGGTGGCAGTGGCTGCAGCAGGCGCTACTAAAAGCAGGACTGACCCTCGTGCAGACTGGAGAGTGCTGAGCAAGGGCTTGAGGCCAGTGGGTAATCTTCTTACTGGAGGGCCTTAGCATTGGGGGGAAGCACCAGTATGGCTTGGCTTGCTGCCATAATATTTTTCTGTAACTGCCTGGTCACTATTGTGAGATGGGCATATTTGTTTTGGAAGGTTCTTGCCAGGATGTCGAATTGGGGACACTGGTCCATTGGTCTGCTGTTTTGGAGCTTGAATAAATGCCTTAACTCCTCTGCCTTCTACTTAGAGAATTCCTTATATCCTGCGATTCCAGAACATTCAGGCATATTCATGATTTTCTTTGAAATCGTGAATTCTGTCTTAATGTTATAGAGGGGGAAGGGAAGGAGAGGGAGGAAGAGACAGAATGTAGAACTCAAAACTTAAAAACAATGTTAAAAATGTTTTTACATGTAATAAAATTTATTTAAAATATATATATTTAAATTTAATATGATCCTAGAATTGAAAGCAAGAAGAGATCTTTGGGCTCACCTAGTTCATTGTTGTCATTTTATAGATGAAGAAACTGAAGCCCACCTTTTGGATTGTTTCTAAATCACTGATTTTTGACTCCCCCTTCGTTTTCTATGTTTTGGTTTCACCATGTAAATTTTATGAAAATGTAAGTTAAGAACTAAAGAGAAAGGAATCATAAAGGTATTTCATTCTTAATAGTCTGAAACACCATCTGGTCAGCAAGCGAAATATACTTCAATTTAAAGGGAGTAGGAGAACAAAATTACTTTTTTTTTGTCCTCATACTTAAAATCCCACATCAGAATGTCTTCATGCTTTCATAAGTATTTTGCTATACCTTTGTAGAAAAAAGGGATTATTATCATAGAAGACTAGTCAAGTCAAGAGGCATTTATTAAGAATTTACTAGATATTAGGCACTGTGGTAAGTGCTGGGAATATACAGTCCTTCCCTAATATACTTTCCAGTGGGGGAAGACAGCACATAAAACAGAGATAAAAAGATAGATGGCAGGGAAGGGAGGAGATAGTAATATAGAGACTTGGTGGTAAAGTCCAGAGAGTCTAAAGTGAAGTTAGGGGAGGAGTGAAGGGTGACTGTCCTGGGCACTTCTCAGAGGAATTCACCAATGGTAGGAGGGGGCCAAAAGGCAAAAGGATCTGCCAAGGTGAGAAGAGTGCAGGGAGAAGAGGACTACTCCAGGAGGAGAAAGCAGCTAAGGCATGGTGGTAAAGTCCGGAGAGTCAGAAGTAGATAGGCCCTATATTAGAGGTTTCTTTGGTATGGGGGACTCTCAGGTATGGAAACTTGTTCCATCAATAAAGTTCACCAACTTCTCTGCAAACTTTAGTCTTAGAGGGTTGTTTGGGGGACCCTGAGAGTTAAAATGACTTGCTTAGGCTACTATAACCAGTATATTCCAGTGGCAGGATTTAAAGCCAGGTCTTGCTGACCTTGGAGGTATGCTATATTACTTCTCTGTCATAGGATAATAAGGTGTGTAAGTTAGTGTTGTGAATATTAACTTAGCTTTGTCACTAAATGAGTTTTCTTCATATTGTTTAAATGGGTAGAACTGATGGAGAGACCATTGGTCATCCAACTGTTCTTGCTTGACTACTCATTTTTAATTGAAGAGGCAAGAGTTAACTCACATGAGGCAGGGCTATAGGATCATTGTGTTCATTTGAAGACTACACTCAAAAGATACAGACTCATGTTTCGAAGCAAACGTGGCGTGGGAGGGTTAAAAAGGTCAAAACATAATCAAGTCTGGAATTCCTTAGAATATAAATTAGTAAATATAGCTCCAAATTGAATCTTTAGTAATGTTTTAAATCCTGAGAGGCAGAATAAATAGGAGATTTTGAGCTGGCTTCAGTCAGGAAGAACTGGATTTGGATATATCTTGGCTGTGGGATCTGGAGAATATCACTGTATCTCTTGTACTTTAATCAACTCTCTAAGGTTGTAAGTTGTAGAGAACATGATTCTCTAAATTGGTCAATAAATCATTATTCAGAACCTATTTGTCAGGCACTGTTCTAAAGAACTTGAAATGCAAAAGAAAGACAAAAAACAGTCAAGGATCTTACAGCTTATTGGAAGAAACAACAAGCTATATTCAGGATAAATAGGAAATAATCAATGGAGAGAATGTACTAGACTTAAGAAGGATTGGGAAATGCTTCTTGTAGGACATAGAACAATAGAGATGAAGAGGTATACAATGCCATGGATGAAGAATAATAGGTAAAAATAACTGGAATTGAGAGAGAGGGACCATCTTGGTCATGGGCTATCAAGGAGACCAGTATCACCAGAAGAAAAAGTATGTGTAGAGAAGAGGGGCACAGAGTAAGGTGTGAGAAGACTGGTAAAGTGGCAAAAGGGCTAGGTTACGAAGGGCTTTGAATGCTAAACAAAAGATTATTTAAACATTGAGATGATAGGAGGCCACTGATCTTTATTGACTAAGTAGATGACATGATCAGATGTGTACTTTAGAAAAGTCACTTTGGCAGCTGAGGGGAGGATGGACCATAATGGGGAGAAACTCAGCAGCAGGCTTTTGCAATATTTCAGACATGAGGTGATGATGACCTATACCAGGGTGAATACAGCATCAGAGGAGTGAAGGGGTGTATTTGAGAGATGTTTCAAAGTCAGCATGTCAGTTCTTGGCAGTGGATTGGATATGGGAAGCATGAGAGTGAAGAATTGAGGATGTCACCTAGCTTGTGGGCCTGAAGGACTGGGAGGATGATAGTACCTTTGAAAGTAATAGGGAAATTTGGGATGGGGGAGGTTTTACGGGGAAAACTAATGAGTTCCGTTTTGAGTTACAGTGTTGAGTTTAAGAAGTTTACGGGAAGGATATCCAGTTCAAGATGTCCAATAGGCTCCCAAGGGTATGAGACAGGAGGTCAGCAGAAAAATTTGGGCTGGATAAGGGAATCTGAGAATCTTCTGCATAGAGATGATAATTAAATCTACGTGAGCTCATGAGATCACCAAGTGAAATAGTGCAAAGGGAGAAGAGATGAGGGTCCAGGGTATACTTATGGTTAATTGGTGTGACCTCAAGGAAGACCCCTCAGAGGAGGCTGAGAAGGAACAATCATATAGGTAGGGGAGCTATGAGAGAATAGTATCCCAAAAATCTAGAGAGAAGAGAATATCAAGGAAAAGAGGGTTATGGACAATGTCAAGGTCTTCAGACAACAAGAAGTGTGCGGATTGAGAAAAGACCATTGGATTTGTTAAATAAGAGATGATTGGTAACTTTTTATATGGATTGGTAACAGTGAGTTTTCTTAGTGGAAGCTCCATATTTCAGTGAAATCACAGGTCTAGTTGAAAGGAGAGATAGACAAAGATACATTTCTGATGTACAAGTCTTTGTGCCAAGTGAGAGTGCTTTTCATTGCTGGCCTACATGCATAAATATTTCCCAATTTTCTGCTTCACAAACTTTAAAAAAATCCATTAAATAGAAACTCCTTAAAAATGAGGACTGTTTGTTTTTTGGTTTTGTATACATAGTATCTTATACTACGCCCAGGGCATAGTCGAATTGGGTTAAATCATTGTCGAATTGGGTCAAATCTAGGATTATGTGTTCACTTTTCATAAGAAGTAAGCAAATGGTTATAAATATTACAATGGAATTAATGAATCTTTGGATGCCAAGTCTTTATTTCTCCAGCATCTTGCTTGTAAACCCATATCTCCCCAACTTTGTCCTTTCTCTTGTAGTACATAGTGTTTTGATTCAATAAGCATCTATAGAGGAAGCCTACTATACTCCAGACACTCTGTAATGCAGTCGAGATCCAGAGAAAAAATAAAACCTGTTTCTGACTTCAAGGGGTTTACATTTTGCTAAGGCAAGGGAGAAATAGATACATTTAAATAAATTTAAAATACGTTCAAAATTATTTCAAGGGACAGGAGTGGTAATAATTGGGGATAAAAGGACAGACAAGTTTCAGGTGTGAAATGAAACTTAAGCTGAGCCATCCAAAACTTAGAACTTGTATCTGTCGCATTTTCTGCCAGTTCTATTCTCTAAATAATTTTTAATGATTGAGGAAAGAGAGTTGGGAGATGGGAAGGGGAGGACAGAGAGAGACAGAGAGAGAGACAGACATAAAGGAAGGAGAGAAAGAAAAGGGAGGATTCCACTGTCAAAAATACATTGCGTCATGTCAGCTACTGGTTGGAATGTGAGAATTTCCATCTTACACTCCTGGCTTTGCCTAAAGTTTGATGTGATCTTGGGCAAGTTGTTTACTTTTTTTGAGCCTTAATTTTCATATCTGTTAAATGTTAATTTGTTAAATATAAGATCTGGTGTTTACCCTCAGCATGCATTCAGAATCATACAGTTATAAGAGCTTCTGAGTTGGAAGAGATCTTTGAGGTACATCAAGTCCTATCCATATGTGAACAGGAATTCTCTTTATAATGTGCTTAAGAAGTGATCATCCAGGTATGCCTCAGAGAAACTCAGTGGAGAGGAACTCACCCTGTCACCCAAAAGTAGCCTAAGGCAGCATTTATTATTTGGAATTTGTTTTCTTTAGGCTTGCCATTCTTAACCTGGAGTCCATAAATTTGCGCATTTAAGTGTGTGCATATACTTATATACCATCATATATACATAGACACATATATACACACATGCAGATTATATATCTATATGATTATAGCTATTATATAGAAATACTAGATATATTTAAAACTAGCTACATATGAAATAGCTATATATATATGTGTATATATATATATGAATTCGATATTAGTAATTTCCCTTGTAATCCTATGTGTTTTAATAAGTGTCTGTAGAAAATTGGAGAAACCCTCCTTTGAACAGTTCCTCTTTTTCTTCCTAATTAGAATCTTTTGTATTTATATTTTCAGCATTTCATTCCTGTTAGCATCCATGCCATTTCTCTTGGCCCCTATTTGCCTTGTAGAATTTCAGGGCATGGATTGTTACCCAGCTTTTCTCTGTAGTCTGAAATCCAGCCAGTCTCAATAAACCAAGGTATATCTTCCACCATTCTTGTATTTCCTTGCCTTATCTTTCACAAATATTGAGATACAATGATCAATTCCCACCACTGTTCTGGTCTTTTCTATTCTAACAACCAGATCTTTCTGGTCATAATCATTCTTCTCTTTACGTCATGCTATTGGTAGGGATGTTTGATAGAAACATGATGAGACATTTAAAATTATCTCGCACCCCTGAGTTTTTTTTTCCTGGCTCTTATCTCCTGAACCTAATGGGACAAATGAAATTAACTTTCCTTTATATTGGATGCATATGTGTGTATGTATGTATATTCGTGTGTGTATATATAACACATATACATATATTCATAGATAGACATAGATAGATAGATAGTCACAGTTTCCTGGGACTTCGAGAGGCCAAATAACTTGCATAGGGTCATGCAGCTCGTAGGTCTTTCTACCTCCAAGGCTTTTTGCACCATGCCATACTGCTTCTTGTACACACACGCACACACACACACACACACACACACACACAGTGAGTGGCTCCTTAGCTTCTCTTTTATTTTGTCATTATTTCAGTTACTCCTTTTATTCTTCCAGCTTCAAGTATACTACCATGATTAAGATGTTTCTCAAATCTGTATTTATATTCCTGACCTCTGCTGATCTCTAGTTCTATACATCTCTGACTGATTAGAACCAGACAGCTGACACAATAGAGAGAGTGCTGGACCTGAAGTCAGGAAGACCCAAGTTCAAATCTAACCTCAGATACTTCCTACCTGTGTTACGATAGAAAAGTGATCTGGGCTCTGCCTAACTCAGTTTACTCAACTGTAAAATGTAGCCCTTGCCTTCCAGGTTATTAAATAAGATTATATTTGTAAAGTGCTTATCATAGTGTCTGACACAATAAATGCTTGTTTCCTTCCTTATAGGACATTTCCATTTGCATAGCTCGTAGATACCTTGGAGTCAACAAATACAACATTATCGAATCTTTCCCTTCAAAAATCTTCCTTCAGATTTCATAATGTCTGGCAGGATTAACATCAGTCATCTAGTTTACTATGTTGAAAACTTGTTATGCAATTCTCAGATGCATGTAATATGCAATATTTTACACTTTTATGTAGGGTGTTTTTAAAATCTTATCTATTTATATAAGATTTTAAGTTTCATGAGGGAAGGGAATAATTTCTTATCTAAACAATTTTTTTCTTGGCACCTACAACAGTGTTCTGAACACAGTCACAGTACTTGCGGTACTTAGAATACTTAGCAACTGTTTATTCAGCCGAGCTGGATTTTTCTTTTCTTTCTGTGTTGGTTGGAGGATAGATTAGAAGTGCTTTATGTCCCCCATGTGTTTTGTCTTTGATTGGCCAAGTGACAAATTATATTTCACCAATTCTTATCCAGTGTTTTCAAAATATGTTTGTCAAGACGTTTGTAGCAAAGCTTGGTGCTGCATTTTACTTCTACAGAACTGGAATTAATGTTTAATGTCTCAAAGTTTTAGGTTTTTTTTTTTAATTTTAAACAGTACATTTATTTTCATATAGACTCAAACCAGCACAGAAACTTTGCTCTGTTGCCTTATCATGGCATTGGGGTCACCCAGTTTATTTAAGAAAATACCAGCACAACTGGACAGGTAATCTATTTGCTAAATTGGAGAAGAGTAGAATATAGGTCTAGTACGCTATAGCTCAATTAGACTGTAGGTCTGCTAGCAGTTATCAGATATCTTAGGATTAGCCCCAATTGAGTACAGAAACTTCATTACCAGTTGGTACTGATGAAGTGGTGACCTAGTAGTGGCCACCAGGTGTTTTCTTCTCCTCTTGGAGGCCCATGAAATAGATAAATTGCCAAACAGTAGTCATATAATATGTGAGTTCCTGTTGCTTCTGAATTATTCATAGTAGAAGGGAGAGGATCATCTATACATGCAGGTATGCAGGTTTATATGTCTTAGGTGCTTTGAATATGCGATATCCATTCAAGGCCCAGCTGAGACCTTGATATGCTGTGGAAGAACTGAAATATCCATCCTCACTATATATTAAATTAGAAGCTGTCACAAAGTGATAACTAACTTGGAACACTTTTCATTTCTCCTGAGAGAGATAAATATAGGAGTTATTGGAGTTTCTTTCAAATGCGACCAGAAACTTTGTTTTCTGGGACAGCTGGTCAACTTATTTTATTGCGTGCATAATTACCATAACTAAATAGAAAACTGAGAAGATAATTTTAGCATACACACCAATATTTTTGCAAAACAGGAATTATTAGAGAAATTCTTTGGAGAACTTGATTAGATGTCCCTGTATCAGTTGCTGTCTGCATTGAGACTTGATTTCAGTACAAAGGTAGACATGTGAAAGGTTAGTGAAAATTTAAATGAATCTATGACATAATTAATGTGGATACTCAGTCAACAAGCTTGTTATTCAGCACTTCTGTGCCAGATGCTGATTTATTAATATAAGAAATGAAACAATCTCTACTCAGAAGAAGCTTCTGTTTAAAAAGGGAAACAAATGTGTGTGTATATATGTATACACATATATGCATATATATGTATATATATATAGCATAAAAGTATTTGTACAGTGTATGTAGCACAAATACATGGTAAGAGTCTATATAGAATGCGTATATGTATTTATATAGTTTATACAGGACACACAGATATGTATTTAGCATATAAAGGATGTACATATATTTATAAAGTTTATATAGAACCTTATATGTATGTGTGTCAAATAGCATATATATAAAATGTAAAGAAGTTAGTTTGGGATAGGAAAAACCTAGCAGTTAGGCATGTAAGAGCCAGAAAGAAATCGTGTAGAAAGTGGTGTTTGAGCTATATCTTGAAAGAAAAAAGGAGATTCCATGAAGTGGAAGTGAGGAAGGAATGATTTACACTTATGAAGGACAGCCAGCATGAAGGTACAGAAACTATGTCATTTGTGAGAAACAGAGGGAAGACAGTTTGGCTGCTTTCCAGTGCAAGAGAGTATGGACTATACAATGAGGCTGAAAATACAGTTCGGGTTGAGTCAAACAATTGTTAAGCAATAATTAAGCATTAGTTAAGTCAGTCACTGTACTAAGCTGGGAAATACAAATAAAGAAAAAGTCCCTGCCTTCAAGGAGCTTATAATCTAATAGGAGAAGACAGTGCACAAAAGGAAGCTGAAAAGGATGGGAGGGGAAAGAAGAGAAGGTAGCTGGTACAGGGCCATGACAGAGACATCCAAAGGAATACAGTCAGGTGGGAAATGAACAATTGGCTTGCCTGGGTCTCCTCTTCAAACAGAAGTGATAGGAGGAGCTCATAACCCTGACATATCAGCACCAAAGTTGATGTGATCTTGAAGAATGATGATGTTCCTGGTTACCTGATGAAGGGGTCCAAAGCAATGGAGCTGGGTAGTAAATAAAGCAGTTTTTCAAAGTCTTTAAAAGGCAAACAGAGGAGTATATATTTTATCCTAGAGACAAAAGTGAGCCAGTGGAATGAATCAAGCAATGGGGTGACATAGGCAGCTATACGGTTTAGGAGAATCAATTTGGCAACTGCGTGGAGGATACACTATAACAGAGATTTGATATAGGGAGACCAAATCGGAGAGTGGCAATAATCTAGATGAGGAGTGATGAAGGCCTGAAGTAAAAATCTGTGTACGCTTTCCTGCTTTGGGTGACCTATCTTGCCTGAAGGCGGGGAAGGAGACTTCCTTAGGTGCTGAGGGGCTTCCTGTAAACATTCTGATATTACACATATGCCAGAGGAACAGCATTTGGGGATCTCACACTTTGGCTAATTTCATAGACCTACCTCCTTTTACAGTCATGTATTCGTGCTGCTTCTTCTGAACAGTATTGTCTTCTCACACCCACCATATGCCTCTCCACTGTCCCTTGACCCCCAACTTTTAATTTCTTTGGAGACTCTGATGTTCTGTGATTCAGCTCAGTGTCTATTGATGTTCAAAATTTGCACCTTTCTTTTCAATATCAGCTTGGATTCTTTGAAAGCATTTCTCAGAGGAGACATAATCTTGTCTTACATCTCCTGTTTAATTTGGGGATCAACTAATTATCTATGTATAGTGTGTGACAGGCACACATCTGTGTGTACCCTTTAGATTCTCCCTCTGGGTCTTCCATCCAACTGCATATCTTAGTCTACACAACAGGCATTCTATGTCCAATTGTGATTCTTTGATGTATTCCATTAAGGCGGCATATTTTGAACGATTGTAGATTTCATTCAGGAATCTCCACACTATTCTGTGTTTGACACACCCATGCGATATCATCTGCAAATGGTCAAATCTATGGGAAATCTCTTTCTACTTCAAGCTACACTTGTTCTGTGAGAGTAAAAAACAACCTTTGTCCTTGTTGTCAGTTAACTGATGCTGTTTATAGGTCATTGAACAAAATTGTCTCTTTTATGTTTTCAAGGAATCTGGTATGATTTTGATGTATGCACGGGAGATATAATAAAGAAAATTCATTTTTTTAAAAAAATATGTTGGCTTTACCACCTAGGAATGATAAATATTTAAATTAAATACTTAATTTAAATATTTAAATATATAGTAGTCAACAAACAGCATAATGGGATCTTGCATTCTGTTTACTTTTCAGTTTTGAACACAGTGCTGAATTTGTAATCAGGAAAAAAAAAATGAGTTGAAATACCACCTCTGCCGTACTCACTGACTAGATAACTCCAGGCAAATTACTTAATATCTGTGTAGTACATTTTCCTCATCTTTAAAATGAGAGAGTTGGACTTCGTGGCCTCCATGTTTTGTTTCAGCTCCAAATCTATGATTTTATGATGGTATGATGTGTAACTGTTCAGATAAGACCCAACATTTGAGAGAATCAAACCGATTCCATTTCGTATCATCACTAACATTTTGTACAGCTACTGGAGTTATCTCATTTTCGTGAGTTAAGTTTAGTTTTCCTGTAAGTCACAGAATTTTGGGGAAGTATTTGTCATTATGTTACTAAATATTTTGCAGGATACAGGTGGGTACAAACTATAAGAGTCTCTGAACTCTGGAAAGTCCCTATATTGAAGAACAGTAATGCTAAAAATAGTAACTGTACTTTACTATAAAAACCTTTGTACCTCTTTCAAGGTCCTTGTGCCTACTGAGGGGGCTCTGGACCCAATTTGTTTTGCAATTGCATACCTTACTAGTAAGTCGCATTGCTGAGAATTTGTTTCCTCAATTATTATAAAAAATGACTTGCTACATTCTGAATATTATCTTTTGGAAAGTTTTCCTGTTCCCCTGTTAGACGTTTATTGAAGAAGCCGTTGATTTCAATGTGTAGATAATTTTTTAAAAAATTTGATATTGAAAAATAAGCTTATTAGTCAGCAACTATTGATATCTCATTTTCTTATGAAAATAATAAGGTCTATGATTTTTCTCAGAGCTTTTCACATCGCACTATCTCCTTCTTTACTTTAAGATATATCGAGAAGGAGAGGCAGCTAGGTGGCACAGTTGATAAAGCATCAGCCTTAGAGCGTGGAGTTCAAATCCAGTTTTGGACACTTGACACTTCCTAGCTGTGTGATCTGATCAAGTCACTTAAACTCTATTGCCTAGCCAAAAAAAAAAGATATGTTTAGGAGAAAACTTTATTACCTGCAAAATTGTTTTGCCTCTGTCATAGTCATCTTTTTGTTTAGCTTTCTTTTTTAATTTTAAAATTTATTTTAAACTTAAATACAAAATAAGAAAATTAAAAAAAATTGCCATGTACACAGCAGAATGAGAGGATTCAATATAAAGCAATGAATTTCGATTTCTAGAAAATCTCTGTAATAAATGCTGCACATTGTTCTCAAAGTGATCCAGCTTTTCTTTGCTTTGTTATAGGTTTTCTATTGTTCTCTGCTGTGTACTTTAAAAAAAAAATTTCTGGTGCAGCTAGGTGGTACAGTGAGTAGAGCACTGGCCCTGGAATTAGGAGGACCTGACTTTAAATGCAGCCTCAGACACTTGACACATGTACCAGCTGTGTGACCTTGGGCAAGTCACTTAACCCCAATTGCCCTGCCAAAAAAATAGAATCAAAAAAACAAAACAAAAAAATTTCCCTTCCTCCCCACCTCAGGTAAGGCTACAATTAAGCATGAACACACACACACACATACATACATATACATAGATATCTATAAACACACACTCATACACAAATATGAAAACTGCACTATGCTTATTTCCACTTCTCTGTTTCTCTGAATGTGGGTAGTATCTTTCTTCATATGTCCAAATCTTTCCATGTTTTTCTCAGTCAGCTCAACCTTTCCTACACCATAGCAACATTCCAACCCAATTACATTCTACCTTCAAGATAGTCTATGAAAGCTTTCCCCTTTTCTGCATTCCTTCTGTTCTTGGCTGTATAGGTTTTATTTATACATGAAAATTTTAATTTAAAATAATCAGAATTATCCATTTTATACTTCAAAAATGCTCTCACCTTATAATGGTTTAAGGTCTGATACTACTAAATTTGCTGCTTCTTTTTTCCCCTGGTTTCTTTGAAGTTCCTGACCTTTTATTCTTCCAAATGCATTTTGTTATTATTTTTTCTAACTCAGTAAGATAATTTTTTTAGTAATTTAATTGGGATGGCATTACATAAAGAGATTACTTAGGTAAAATTTTCATTTTTTTGAAATTATGTTGGCTTTACTACCTAGGAACGATAAATATTACTTCAATTATTTAGCCCTAACCTTGTATAAAAAGTGTTTTATGTTTATATTCACATAGTTCCTGTCTCTGTTTTGGCAGGCTTGCTCTCAGGTATTTTATATTGTCTAAATATTTTCAATGGTCTGAAACAGTATTGAATAATGTGGCTGATACATCATGTAGATTCCCTATTTTTCTCCTTTGATTAAATTTATTTTAGCTTTAACTTTGTCTGAGATCATAATTACTGCCCTTGCTTCTTTTTACATAATAAATTCTACTCCTGACCTTTATTTTATGTTTGTGTGTGTCTCTCATTTTTATAGCATTTCCTGAAAGTAACATGTTGAATTCAACTTTTAAATCTGCTATTAGTTTCCATTTTATGGGTAAATCCATCCCATCTACATTCTAAACTAATTTTTTGTTGTCTATTTTCCTCCTTGCTATTTTTCCTCACTGTCTCACCCTATTCCTATCCCTCCTTACTCCTGTGCTTTACTTATATCCACTACCTTGTCCTCCTGTTTCGTAACTTACCCACTCTTCCAAGAATCCCTCCCATATCCTGTCCGCACTTCTATCTCCTTACCCTCTTTTTTCTTTTTAAATTTAGAAGACTTTAATATCCTTCTAAATATATATATATATATGTATTCCTCCTTTAACCCCTTCCCAATGAGAGAAAGGTTTCACCACCACCACCCACAGCTCGCCCTACTGACTTCTTCTGTATCAATTTTTCCTTTTTTGCCTCATTTGTATAGAACTAATTGCTTCTTTTTTATCTATTCATGCACAGAATTTTTTAGAATCACCCCTCCATGCTCAGCTCAGCCCAAGCCTTTCTTTCAAACTACCCAAATAAAAATGAGTCGTAAAAGAATTGATATTTTCGTATGTAAGAAGTAAATGACTTGACCTCATTATATCTTATAATTAGTTCTTAATGTTAATTTTATATTTCTCCTGGATATTATATGTTGAATTTTCCCTTAAGTTCTGCTGTTTTTGTCACAAATACCTGAAAGTCTTTCAGTTCAGTAGATGTTCATTTTTTTTCTCCATTCTAGATTATATTTAACTTTGCTTGGATAAGTTACCTGTGGTCCTAACCCCAGATCTTTTGCTCTAAGAAATAGAATATTCTCAGACCTATGGTCTTTCAACATAGTAGCTTCTAGGTCTTGTGTAATCCTTATTGCAGCTCCACATTATTTAAATTGTTTTTTTTTTCTTGCTGCTTCCAGGATTTTCCCATTAAACTGGGAGCTTTGAAACTTGGCTATGCTATTGCTGTAAGCTTTCCTTCTGGGATCTTTTTTAGGTGCTCATCAGTGGATTTTTTTTCTATTTCTTCTTTGTCTTCTTGTTCTAGAACTTCAGGGCAATGTTCCTTGATAATTTTTTTTTGTAATATTGTATCAAGATTCCTTTTTTAAATCATAATTTTCAGGTAGTTCAACTACTCTTATCTTATTTCTCATTGATCTATTCTCTGGGTCAGTTGTTTTTCTGGTGAGATGTTTCACATTCTCTCCTTTTTTATTTTTTGATTTTGTTTTAGTTTTTCTTTGTGTCTTAGAATGTCATTAGTTTCTCTTTGCCCAAGTCTAGTTTTCAAGAAATTATTTTCTTCCTAAAGTTTTTGATTCTTTATTTCAATTTGGTTGACTTTCAGTATTTTCATGATTTTCTCAGATTGCTCTTATTTTTTAAAAATATTTTCCATTGAAATTGAATTGATTCAGTCAAATCAGAAATTCAAATCAAATAAAAAATTTTAAAAATGATTTTTAAAAGTCCTTTTAAAGTTGTTCCAAGATTTTTTTTGTCCTTGGGAACATTTGATGTTTCTTTTTGAAAAAGGAGTGTTTTTTTTAAGTTCCATTATCTTCCTCCAAACATGAACTCACATCTTCTCTATCCCCACAGTAGCTATCTGTGGTTGGGTTCTTTCTTCTATGCTTGTTCATTTTTATTTATTTATTTTTTTTAGCAGCTTTTAATATGATGAAGTTCTAGTCCCATGGTATGAGGAGTAATGCCCCAAGCCTCAGGTCCTTCTCATCATTATTTTCTGAGATCTGTCCTGGGGCTTAACCTTGGGCCCGGCCCTCTCCACTCCTAAGCCACAGCAGGAGCCCCTGGTCATACTGTCCCCGCAAATGGTCTTACTTCCTGAGGTCCCTATGGTGGCTGCAAATTACAGCTGTCCTCTCTTCCCTGGAGCTGAAATTAGGGACTCTGCTCTCCTGCACGTGCCCACAGCCAGCAGATCCCTGCCCCTCTGCTACTCCACTCGCCAGATGTGTGCCAGCTCCTTCTCCCTTAGAGACACAATCTGGGACATGTGTGGTCAGCACAGCTATGCTTGGCATCTCTTGACAGTGGAAGGTCCTTCAGTCTTCTCCTACTCAGTTGTCAGACAACCCCTCCCCCGCTCACACACACTGTCTGTGAGAGGAAAGTTTCTAAGGCTGAGGCTGCCTCCGAAGCCCAGCTTCCCCCAGGGCTTATTTGTTGATTCCTCATAATTGGCCTGCAGGTGTTTACACTTTGCTCAGACAGAACCTCTGCAGGTCAGGTCTTTCATGGGGTCTTCTTAGGTTGTCTTAGAGAAACAACTGCTTTACCCTGACTTTTGTTTATCTCTACAACTCTACATTCCCTCTGGGGCAATGATCTGTCTTTCTATGGAGAAAAATTTGGAGAGCATAAAGTTTTCTGACCTAGTACTCCTTCTTCCCAAAATCCTCTCTCTGTTTAGCTTCTTTTTTTTTATCTTGGTTTCTTTTGTGTAAATTTCATTTCTATTTTTTTTAGTAACAAATTAAAATAAAAAACCTTATAAAAACCTATTTCCCCTCTATTTGTTGTTCTAATTCCACTGTCCTCATATACCTTTTCAGTGATCCAGTTTAGTCCACTCATTTTCATTTTCACCAGAGAATTACAAGATGATTTGTACATGAAAATGGATGGTGTAACCATGGCCCCAGTGGGAAAGTCGCATCTTGGAGCTTTAATTTTCTCTTAACTAAGACACGGCAGTTCCTTAGATCCTATGATCCTGTAAAAATAGTTATTTAGAATTGTTTAAAAAAATACATTAGAAAGCCACTGTAAGACCATGTTCTGATGGCTTTTTCAAGATGAATTCCTGGCACTTCAGGGATCGAATGGCCATGTCTGTAATCTGAGATGTTCCAACCTTTTCCTAGATATAGGATAATGAATCTTACCTTGAAGACACAATCATCGTTGAAGAATCAAAATTACAAGTGACTAAAAGGCAAGAAAAATATATGGTATGTATAAGTAGGCTACAACATATTAGCAATTATGACTCTTATA
>CM053623.1:192044342-192068637 GCA_028646595.1 Phalanger gymnotis
GGGAAAGATCAGCCCCCTGAACTTGAAGGCAGATACAAACAGAAATTACAAGCAGAGGCAATATAAACAGACCAAATACAAATCAAAGTCTGAGTGAGCAAAGCTGGGGGTGGGGCAGTTACAACTTGCCCAGAGTCTCAATACTCCTTCCATAAGTGTGCCTCAAAAGTCAGACAGGAAGCTCCCCTCAATTATATCCTGTTCAGAGCCTGCCCTGAGGGCTCTGACCTCACTCAGGCTGGGTGTGTGAAAGTTCCCCATCGCTAATATCACATCATATACAATTCAATGACTTTAGATTGTCTTAATGCTGAAAAACATTCCAAGGCAAAATCCCACTTTATCTGCCCCATTCAAACAAAGGGGAGACTTGACAGCATCCCAGAAGGGAAGAACTGGGAAAAATCTGATTGCCATAACACTGTTCTTAATATTGTTTCTGGTTAATTTTCTATTCTGAGTATTTTCTCTAGTGGTAACTTGTAGGTTTTGTGTAGTGGTCAGTGAATAGCATTTTCTAAGTCATAGACAAATGGATTTGTTTCTGAAACTTGTTTTGCTGTTCTATCCATTGAAATATCTTGCATTATCAGAATTCTTGAACCATCTATAGGCTTTCAATAACATACTTTTTTATTACATGGGTATTATTGTAGTGGCTATAGGTGTGCATGTTAGGTTACCCCTTTCTTCCTTCTCCACCCTTCCAGCTCATTAGAACATAAATTTCTTGAAAGCAAGGACCATATTTTAAATGTCTTAATATCCCCAATGCCCTAGCATAGTGGATCATAGGATGATAACCTCACAGCTGGAAGAGACCCCAAAAATTATCTAGTTCATACCCTTCATTTTATTGATGAAGATTCTAAGGACCAAACGAGTTGACTTCTAGTTGTACAAACAGTAATTAAATGCAGGACCCAAACTCAGGTCTTTGGCCTCCAGAGTCAGGGATCTTTCCATGATGACAGAGGCCCCATGCCATGTAGATAATATGAGCTTAATCAATCTTTGAGTGAAAGGAAAAATGAATGGATTATAGTTGGTCAACAAATAATGAAGTACTGTATTTAAAAAAAATCAAAGCTATATTCCAGTTGTTTTGGTTGGCCTTCCTTCTCGAAGAGGAACATCAGGACATCAGGAAAGTGATGTCATGACTTTGAAGTGAATTGCGTTTAAGTGAGGCAGGACTGTGTAAAGTCATGATCCTTGCTCTCTCCTCTGTGTCCAGTGGCAAGATACAGATCAAGACGACTAGAGATGGCCCAGATGCAGTGGGAGAACTTGTCCTTTTTAAGCTAAGGTCCTTCCTGGCTGTCTGTTTGAGGCTATCCCCAGTTGGTGATTAAGGCTAGGTAAAAATGAGGCAAAGAATGAACTCTTTTACCTAATTAAAACAAGCCATTCTAGGAGGGGAAGATCAGCAGGGTTTCTGGCCATAACAGAAGTAATTGCTGTTTACACTCAAAGCCATCAGAACCCAATCAATGAGGCTTGGGCTGGAACCTATTGTTGGCCAATCAACGAGAGCCAGAGTGATTTGGGTTTAAGGCATAATCCATAAAAAGAAATCTGGCCTATAAACCCCAAGATATCTTGCTAGGTTTCAGGGATCAAAATTTATGTTCTTTTGGGCAGAGCACTAGCTGGTAAGGGTATGTTTCCTATGTGGACAGAGGGAGAAGAGGGAGGGAGGGAACGAAAGATGGAAGGAATGAGCTGTGTTCCCCAACTGGAGCTGGCCAACTAGGTCCCCAGTGGTGGTAGTGGGGACTCAAAATAAGGACAGAGGATCACACTAGCATCTTTTAATCTGGGGGGTGGGGCAGAGGGAGATAGGGGGAGGGGGAGAGGGAGAGATGTAGGGGCTACTTTTTATTTCGATGGAAATAGCTCCATGATAGTCAATTTAATTTGATTGTGATATCATAGCACGTGGCTCAGAACTCAATAAAACCCTAGTCACTAAATTTATTTTAGCCAGCTGTGTGATAGGTAATAATTATTTGGGTCACAGTACGCAGGCTACTTCTCTTTTCTCTTATATCTGCTATAATTTAGATTGTTGCTGGACACTGTAAGTGATTTGAAAGAGGGAGGAAGGGAGAAAGCTGAGTTGATTGGCGATTCCTTCTGGAAGTAATGGAGGAAGATGGTTCTGTGATTATTATGGTTTGTAGAAGAAGCCAGGATGTCCATTTTATTCAGAAAAATGTTTGGTTAGTAAAAATCATTGTCAGGACATATACAGCAAAAATGGAAGGACATGTGGAAAATCAAGTCCAGAACTATGTAGACATAACAGGTAAAACCCTTTGACACAAAGATATTAGATATTGTCTGGGCCCATGCTAATATCCAGTGATAATTATGGATAATTCCCCCTTTAGGAGGGAATCTGTATGAGACAGAAAAAATACTTTATTGATAATGACAATAAAACTTTGCATTTCCACATCTGTTGTTTTGTCCTAGCCTTAAATGACTGTGTTACTCATTGCAGATTAAACATATTTAAACATATTTCCCAGACTCCATGCTTTCTGTTTTCTTTTCCAATTAAAATTGTGCTTATCCTTTCAAGCCTAGCTCAAATAGCATTCCTCCATAAAGGCATCTTTTATTCCAGTCTGGAAGCGAGCTGGTTGTTCTCTAAATTCTTACAGTACTTTATCTTTTTTGCATACAGTATCAGAGTATTTGGATAAAAGAGCCTAAGAAAGAGCTCTCCACCTTTCATATACCCTTTCTAGGCATATGGATCATCGATGTAGCTGCAGGCACCTCAGAGGTCAAAGTTATCAATTTACAAATGAGAGAATTGATGCCCAGAAGCTAAAGGTCTTGCTCACAGAAGTTGAGTCAGGAGCATACTTTCAACCCAGGACCTCTGACTCCAGAGCCACTATGTTTTCCAAGGTACCACTTTTACATCAAAAAAGGCCGTGGGAAATGATCAAATCAAATTGCTTACTTTTAGAGATGGGGAAACAGGCACAGAGAGGTGATTTGCTCCAATTTAAGTGCTACTGAGTTGGTGTAGTGCTTTTCCCTTTTTTCACTTTAGTTCTCAGAGCCCTTGAAATTCTCTGTCCCTCTCCTCCTTGTACTGAATTCTGAACTTAATGGCTACTCTCAGGGTATATATACCCCCCTTCTTAGGGTCTGAGGGCTTCATATCTAATCAGCAAAAGGGTGTGGGCCTGGGGCCTCAGACCTAATTAGCAAAAGGGTGTGGGCCTTTCTACAAACAAGCCTCACCTAACCAAGGTTCCCTTAACTAGCTCCACCTGAGGCCTATTAAGGGAATGAATGGGCAGGGAAGATATTTAGTCACATTAACACCACACTATCTACTGTCTGTCTGTCTATATATCTGCTGTCTGTCTAATGTATGTCTCTCTACTGTGTGTCTATCTGTCTATCTAATGTCTATCTATCTACTGTCTATCTAGCTACCTATCATCTATCTATCTATTATCAGTCTGTCTTTTTATCTATCTGATGTCTGTCTGTCTATCATACCTATTTTATGGTATATCATAGTTGTTTGTATATCTACTATATATTATACCCCTACTGTTTCAAAAAATCATTGTGCTGACTGCCATTGATTTTTTTGTCTCTCTCTCAATGCTAATCCCAGGGTTAGGCTTCTGACAGATACTTGAAGCAGCTAAATGGCACAATGGATAGAGACTTGAATTTGGAATCAAGGAGACCTGAGTCCTTATCCTTACTACTATGTACCCTAAGCTAAGCCACTCCACTTCTTGGTCTCTCAGTTTCCTCATCTGTAAAGTGGGCATAATGACAATCATACTCATGCCTTACGGGTTTTTGGGAGGCCCAAATGATATAGCATTTGTAAAGTGCTTTGCACATTTTAAAGCACTGTTTAACTGTTAGCTATCATCATTAATATTTACTGTTTTTCACTGAATTTAATTCTACACATTTCTATAGACAAAAAGATCAAGGCCTACTGTGACTTGCCCATAGTTAGTAACTAAATAAATGCCAAATTAGGATTAGGACTCTGGTTTCCTAGTTTATTCTGTGGTGCCTTTTCCATTGTCTCACTGATGTTTCCATGGAACTCCTCACAAAACATGCAGTACTCTGACCAGCTGTACACAATTAAAAAGTTGCAATATCAACCCTGCTTTGGTGAAAGTTGTTGTCTTAATTTAGCAGATGCCATTCAAATAATTAAAGTTTATGTAAGCGGACTTTTTTATTTATTACTGCTTATAACAATGTTCAGGCATTTTTATGTGACTGGAAATTATGGAATATTTTCATCTCTGAAGATGTAAGGTTGAAGACCACCTACAGGACAATGGACAGTGGAGAGGTATATGTTGGGCATGAGGAAGCTTCAAAAGATTGCATGGTATGTGAGAGAAGTGGCCTAAAGTTTATCAGAGACAAACCCATATTTAGATATATACCTATATTTATGTATCTACAGCTATCTCTTTCTTTATCTCTGGACAGGATGAATGATATTTATATTATAGCAAGAGCTAAGGACAGCCTGTATGTTGGACTCGATCTATGTTTATGCAAATATTAAGAGAGGAAGGGCACGATTTTCATTGGCTGGGCAAACATGAATGGATTGGAGAGAGCACCGTCATCATTGAGATCCTACATCTAGTGACTAAGTGCCCTGTATCCAGATGTTCTAGTGAACTATATTTATCATGTTTTATTAATTAACAAAGGAAAGGTGGTATGTTGTAATAGTGGATTGAAAGCAGATACTGAAGACAGGAATACCTAGGTTTGTGCCTTCCCTGTGACCTGTACTCTCTTAGAAACACTACGTTAATCACAGAGAATGTTTTGTCTTTTACTGGTGTCAATCTGGGTCTGCAATTTCCCTTTTACCAATGAATTCATAAATCTAATTATTTTCCAGTCCTCTATTCTAAATGAATGCTAACTAAAATAAGTGCTCTGCCAAGCCTTAAAAATAGACACTTAAAACTTATGAAAAGATGACTTTATTCATTACAGTAGATAAAAACATTTTAACCTCAGAATATTCAATTGACATTCTTAAGTTTTATTTTTATAACTCGCCCAAGTTTAGTAATATTTAGCTCACAGCCAAAAGATGACAGAGAGAGTAATGGGAAACATGAGCATTTTTCCCCTGGTTCATATTTTTTTGGAAAGCCACATTACTTAAAGTAGACAATGTGATAACGGGAGCTAGAAATACTGAAATATTTGTTTCCCTCCCAGAGTTTTGAGTTGACAATTCATTCTGAAGAAATTCACAGAAAACATCATGATCTGCGACCTAATTCAGTCCTGATTTTGTAGAGAAGAGTTATTCAGTGGTATTTCTTTCCATCTAATACGTGCTTTTGGAAAAGAAAAAGAGAAAACAAAATATTCAGCATGAAACACACACACACACACACACACACACACACACACACACACCCCTCCGCCATGGGGGATTTGATCCATTATGCTACATTATCATTGCTCTGTAAAGTTATTGTGCATATAGAACATTAAATTTCCTTTGATGCCATGTTTGCATTATGATGTTTCTGCAAGACCTTAAATGGAAGCTTTTTCACTGGGTCTTGAGAATTGTCTACGAGAAAAGTCATGGTTTTCTATGAATATAGTTAATATAATTTGGACACATGAAATACATGATAAGATAGGGTCAACATTTGATAGGGTTTATGATTTTATTTTTTTAATACACAATATTGCCACATTTCTTCTTTAAATTAAGGCCGTCTCTGGCAAGGACTACTCTCCTTTGTTGTTCATTTGTTTTCAGTCATGCCTGAATTTTTGTGGCCCTATTTGGGATTTCTTGGTGAAGATACTTAGAGTGGTTTGCCATTTCATTTGCCGGCTCATTTTATAGATGAGGAAGCTGAAGCAAACAGGGTTAAATGACTTGCCCAGGGTCACACAGTAAGTGTCTGAGACCAAATTTAAGCTCAGGAAGAGGAGTCTTTCTGACTCCAGGCCCAGCACCCTATCCACTGTGCCACTTAGCTGCCCCATCCCCACCTCATTGAACTCTCCCTGTCTGTGACAAAGTAAGGAATGACATCTGATGGAGTGATTGCATATAGTGATCATGTATACACTATTCTTATCTTCTGCTGCTGGGACTTAGGGAAGGGTTATGGTGATGTATATTTTATTATCTTTTTTTTAGAGCCTCTAATGGTTTTTCATTTAATCAAGGCATTTCCTTGTGGTAATCTTTTTCATTTATATTGCTGTAATCATGATGTGGTTTGCAATTTTATAGATAATGGTATTTTTGGGTTATTGACTAGAATATTTTAGGGAATAGTCCATTCACCTTTTTTGATGGAATGTGATAACCCAGTATGTTAGAGAAACAGCATCTTAAAGGTGATTGCTTAAACTTTTTTCTTGTTTACATATTTTGATAACTATTTCAATATAACTACCCATTTTGTAATCCCATGGCTTTTAGTTTTTGCATTTAAAATATTATTTTGAGAAGTCACACAGGCTCCACTAGATTGCCAAAGAAGTCTGTAGCACATACACACAAAAGGTTTAAAGAACCCTTGCTTGAGTAAAATCCTGACGAGTTAGCTCCATTGATATAGCATATTTGGACTTGGGCAAACAAGAGGAATTAGAACATAAATCTCTATTACTGTCTAATGCATGCAACAGTGAACTAAAAACATGGTGATTAGTTGGGCCAACTTTCACTTGGTTTTTGTACTTTATGAAATTCAATGCATTTCAAGGAGTAATTATTAATTCAGTGCCTACGCTGCTATGCTATAAGGGTGCAAAGCTAGAAAGCTAGTCCTTGCTCTTGAGGAACTTATATTCTGTAGTGCATTGGTACATAAACATATATATATATATACACACATACATATGTATATATATATATGTATGTGTGTGTATATGCATCTAT
This sequence comes from Phalanger gymnotis, assembly GCA_028646595.1. Classification (NCBI taxonomy): domain Eukaryota; kingdom Metazoa; phylum Chordata; class Mammalia; order Diprotodontia; family Phalangeridae; genus Phalanger; species Phalanger gymnotis. Next base: position 192,051,304 of record CM053623.1, read on the forward strand.
ACATATATAATATATACACACACTTATATACATATATACACATAAATATACTATATGAATTATATATTATATTACATATATATAAAATAATATATGTATACTATAAAACTATCTATCTATCTATCTATCTATCTATCTATCTATCTATCTATCTATCTATCTATCTATCTATCTATCTATCACCAACCAGTATTCACCTGCTGTGTGCCAGCCAGGTGTCGTGGTAGTTACAATATACAAATACCAAGAATGAACTAATCTCAGCTCTAATGGAGCTTGTATTCTAATGGAGAGAAAGCAAGTCCATTATATACCCACTTACACACAGAGAGAACATAAATGTAAAGTAAATCAACACAGATGTATACAGAGTAGGTAAAGAGAAGGTATTTTCAGAGGGAGATACTAGCAGGGGTATGGGGATCAAGTAAAACTTCATGCAGAATAGGGGTTTCTTAAACTTTTTGGTATCATTTGACAGACAGACATATGAAGCCTATGAACCCCTTCTCAAAATATCTTTAACTGCATAAAGTGAAATGTGTAGGATCACAAAGAAAATCCATTATATTGAGAACAATGGAAAGACATACAAGCATTCAAGAACCCTGGGTTAAGAGCCCCTGGTGTAGAACGTGGTCCTAAAGCTAATTCTTAGAGGAAAAGAGGGATTACTAAGGGTCGAGGGAAGAGTGAGTGTATCCCAAGCATTTAGGATAGCGAATGAAAAGGCAAGGAAGTGGAGATAGACTCCACTCTGCAGCTGCTTCTCCCCCTGGTTTTATGATGCCCCCAGGCCAGGTATCCCATGGTCTGCCTCCTCCTTTCCCCCATTTTCTTGCCTCCTTCTGTGTTTTGTCTCTGGTACATGAGATTGTGAGTTCCTTGAGGACAGGGACTCTCTTTCTGTTTTTGGTATCTCCAATATACATACAGTATTTGGCACATAATAGGTGTTTAATCTTTATAGGATAGATAAAATGGATAGATAAAGTGCCCTCTGTGAGCAACAGACAGAAGGCCAGTTTAGTTGGATGGCAGAATGCAGAAGGGTGAGCAATGTCCAATGAGCCAGAAAAGATAGGTTTGGGTCATGTTTTTGTTGAGCTTTAATACTAAAAAGGAAGAGGTTATATCTCATTCTGGAGGGTATAGAATGCAGCTGGGTTTGATTGAGGAAGGAGTCACATGATTAGATTTGCACTTAGGGAAAATAACTTTGGCAGCACTGTGTAACATGCATTGGAGTTAGGAGACAGAGAGACCAATTAAAGCTTTTTCAATAATCTATAAAAAGGCAATGAGGGCCTGCACAAGTGGTAGCCATATGACTGGAGAGGAGAATGATTTGGAGAGATGTCCAGTTACAAGTGGCAAGATTTGGTAGCTGATTAGATCAGTGAGGACAGGGCGAATAAAGAATCCATGATAATGTCATTTTTATGAACCTGGAATACTTGAAGAATGGTGGTTCCTTCATCAGAAATAGCATTTTGGAAGAAGGGAAAGTTTAGGGGGAAAGGTAAGTAGTTTTGCTTTGGGCATGTTGAGTTTAAGATGTGTCTAAGACATCTGATTTGAAATATCGAATGAGCAATTGGTGATATAGTGATGAAGCTCCAGGAAGAGAGAAGGGCTGGATGGTTCTGTATCTAGGGATAGATATGCATAATGATCTTGATTTGTATATTTGTGAGACACTTGCCTTGAGATAATAATTCAGTCCATGGGAGATTACGAAGTTACCGAGAGAGTGTAGAGAGAAAAGACAGCCTAAGACAGAACTGGGGGACACCCGTAGTTAGGGTTATGATATGAATGATGAGCCAGTAAAGGATACCAAGAAGGGGACAAGGAATTAGACAAAAAGGAAGACAACCAGGATACCGTAATGGCATGAACACAATGAAGTGATAAGAGTATTTAGGAGAGGAGAGAATATTAATAAACGTCCAAAGTAGCAGGTAACTCAAGAACAATGTGAACTTAAGAAAGGTCATTACATCTGACAATTGTGATTGGTAATTTTGGTGAAAGCAGTTCTTATGGAATGAGGCCACTGCAGTACAAACAGTTGAGGAGGAAATGAGAGGAGACGAATCTGAAGCAGCAAATGAATATATACAGTTTTACTTACCTAGGAGTTTGGGGCAGGGGGAAGGGAAGCAGACATGGAGGATGATAGCTTAAGGGAATTGACTGTTCTGTGGCATCCGTCATCATCCATGTGACTTTTCTCTAAACAAAACATCTTTTTCTGGCTCTCATTTCCTTAGCTTCTTCAGGGCAGGTACTGTCATTCTTTTGGATTTGTTTCCACAGCAAAATGTTTGACACATAGTTAAGTACTTAATAAATATTCTTTGTACCTACCTTCGTTTATCATAACTTTCATTAATTTTAAGATTCAGTCAGATGAAGAAATGCAATATTATTCCCTGAGCGATCTTTACTTGTTCAGCCCTAATTATAAGGTCATACTAGCTTATAACAACCTACTATTTAAGAAAGCATGCACGTGCATACATAATTGAAGTATATATGCTTCCTCACTTTTTTGATTCCTTTGTTTCTGGTATATTTTTGTTTTTTTAAACAAAATTTCTTCCATGCTCTTCTAATTAATTTGTTTTTTTTAATTTTATCTTTAATCTATAGAATGAAACAAGCATTTTTGTAACAGTACAATAAAAAAGATGATTGCACATGCACCTGCAAATCTACTGTTCACAACTTGCTATTCCTTTTCAACATACAACAAAATTATTGTGCAAATTTCTTTTTTTCTTCCTTCCCCCTCCAAACACATCCCATTTTCCTGTAATACTTCTTTTCATCGTATTTAGGAGCTCCCATTACCTGGATCACTTCTGAACCATGATATCTATTGGAGAATATGGAAAATTAGGAGTCTAGATTTATTTGAAGTTGTAAGGTTTTAGATTTATTGGTCTGGCATATTTAGAACACATTTCTTTACCTGTGACGTTGTGGGTTATTTCACAATGATACAGTCTGACCTGACTCAGAGGAAAGACTGACAGATGGCATTTAATTGCCATTGATTTTCAGATTTCCAAGCCGTAAATGTACTTATTTATCTATTAAGAATAGATAATACAATCATACTTCTTGCTTCAAGACAACTCAATATAGTGAACGGTTGTTAAACAGCTATCTTGTGTGAAACATGGCAAAGGATTTATTACTAAAAGTATTTTCAGCCTATACTTTATTTAGAAGAGGAATAGTTAAAATAACCTAGGTATCTTAAAATAAATTTGATCCTGGCTGAATGAATCAGGCCCCTTCAGAGGGGAGGGAGGAAATACACAAAAAGAGACATCTAGGAGGATTAATCAATATCATAATTTAATTCCTGACTCCAAAATATTTCTCTCTATTCCTGTATGGTTTGCTCACTGTAAATGGATCCAGTTAGTGAGTCAGTAAACATTTATTAAGCTCCTACAATGTGCCAGGCACTGTGCTAAGTGCTGGGGATTAAAAAAAGGCAAAACGCAGCACCTGCTCTAAAGGAGTTCCCAGTCTATTAGGGAGAGACAAAATGCAAACACATGTACAAACTGCATATGGGCTAAATTGGATGAGATGGCATTAGAATGAAGGGGAATCATGAAAGGCTTCTTGTAGAAGGAGAGATCTCCTTTTGTCTGCATAAGTATAACACTGAATTGTCCCTAACATTTGTGGGCCATCTGAGATTGGGCTATTACCTGAATACAACCACCCTCTCAAGAGCGCTTACGTATACAGTTTCATTCTCTGGAACAGAAATAGGACTCAGTTTTTATGAAGCAGGTGTTCTTCTTGTACTCTTCATGCCTTCCTATTTTATGTTATCAATAAACCCTGTAGTTAGATCACCTTATTGTGAGGCTTAGTCTCTGTTGCTTGAATTCCCAAATATAATAGTCTATCAAAACCAGGGGTGGAGAACCTGCATCTTCAAGGCCATGTGTGGACCTTTGACTGAGTCCTCGTGGCCACAGGTGCCCCACCCCCATCAGATCAAAACTATCTTATTTTAAATAATTTTGACCATAACCAAAATGTATCTTAAAAAACTTCTCTTCCTTCTCAGATATTCCAAGATAAAGGAGGCTTTCTGGTGTTATAAAAAATATTTCAGCAAGATGCCTTACCCAAAAAAGGCCTTTATTAAAAAAAACAATCATTTTGTCCTTCGGGCCTTTTTCAAACATCTGCCTGAAACAGGATTTTGAATATTATATTTTCAGCTATACTTATGTGCTGATGCTTTTGAAAGAAAGATGGCAAGTTGGATTCCTTAATTTTTTCTAATGTATGACTTTGAATTTAAATCTCTTTTTTTTATTTCACTGGTGACTGTGTGTGTGTGTGTGTGCATAATATTTGAAAATGGTGGCGAGGAGATGAAGATAACAGCTTTTTTAAAGGTATATTTTCTTAGAATTACCTTAATCCATCATCACCACTGATATCCCTTTGAAACACCTTAACTAAAAAAAAAGTTGTTGCATCCAGATTTTGCTGTGTATTTTGACTAGAGTTATTGAAATGATGAAGCAGTCAGGTATCTCAGTGTGGTAGCTGAGAGCTGTGAGGAACTTTGGAATCCTGCATTAGATTGGTACCACAGATGTGAGGCAATTTGTGGGTCTATGCTCTCTATATAACTCATGGTCTCTGTCCAATGCCTTTTCTTTTTATGGTCAGGCAAAGGCTATAATTAGTTAAAAGCAATGAAATTGAATTAAAGTATGAGATAAATAATAGCACAAATATTGTGCTTTAAGGTTTGCAAAAACACTTTCCATTTATTATTTTATTTGTAAGAGAAAAAACCCTGAAAAATACCTTGTAATAGGCAGATATCACTTCACCAAGCAGTATTCTGAACTGATAATGGGAATGTATTACCTCTGGATGGGCTGAGGAAATGATAAAGACTCAACAGTGGAATCAAAAGGCTCTCTGGGGGTGAGAGTTGCAACAATTCAGTCATTAATTGGTTAACAAAGAAATGTTGAAAATATGACTTGTTCATGTGGATCTTTTCAAATGGAGGGGTTTATAGGCCAGGTCATGGTCATTAAAAATGAACCACAGCAAGAAACGGGTTATTTTTAAGAAGCTTGTACTTGGGACTTTATGTAAATTATTCAAAGAAAGAGAGATGACATTGAAACACATCAGTGCAAGGTGTAAATATTTAGCACTTCATCCAGATAAACATTTAGTAAGGCCTCCTCTATGCCAGATACTGTGTGGGGATAAAAAAAAAAAGAGGGAAAAGACAGTCTCTGCCCACAAGGAGCTTACAATCTAATGGAGGAGGGGACGTGTAAACAAATATATACAAAGCAACCTATATACAGCATAAATAGGAAATGATTAATAGAGGAAGCCACTAGAATTAAGAGAGATTGGGGAAGGCTTCTAGTAAACTTAACAGGACTTAAAAGAAAGGAGAGAGAACATTCCAGACGTAGGAGTCAGCCAGAGAAAATTCCCAGAGTAAAGACATAGCTTCTCAAACAGGTAGAGTTTTTCCACAGAGTAAGTTTTTAGTAGTATATTTTAATATATAAAAAGGAGTTGTTGAGTGGGTGAATAATGACACAATTGAGTTGAAGATTATGGCTGTGATGCCTTTATAGGTAGGAAAGGTCAAGCCCTCAAAGGACGCATTTAGTTTAACCTACTCAGTTTATAGATGAAGAAACTGATGCCCTGAGCATTTAAGTATTGCCATATCACACATCTAGTAAACCTTAGGTGGGTAGCTACATGGTACAGAGGATAGAGTGCTGGTCCTGGAATCAGGAAGACTCATCTTGCTGAATTCAAATCTAACCTCAGACACTTATTAGCTGTGTGACCCTGGGAAAGTCACTTAACCCTGTTTGCTTCAGTTTCCTCATCTGTAAAATGAACTGGAGAAAGGAAATGGCAAATTACTCTAGTTTCTTTGAGAAGAAAACCCCACTTGAGGTCATAAAGAGTTGGGCATGACTGAAAATGACTGAACAGCAATAGTAAACCTCAGAGGTTGGGTCCTCTGCTAGAATAACTGCGCTTTCGCCATGCCACAGTACCTCTCCGATTCATCATTGCAGAGTTTACCCCTAATGGATTGTTATTGTTCACAATGGTAAGACCAAAAAAATGCGTAAATGAATCAGAAGAAATCATCCTTTGCAGCTTTTGCTCAAATCCATCGTAATCCCTGTAGTAGGAAATGTAGCTATAGAGTATTATGCACGTAAGAAATTATTCAATTCCATAGGATTATATATTTTTTCAGTGTTCTCTCTCTCATCTCTGCCTTATGGCTTCCTTGCCTTCCTTCAGGACTCAGCAGAAGTCCTGCCTTCTCCAAGAAGCCTTTCCCAGGCTTCCTGAATCTTAGTGCCTTCCTTCTGGGATTATCTCCCATGTGTCTGGCATATACCTTGTTTGAATGTCATTTGCATGTTGTTTTCCTCATTAGATTTTGAGTCCCTTAAGAGCAAGGATCATCTTTTGCTTTTCTTTGCATTTTCAGTCTCTTAGCCCAGTACCTTGCAAATAGTTGGTGCTTAATATATGCTTGTTGACTGGACTAGAAGAGACTTTGGAAGTGGTCAAGTCCAGTGCCATCCTTGTATACAAATGAAGTAACAGAGGACTAAAAAGGAAGTGACTTGCCTAAGGTAGATACTTGATTTGAGATTAGAACCCAGACACTCAGACTCCATCATTTTCATTTGTCTTGTATAGTTAAAACAAATGCTTGGTTATTACCTATTAAAACCACAAGATCCAGGGAGCTGGATTAATGTTAAATGTTATTGCTATAGTTATTAAAATTAATGAGGTAAAGGTAGATTAAACTTATTAAAATATATTAAAATTCTATGTATATGTGACCCCCATTAAGAATTAGATTAGCAATTCTGTTTATACATAGTTGGCTCAGTCATATGTAGGAATTGTATTTGTGTTGATTACAGTGTGTGGCATTGTGATAAAAATAATTTTCTGTTATGAAAATGAGGAGCTGTGAGATAGACCAAGATCAAGGGGGTGGTGATAAATTAATGGCCACAGGCTTTCATAAATGGTATGCATCCGAGGGTCCTTGTACATGTGTTTACAGCTCATTTGAGCCTGCCTTCCTGTAACTTGTGTGCCAGCCTTCCCGATAAATCTTCAGTCCATTTCTCATCACTCATCCCTTCACTTACTCAGACTCACCCCCCTCTGTCCTTTAATGATAGACTCAAAGCGATGGTACATATCTCATTAAGACCTTAATAGTGGGGAAATATGCTTTGCAATTAGGAAATGATTGGATTTTCTGCATAAAGTGCCCCTTTCAGCAATGGTTTTCTGCATCTTGGAGGTGAAGGTAAGATATTTCTGGGAAATGTAATTTTATTCATGGCTCCCCCCAACCCCTCAATTTATAAAATTGTGCCTGACACAAAACCACTCAATGCACAAATGGAAAGAAAAATTAAAACAATAAATAAATCATAATGCAACTTCAGATATTAAGAAAATTAAACTCTCTCCAGGCAGGTTATAAGGATTTTTCTTAATCTTGCACTGTGCCCTGAAGATAAAGGAGTCTGTCTGATCAAGGGTGGTAGAGTGTTCCAGAAATACTAGTCCTACATGAAAAAGGCTTTCCAGCAGCAGCCTGCTGTTTACATTAGGGAATTGTGTGCACAGGTATACCAGCTAATCTTAATTGTCAGAATGGAACACAGGCAAGTAGGGGAAAAGAGGATCTCAGGGAGATTGGCAAACGTGCTGCTTCCTCAAGCAAATACTGACAGAGTAGTTACTGCCTGTGTGAAGTCCTGAGAAAAGAAAGAAAAGAAATTGATGAAATAGATCTTGCTGTCAAGGCAATCCCCATCAAATTGCTAGAACTCATTAGTGAAAAAGCTTAAGGCTTCTCTCTGTAGAAGAAGAATGTAAATGTTAAAAAAAAGTTCAGAATAGTGGACTGAAATGTGGGCACATCTTTCTCAATTGTAATCATGAAAATTCAATGCATTTTTGTAGGGAGCTGTGAGACCCTGAGATTCTCATTTAACTTCCATGAATGAATGAATGAAAAAACATGTGTTGATCACCTACTAAGTTCAAGCCAATCTAACAGGAGAGACAACTTATGCCCTCAAGGAGCTTATATTCCAATCAGGGAGGGTGAGCCTGAAAAGGGGCACTTAGGTCCAAAAAGTTGCAGAGGTGGTGGGTTGAACTGTAGTGGAATAAATTGATAAAGCTGATCCAGGAACAGGACACATTTTATTTGATAAAATGGATGTGATGAGTCTTTGTATTATTTACCTGACTGGTTTTATTATGAAGAAACATTTTTTAAAAAAATTTAAAATGTAACAATGAAGTAGGTTAGTCTAATTAAACTTTTAATAAGATGTGAGTCTAGATCCATCATCTTTACTGAAGAACTCTAGGGAGGGTTGAGGATTATATCTTTGCCCCTTTAAAGTTTAACACCTTTTTAAAAAGTTTTTATCTAAACTGCAGTGAGTTAAGGAGCCTCAGAGGACATGTAATCTAATCCCAACCTAAACAGGTATCTCCTTTGTTATATCCCGAACAAGAGATCATCGAGTCTCTAGCAGCTAGAGATGGGAAATCCTTATTTCCCACGGTAGCCCGGTCCACTTTTGGGATGGCTGTACATAATCGCTAGGAAATATTGCCTTTGCAACTAGGTGGTACAGTGGGCCTGGATTTAGAAAGATCTGAGTTCAAATGTGGACTCAGTCACTTACTGGAAGTGTGACCGTAGGCAAGTCACTAAACCCTATTTGCCTCAGTTTCCTCATCGGACAAATGAGTTGGAGAAGGGGAAATGGCAAACCACTCCAGTATCTTTGCCAAGAAAACCCCAAAAGGGTTCATGAAGAGTTGGACATTACTGAAAGGGACTGACCAACAGAATTGCCTTGAATAGAGATGAGATCTGTGCCTGTTAAATTTCTACCCATTGTTCCTCATTCTGCTCTTTAAGGCCACATAGAACAAGCCTGATCCCTTTTACGCGTCACAGCCTTCCAAACCTTGAAGATAGCTGTTAGGGTACACGAAGTCACCTTTTTCCTGCTTGATTGCCCCGTTGCCTCCCTTATTTAATTTTTATTTGCTCTTGTTTCCAACCTCTTAACCATCCCAGTCTCCCTCTTCTGGACGTTCTCCAACTTAGCAGTGTCCTTCCTAAGAAGTGACCTTCAAATTGGACATAGTAAGTTAACAAGATGAGGCTTGACTAGAACAGAAAAATCACCTTGCTTTTCTGGATACACTTTCTCAGCTGGTCCAGATTATCTACTCTCAAGTGTCATCATTCTTGACCTCTGTTGGATTGGCAATTGTAGCCCAGCTGTTTTACATTAAGAAAAAAATCAAGGGCAAGGACTTGACCAGCATCTCTTCTATTCCACAAAGAGACTGCTAATATCTTGAAAGGTGAGTCAGAATGCTGCTAGTGAGTAGTCTCCTTCTGGTCACTTTTGCTTCCTTATACTCTGAGAGCCTTAGATAATTTAGACCCTACCAGGACTGTGGAATTCTGCTTTTGGATCTGCCCCTTGAGCTAAATCACCCATGCTACTTGGCCCTTTGAAAACAGAGGTCATGTCTTCAGGAATCCAGTGTTGTCTCCACACTATGATGAAGAATTAAAGTAAGAATTAAGACATAAGATTCTGCCTTGTTATGATTTGTATGCATTATTTGTCTTCTCTGTTAGATTTTAAGCTCCTTGAGGGAAAGAACTTGGTTTTAATGATTTTCTTTTTATTCTGTGGAAGATTGGTTTTTTTTTAGATTTTTTTTTGTTTTTCCTGCCCTTCTAATTTCATTGGTTTAATGAACTTTGATAGTGAGGAAATTCCTCAAGCCAGACCAGATCCAGCATGTGCTCTGTACCACAGCTGTAGAGAATGTCTTGGTGACCTTGGGAGATAAAGTGATTTGCCAAGGATCACAGCCAAATATGCATTGGAAGTGGTGCTAGAATCCAATTTTCCTGACTCTGAGACTAGGAATCTATCTACTGTGCTATCTTTTGCCTTGTAGGTAGTGTGTACTAATATTTATTCAAAGAATGAAAGGATTAAATTGCAGAATTGAAACCAAAGTCCAAGTCTGACTCCTAGACCAGCATTCTTTCCATTAATGTAAACATAATAATAGCCCCCAAAAGCATAACACTTTGAGTTAATTAGTTTCCTCAAAATCACCCTATAAGACAGGTAGTGTATTATCTTCTGTAATTCATAGATGAGGAAACTGAGGCACAGAGCCAGCATCTTGATGGCAAATGTTTTAACAATTGCCTCCCTGGGGAAAAATGTCCCCAGGGCAAGCTTTTAAAATTTAATCTGTACTGTTGACATTCTCTGCATCACTTTATTGAGTCTAGACAATCATCGGAACAATAACTTAAGCCCCGATTTGTAGGGTTTGCCAGTGTGTAAATGTACACATTGAAAATTTAATGCTTTGCCCTCAGCAGCCAGTTTGAGCCGATTCCAGCACCTCTTGCTTAGATTTGTTCTGTGACTTTCCCAAGGTTAACAGTCAGGGCTAGGATTCAAACCCAGGTCTTTTGAATGCATGACAGATGCTCTTTCAATCCCACCACATTGCTTTCCCCATCCATGAAAATTCTTTGCTTTGTATCTTTCCTTGTTGATATCTGAGCCCTGTTTCAAAGTCCCATGCCAATGCAACCTTTTCTTATCCCTCTTACCCCAGGTGCCAATGATTTCTCTCCAATCTCATAGTATTATATAATCCTTGTAAGTACTGCATGATGTCTAACTTGTATTATATTTAGCTACATAGGCTTCTCTTTGCCATATATCCAGACTGAAAATTCTTCAATCGAAGGAACCATGTTTAATTTATCATTCTCTTTCCCCCAGCATCTGGCAAATCATATTGTGTGTGATGGGCTACTAGATAGAGTAAGAGAAGTCAGGAGTCAGGAAGACTCATCTTCCGGAGTTCAAGTCTGGCCTCAGATGCTTACTAGCTGGGCGAACATGGGCAAATGACTTCACCCTGTTGACCTCGGTTTCCTCATCTGTAAAATGAGCTAGAAAAGGAATGACAAACCACTCCAATATCTCCGCCAGGAAAATCCCAAATGGGGTCGCAAAGTATGAGACATGACTGAAAAACAGCTGAAACAACTGTATGTGATAGACCCCTACAGCCTATTTATTGAAGGAATAATGATTTCTGATTCTTAGTCCTCTGCCCCTGTTCTTCCCTGAAAGCCCTTCTGGCTATCTTCTATCTACTCAAGCTCTATCTGTACCTTCAAAGCCAAGCTGAAATTGACCTCTTTCCAGAGACGTTTGCTGCTAACAGTAGCCTATACTGATTTCCTCCTGCTCTGAATTCACAAAGTACTTACTGTCTGTGACCTTCACTTTGGTACTGAATTTTAAAATGCAGCTTCTCATCTTAGGATGTCAATTAGATTGGAGGCTCCTGAAGGTCAGGGGCTTCTCCCTTACATTTGTATTATTATGTCCTGTATTCTTCTCCGTAGCTCCAAATAGTAGGCTTTTGATGAATGTTTCATAGATGAACTATATTATTCTTATGAGGCATTGTGGTCTTTAACATTATGGACTACTCAACTTGAGAGGGATGTGGAAGGTTGAAATAGATTCAGAGGAGAATGAAATAGCTAATCGAGTGACTAAAATAATGAGAAATTAAAAGGAGAAAGTGCTGGGTAAAAGGTCATATGATAATGAAATGCTGTCTTGCATTTGCATTTTGCAAAGGGCTTATAAATAATAAATGTATATTGCAAATATACATATAAATGCATATATATTTATTATATCATTTGATCTTAGCAACAGTCCTTAGCTGGTGCAGACATTATTATCTCCATTTGCGACTGAATAAGTTGAGATTCAGCCACACCTCAGGTCAGATATTTAATAAATGACCCAGCAGAAATTTTAACCTAGTATTTCTGGCTTAAATTTTAGCATGCCATCCTAACAATCACAAGAGATGATTATTTCTTCAGGGGAAGAAAATATTTGTAATATCAACATATAAAAATATTCTAAGGAATGTCGGCAAACTGTAATCCTTAAGAAAATAAAAGAAATGAAAGAGGTATAAGTTTTTAATTAAAGGGAGAGGTATAAGTTATTAATTAAAACTCTGTAAGATGGAAAATTTGAGGCAGGTAGGTGTTGCAGTAGATGGAACACCAGGCCCAAAGTCAAGAAGATGGCATCTTGGTGAGTTCAAATCCACCTTCAGATACTTAGCATTAGTGTGACCCTGGTCAAGTCACTTCACTCTCACTTGGTTTCTTCATATGCAAAATAAGCTGGAGAAGGAAATGGAAAACCACTCTAGTATCTTGGCCAAGAAAATCCTAATGTTAGTATTGGTGTGATATGGTCTGTGAGGTCATGAGGAGTTGGACATGGCTCAACAACAACAACGTCATATGGAAAACAAGCTTTCATTTCTTGAATGCTTGATCTATTTATGGGCACAAACATATATATATATATATGTGTATGTATACATATATATGTATACATACATGTGTGTATATATATATGTGTGTATATATATATATATATATGTTAACTCTGTGACCAACGCTGTGTTCAGTAAAGATAATTTCTACCTTCAAGGGACATTCCATTGGGAGTGCTATGAAAATATGAGTATCACACAAACCCACACACACACACCCACACTTATATGTGTGTATATTTATATACATACAGCCACACCCATATACCATATATGTATATATAATGTGTATGTTTATATGATATATGTATATCGCATGTATATATGATTTGTATATATGTGCGCATGTGTGAATGTGTATATGTATATGTATATAAAATATGATATTAGGTGGTACAGTGGATAGAGCACTGGGCCTGAAATCAGGAAGACCTAAGTTCAAATCTGGCTTTAGACAGTTACTGGTTGTGTGACCCTGGGTGAGCCATTTCACTCTGTTTGACTCAGTTTCCTCATTTGTAAAATGAGGTGGACAAGGAGATGGCAAACCACTCCAGTATCTCTACCAAGAAAACTTCAAATGGGGTCATGAAGAGTTAGACGTGACTGAAACAACTGAACAACAACATGTGTATGATATGTGTCTCTGTATCTATACATCTCTGTGTGGGTATATGTATATATGCATGTCTATATGATGTATGAGTATAGTTGTATGTATTTAAACACATACATATGTGCGTGGATGTGATAATATTTTATATTTACATAGTGTTCCCAATAGAATGTGAGTTTTTTGAGAGTAAAGCCTCTTTCCTTTGTTTGAATCACTAAGGTTTAGCACAGTGTTGGTCATGTTATTGATATTATAGAATATAATGTAATATAACATAATATAACAATAAATATAATAAATGCTTTTTCATCGATTCCTGAAACTTTCCAAACCAAAATATCCCTCTTCTACCACCACCCCTGAAATCCCTTTTATTCCCTTTCCCTAGCTAGAGTGTAATCTCTTTGAGATCAAGGGCTGTCTTCAGTTTTGTATGTGTATCCCCAGCACTTGGCACAATTATTGGCATATAATAGATGCTTAATGAATTTATTGCTTCACTGGTTGTTTCATAGATGTATTTCATTCATTCATATATGTGTATGTATTGCAAATGCCATGCAAAATTAGAATCTTGAATCTATTTCATGTCAACACACATATAAACATCAACAATTTCCAAGTTTTAATGTTATGCACAATAGAGTTAGGAATTACCCACACTCTAAAGAAGATTATGATTTGTGGAGATACAAAATGTCATTTTTCTCTTCACTGAGCAGTACTCTTTTTCCATGTTTCCACTGTGGTATTACTCTCTATGTAGCTTCATGAGTGTTTCAGTCTTTGAATTATAAATATGTTAATATTTTTATTTTGAAAATTATTATGAATCATTCTCACCAAGAACTATTGCCATACTCAATTCCATATTGCATCAAGGCAAAATAAGGAATTCACTTTTCAAGTACTACAGGTGTGGGGGAGATCATCAATTATATATGATTTCCAGATTTCGCTTTTATAATTTTTTAATTAATGCTATCATTATTGAATAAATATCTGATTAAAGGTGGTGGTATGTTAAATTACATTATGTCCTGCTTTAATGAACACTAATTATTTCATCATTATCTTGTTTTAAAATTAATGAATATTCTTATGTTAATGGATGTTAATTAGTAATTTGTATAAGAATAGATTTTCAGTAAACATCCCACCACACTTCTTTATTTTGACTTCTATCATATCCTCACATGAATAATCACTGATCTTTAATTAAAAGTTTTAAAGAGCATACATTTTCATTAATATTTACATAATGCAAGATAGTTATTAGTATATACTACTAATAATAGATATCCTCTCTCTCTCTCTATATATATATACATATATATACGTGTATATATATATATATATTTATATCTAAATATATATTCCTTTCCTTTCAGGAAGAGGAAAAAAATGGTAATTTGATCTTTGTAATAGATTTTATTGGGTGGGGGCAGAGTGGAAGAAGGAAGCAGTAAAAGCAACCTTCTTGATTTTATATAAGAATGCAGCACATCCTATAATTAGCAACTTTTAAAAAAATAATAGAAGATATATTTCTATGGACCTATTGTTATAATTATCTTAAAAGAAATGAGCTCTAATTTTCAAGGTACATGCTCCAGGAATGTTTTCTCTATTAGTTTTACTTAATGTACATAAACTTCATTGTAATTGAAGCAGTCATCACAGAACAATTGGCTTTAAACTGGATGAAAGGTCACATTATCTTTACTGTTTATACATACAAAATACCAGACACTTGAAAAATTAATTATATTGATATTAATGTTATAGGACCTTCCAGAACAATTAGACGTTTTCATAGGATCATAGATTTAGAACTGAAAGGGACCTTAGAGTCCATTAATTACACTCCCTTATTTTACACATGAGCAAACTGAGGCACAGGGATGTTTATGCCTTGCTTGGGGTCACAAAACTTGTAAGTGGTTGAGCCAAGTTTTAAAACTTATGTCTTTCTGACTCTAGGTCTTGTTTTCTAGATGCTTGACCATCCGGATTCCTCCTATATAGTCATATAACAGACACTATTTGTTTTCCAACATAAAAACTCAAACTTGCATGGCATTTGGAGGTTTGCAAAGAACCTTCTTCATGACATCTCTGTGAAGTAGTAGTGGAGGTAATATTTTCCCCATTTTTTAGATGAGGAAACTGTACCTCTGAGAGGCAGCTTGTTGATTGTAACACAGCTAGCAAGTGTCCAAAGTGGATTTTGAACCCCGTTCTTCTAATTCCAACTCTTATCACTTTCCAATATGGATGCCATGTTGCCTTTTATGTTATCATCATTCTGACTTCTTTTTTTAATGATTCTCTTCTTAATCCCTGAATCAGAAAGATGGACATAGAATCTTGAATTGGCGTAGCTATACAGCCCATTCGATTTTGACAAAACTGGCCCAGAAATTATAGTCGTAATGCACACTTTCATGAATGTTAGTATCATAGTTCCCCAGAAACCCAATAACGCTGTGGCCATAACCATTGTGGCCTCTATTTCTGAGAGCAGTGTCAAGACCTCTACTTACTAATTTTGCCCGATAGTTGGAATTGAGTGAATCTAAACATACTAGACAAAAACATCCCGAAAGAGGTAAAGTTAAGTTAGCAAGCAGTTTTCAAGGACACTGTGCAAAGTAAAGGGAATTAAAGGAAATCAGAAACAGTCTCAGATCTTAAGCAACTCACAGGTTTAGAGAGAACCTTTAAACGAAATAAAGATGAATTTCACAATGACCTATCACAAAATGCAGAGATTTTTATCCAGGAGAAGGAAATATTATTTGTGTTTCTGTTAAAATACTGCTGTCTTAACTTCAGTGCTTCAGAAAAAACTACTAATCTCTTTGGTATGGACACTTTTTACCTAGATTTAAATGGTAAACCATTCATATGTTCGTAGAGAGGTTGGGAACCTGGGGCCACAGCCCAATAGATTTCCAGGGGTCTGCAAACTTGGGAAAAACAATTTCCTTTGTAATTCTATATATGTTTTATTTATGCATTTAATAAACCAAAAACGTTGTAAGAAGTTGTCTCTAGTATTCACTAGATTGTCAAAGAGATCCAAGATACAAAGAATACTTAACCTCAGATTTAAGGGAAGAATTATTATTGCTGAATTAAAATTATACACACACATACATATTATTCACGTATGTATGTGGGAGGGTTATACTCCAAATGGAAAATAATCTACCTAAGAGCAGGAATCATATATTATCTAAAATTTGTTTTTCTCCCAGCAAAGAGTGCACTTTTCGATAAACGGTGTATGTGCAATTGAATTGTTGAGTTCACTTTGAATTCAGGAAACCTACTGAACACAAAACAACACAGAATGGTGGAAATAGCTCAATTTAGGGCAATAAGGTATAGGCTTTTGAAGCTTGAAGGACTTTCTTGATATAAGTATGTATAGTCAGTCATGCCTGGAGACTAAAAGTAGGCATCAGTAATCTGAGTAGGACTCAATATTCCTCATTCCACGTGACTTTAATATTCTTTCTGTGGTGATGCACTAGGTTCCAAAAGCATGAACTTATCCATTTTTCTACAATGAGAGTTTGAATATCTGTGCTCCAGGGCATTTATATCATTGGGACATATTTTAAGGTGTAAATAGTCCTTCAACATTTTTTCCTCCTCAACAAGACTTCTTTCCCTTGCTTCGCATTTTAATTTAACAAGGAGTCAGGCTTAAAGTAGTAATACTCATTATAAAACTGTCACTTTGGAAAATTAGTAAAATTTTCCACTGAGAACTTGATGCTTTTTTATTAGTAGGCCCTGGCTAATGTAAGTTATTTAGGTAAAGAAGGCTATTAGAGTGTATTCTCATGCATTTTAACAACTGTGTTATTCTGAATAAATTTGAAGGCGGTTGTTAAACTTGTTGGTAGAAATGTTCTTAACACAGTTGGTAGTTGTTACCCATTTTATTGCAGACCACTATGTAGATATAAGGAAGTGTGATAAATCGTACTAGCTATACATTTTACTATTATTCCATATTAACCTCACTGATTAATTTTTAGATTTAAAGTGTTGATATGATCAAAATAGTGGTTTTTTGCTGTGGTAACTTAGTAAGTTTTACCCTCCCGTGAATTCCACAGTCTTCCATAGGTATTTCAAAT
>CM053623.1:192069137-192094165 GCA_028646595.1 Phalanger gymnotis
TCCCCAACCAGGAAACTTGGGTTGAGAAATGATATTGTTCTGTAACTACCTTTCTCAGGCCATCAGGTCAGTCATTTATCGGCATTGCCATTTGCTTTTTCAACAAGACAACCACTAACTGCTCAGCTGCTGCCCTTTCAAGTACCCTTCTGGACAAAAAAAAGGAAGAAAACAAACCCATAAAATAAAAAGAAGTCAGCTTTATTTTGTAAGTCTACAGCTTTTCCAAAAGAAGCCTACCCTTCCCAGAATCCAAACAAACCAATTCATCTCTGAGGTGGTCCTCATCAATGGAACATCCTCCAGAAGGCAACAAACCATTTTATCTTGGAGATAACCCTCTTTAGTAGATTCCATTTTTCAAGAGTTAGTGAGGAAGTATGTTCTTGCCCTCTTTGGCAAATGCTCTTAACCTGTGGTCTGTTGATTTGTTTTATACATTTTGCAATTATCTTTCAATAAAAGCGGTTTCCTGTGTAATCCTAGTTATTCCATTAGATGCAGTTAAAAACATGATTCTGAGAAAGAAGCAATCCATAGGCTTCACCAGATTTCCAAAGGGGACCAGAACACAAAAAGTTTAAGAACCCCTGCTTTGTAGGGAAATACAGTGAAAAGACCCAAATAAATGAAGTGGTAGCAGATGTTCATGTCCCTTTGTCAGTTGGGGATAAAAGATAAATCTAGAATTGAATAAATTACTGTAGAAACTAGAGCTAAAATATGTATGGTGTCCTCTAAGTGGGCCTGCTAAAGATAAAATGTATTTCTCAACACAACATGAAACTTACAAAAACCGAACATGTATCAGGGCATGGAGATAGTATATAGATCAATAGGTAGAAATAGTAAGTTCATCCATTACAGACCATAGTGGAATGAATATAGCATCAGTTCAGTGAGTAAAAATAAAGGGCAGCCCTAAATGGAGACTTAACAATGAAATTCTAAGTGAATAGGTACAAGGATAAACATAAGACAATAATTATTTGAAGGACAATGATAATGATGAAACACATGCGATAATTTCTAGGATGTAGATAACGCAGTCTTGAGGGGTAAGGTCCCATACGAAAGCTCACTACCCTGTAAATACTTCAGTTTTATCACTGAACTCTTTTGATCAACTCCATGCACAATTATTTGAGGGTCTTTTATGTGGAAGAAATAATTATATTTGTTCTTTCTTGTTATTGTTCGTTAGTCCAGTCGTGTCCAAATTCTTGACCCCATGGACCATAGCACTCCAGGCCCTTCTGCTTGCTCTACATGGACCGCTAAAGAACAGAACTAGGAACTAGGAATAATGGATGAAAGTTGGGACAAAATTAGAACTGGTTCAAATTGTAGTGCGTTGACTTGGTAAATAGTGGGTTCCAATTCGTGGGAGGTTTTCAGTAGCAAGCTGGATAATTGTTTTCTGGAGGTATTGTAGAAGGGATTCTTGGTTAAATACAAGTAGGACTAAATGGCTTCTCATATTCCTTCCAAGTCTTAGACTGTTTTCCGTGTGTTAATCTTAAGTACCTTTCAACAATTTCAATCAGAAAGTTATGTTCCTTTTAAAAGCTAAATCTAGTTCTAACCAGATTATAAAACTTGTCACATTACTCTAAGGAAAATTGGCTAGATTAGTCTGTTTTGATGCTAGCTTTTTCAACAGTTGAGTTGTTGTATCTCAATTTTTATTGAAATATCATTTAAGCTCCACATATTTGCAACTGTCTGGCACACTGTTCCTAGTACTTGGCCATCTTGGCTAAAAATATCACTCGTCTTACACATTCTGTGATATAGTGTTACTGAACAAAATCTCCTTAGAATACTGTTCTGTCATGAAGGCCTAGACTTTTTAAGTGTAGATAATAAAAATCATATTAAAGGATTGTAGATTGAAAGCAGGAAGGTAACTTAATCTAACACACTCACTTAAGAGATTAGGTAACTGAAGCCCTGAATGATGGAGTGACTTGGTTTAGGTCACAGAATAGTAAGTGGTGGAACCAGAACTGAAATTTGGGTTCTGGAATTTAAAGTTCAGTATTACTTACCATGGGACACCTAGGTTCCATAGTGGATAGAGTACTGAGCGTGGAATCAGGAAGACTCTTCTTCATGAGTTCAAATCCAGCCTCAGGCTAGCTGTGTGACTCTGGGCAAGTCATTTCATCCTGTTTGCCTCAGTTGTTCATCTTTAAAATGAACTGAAGAAGGAAATGACAAAACAACCTAATATCTTTGCCAAGAAAATCCCAAATGGGGTCACAAAGGGTTAGATGCAGGTGAACATCAACAAATTATTTATTGCTGTAGCCCCCTGTTTCCCAAACCTCAATGATAGATGATGTATCTGCTTTCTGAGGGCTGGGACAGTTTGTTTGGAGAAACTCATTCCCAAGTTGGTCATAGAATGATGAGTTTTTTTCAGTCATAGCAGTTCTCAGAGATTATCCTTCTTCTCAAACCTTCATTTCTTCCCAGAATTCCCATTCTTCTTGTGAGCACCATCATTTCCCCCCTCACACAGGCTTATAATCCTGGTGTTATCTCATCTTGTACTCACCTCACATATTCATTCTTTTATCAAATCTTGCCATTTCTACCTTGCCAAGTGCTTTTGTGTATACTCTCTTCTCTCTACTCATGCAGTCACCACCCTAATGCAGGCCCTCATCACCTCCAACCTAGACTGTTGCAATAGCCTTCTAGTTGGTCTTCATGCCTCACATTTCTCCCACACTACTCTGTCAAGATGATTTTCCTGAAGTACACGTCTCACCTTATTACCCCCTACTTAAAAACTTTCATACTCCCTATTATCTGTATAAAAAAAATTTCTTAATTTTTTTGGTGTCATGGCAACCTATTTGATAGTTTGGTGGAGCCAATGTACCCTTCCTTAGGATAATATTTTATAATAATTCAAAGAAATACTAAATTTCATTTAGAGATTAGTTAAAATAAAGTTGGATTTTTTTTTCACATCCAAGTTCATGGACACTATGAAATCTATCCATGGACTTGGGACTCCAGGTTAAGGACCCCTGCTTTAGAGTCAAATATATGATCTTCTCTTTGACCTTTAAAGTCCTTTACCCTTCCTTTTTCCCTTCCCTTGCCATCCCTTCTCATCCCTTCATATCCTTTCACATCCCTTCCAAACTCTTTCCATTCCTTCTCATCTCTTCTCTTTTTCTTACATTTTACTGTAGTTTAGTCTGCAATGAAGATTTACTGGCCTACTTATGTTCCTTGTACTTGGCCCTCTACCTCCCAACTCTGTGTCTTTTTTTTACTGCCCGTCCACCATACCTGGGATATTTTGCTCCTTTATCTCCATCTTTTCCGTCAGGCTAAAAGCCTACAGAAGCCCTTTGCTGTTTTTCCTGCCCCTTCATTAACTATTAACACCTCCCTTTCTGAGATTACCTTCATCTACTGTGTATACATGTCTTGAATGTACATAGTTATTTTCATGTCAGCCCACTCATCAGATTGTGAAACCTCACCCCAGCTCTTAGCTTAGTGCCTGGCACATAGGAAGGGCTTAATAGAGGCTTATTGAATGACTGACTCATGAGTAAAATGAAGGTTTGCACCAAACAATATCATAACATCAAAGATACCTTCCAGCTCTAATATGATTCTTCTGTGTTTTTAGTGGGCAATTTCTGGAGTTCTGTTTCTTTGCTGAAAATAAAGATAACTTTTTTATATAGTGCTGTAAGGTTTGAAAAACACTTTTCATTCATGCTCTCTATTATAGCAATCTGGTGCAGTAAGTACTATAACTATTGTCACTATTTTACACAAGGGGAAAGGGAAGATCAGGAAGATTGTGCTTTACCTGTAATGGGATATCTAGTAAATATCAAAGGCTGAATTTGAGGTAAGGGCTTTCCTGGATCCATGTCCAGTCATTTAGATTACTAAACCGGCTTTTGTGTGCTAATGACACCTATATTCTTCACAGTATATTATAGCTGTCCCTTCTTACTGATTTATTTGCAGGAGTATGTTGAGGGCAGGGGAGGCAAAAAGACTTTTTAAAATATAATTTTCTCACCATTTAGTAGCAAGTATTTTCTAAGTGGGGTTTTTTTGTGTGCTAAGTTTATCAGAGAAAAGCAAAGATAGCTTCTTTCCAAAATTTATATATCTGAAGCCAAAAGTAGTGAAATATATATGGGGCCTATGGATGATGAGACAGGGTCCCTCTTCACTTTCCCCTGAGAGAGATGTCCTTGTCCATTTTCTGGAGTTCTCAATTCCTGCACCAACCGAATGACTTAGTCCATGCGTGTCCCAAGGTAGTCCTGTTCTTTTGATGATAGTAGTAAAATGATGTGCCGACTTTGTTCTTAAAAAGAGAGATTTCATTTCTGACATGTTATTGAATCTTATTTTTTCTTGCTTCCAAAATCCTTATCTTATGGGACTCTGGGGCGGTGAGAACAAAGGGATTAAAGAAGCAAGATATTGAAGTCATCCAATGCAAGCAGTTTCTGATTCTGCCAAAATAATTCCTTGTGAAAGAAATAGAGAAGTTTATATCTCCGACAAACTCTCTTCTTTAGCAATTGTGCAGTGTTACATTGAGCAGATTTGGTCAGACAGCAGACATCTCCCCCCTTTTTTGTTTCCCACATCAAAAGACTATTTTAGCATAATAAGATTGTAGCAGGAGGGGGAAGAAGGAAAAACAAAAGAATTCATGAGCAAGACAATGTCTGTTTAAACAGGAATGAATTAAGGTTCTAATAACATATAAAGTTGTTAGGATATGTATATGTCTGTGTTTATGCGTATAAACATGCCTTTAATCTGTACACATGGTTTCTAATAAATACAGATGTCAAGTTTTTATGACTGTGTTTTATTTTTGAAAATAAAAGTCTTGTAAAATGTTCTTCCTTCTTCAGCAGAATTTAATGGAGGATGGGGGTTCCCTCTGCTAAGCAGGTAGCTTCAAGCTAAATAGTTTTCCAGAAAGAAGCTAGAACGTAGAGTGAGATAGGGACCAAACAGTCAAAAGGGGTTTTGAAATGCTTGCTTTCTCGCTTATAAGTGTAATAAAATGATGCTACTAACAGGGCAGCTAGGCTGGGAGTCAGGAAGACTCAAATCCTGCCTTAGACACTCGCTGCATGACCCTGGGCGAGTCACTTAATCCCCTTTGCCTCAGTTTCCTCATCTGTAAAATGAGCTGGAGAAGGAAATGGCAAACCACTCCAGTGTCTCTGCCAAGAAAAGCCCAAAGGAGGTCATGAAGAGTTAGACATGTCTGAAAAGACTGAACAACAACTAACAATGTGTCACATTTTTTAAAGTAGTAACAGATAGAGGAAATATTTGAAAGAGGACTATCTGCCTCCCTTTGCAAGTTCATAGTCACAGAAACAAAGGGTCTTTCAGTGCCAGATGGGGTGTTGGAAATTTAGTATGCAGTAGAGTATACGTTATTTGTCAATATAGAGTTATTTTTGAATATGCAGTTATAGATTGAAATGGTGCATCTCCACAGGTTGAAAAGGATTCAGGTTCTCATTATTTAATGAGAGGAGATGGCTATGTTTACATATATTTGCATATTTATATATGTAACATAATATGCATGCTTATGTAAAATAAAATACATGTATACAGAGCAGGAACAGGCTGCTGTGATGAGATTCTGATGCTCATTGATTTCTCACCCACTCCCTTTATTATTATTTTTTAAAATCAATATAATGTACTTGTAGCCTATGATTCTTCTCGGCCAGCTTCTGCAAGTTGAGGAACATGGAAGTAAACTTTGTTCAGTAATGGGGAATGTAATTTTTCTCTGTCAAAGTACCCTGCATTTGAGAAACAAGTTAAAAAGACGTGTTAGGGAGCTGTGAAAGGTACTCTGGCACATTTTCGTCATACAAAGGCCTGGGTACCAGTGTACAGAAGAGAAACTGAAAATTATATTTAAGGGTTTTATAAGTTTCTAAAAAGCAAAGGTTTTATAGCTGCTCTCTTACCAGCAAAAAAAGGTAAAAATACTAATTTTACACATATTATCATGCTTTCTAGTTTCTGTGTGTCATATTATTTGATCCCTGAAGACAACCCCGTGAGCTGGGAAGGACACGTATCATAAGTCTCATTTTACTGATATGACATGCAAAGATTAAGTGAGTTATCATCATAGGATCACAGATTTAGAGATAGTAGGGACCTAGAGATTCAACCCTTCCATTTTATATATAAACAAACAGATGGGCAGGAAAGTTAAGTGGCATCTAGGGTCACAGGGCTACTCATTCATATGAGGGCAAGGAACCAATATGTGACACCTGATTTTAATATATGCCCTATGTTGCTAGAAACATTGACTTAATTATCATTAACCTCAGGCTAAAGAAACACAAGTCATTTGCTATGATGGAATGCTCCCTACCTGGAACACTTTAAACATTATTCTATATCAATTATCTCAAACCTATGCAGGAGTTCTTAGAGATGGCAATTTTCTTCTTTTTCTGATCCAAGCTATAGTTGATTGTGAGAAGGCTTGCTCTTTTGTCTCTAATTCTAATTCGGTCTATCAGTAACCAACATTGGAAATGTTTTTCTTGGAAATAATCATGCTTGAAAGTTTTAAATTAGTCAAGATTATGGAAATTGGCATTCAAAAATGCATATTATGAATAATTAGGAAGATTATTTGTTATAAATTATAATAACTAATAATGGTAACACAATAATAATGCTTGGATTTAATGTTACAATGCTTACATCTAAAAATTGCAATTAGATTAGTGTAAGTGGATAATCATAAAACCAGGCACATGCATTGATTTTATGGATTTGTTTGTATGAAAAAGGCCTCACTCTGTGAACAATGTTCATTTTTTATTGTGAATTATTCTGCTGAGGAAATTAAGCATCAGATGAAAAAAAATGATAGTATAACTGCAGGATTCCTTTTTCTTAAATTCCTACTTGAATGGATTAGGAAATTCATGAATGAGATTCTCCCACCGGTGGTGTAGATTGCAGCCTCATCCTGTTCCATTCTTGTCCTTGTTCCCCCACAGATCTGCTAAAGAAGCATTCACCAAACCAATTGTGGGAGCCTTCCTCTACCTTTCTGAATATATCCCCAGTCCCAAAGTCTATTGGTGTGGGACTCTTCTCACTAGTGGAGATTGATGCCATGTTGTGAGCGAGGGGTGGGATTGAGTTGAGGAGCATGAGAAAGGAGATCTTTAAAATGTCCTCAAGTTGAGCCCCTTTGGGTCTTCTTTGAGCTTTGAGTGACTTTGGACCCTCCTGGCTTCCAGCTTCCAGAGGGATGATGGAGGAGGCCAAACCCACTTGAGGTTGCTGAAGAAAAAGACACTGGGAAAACATGAGTGGAGCTGGCAGTCTAGATCATGTCCCTGTCCCTAGCTTGATAACCTATGGACACTGCAGGGGGCTTCCCTTTAGGTGAGATCTAAGAACCTCCTACTGGCTCCCAATGGGAGAGGTCCTTTACTCTGTTTTTTTCTGGCATATATTCCCTAATTTATACTTTCTCCAATGTCTGTTTTGCTAATGGTTTGGATAAATAAGTTTCTTGGCTAATTGCTATGTATGTTCATTCTGCTTCCATTCAAGCCGCACAATGACACTCCCATGCCACATTGATATGGGAAGTATGTCCCATAAGTTGTCCCACTATCTCATTCCATTCCAAGTCCTACTTTTTTCTTCTCCTGCATTTCCTTGATTTTATATTTTATGCCATTCAGTTCTTGATTGGTTATATGCTACAACTTCCTCATGCCCACCATACTGCTTGTCATTGCAGATTAAAGAGCTTGCAGAGAGTCTTTGGCATGCCATGAGATGCATGGCGTGATGTTGAATTAGCAAAATTAAGATAGGCTTTTGCTTAGGGTGGGGTAGGGGGAGGGGGAAGGGGAGAGGAGCCTACAGTCATTGGTAGCGCCACATAATTTCATAAATGCTATCTAGTCAACTGTCTTTCTGTTATTGAATTTTGGGCCAAATAATTATCAAGCTCTACCGTATGTCCAAAATAGAATCACCTGAGTGGTGTAGTGTTTGTGATAGGCCTGGAGTCAGAAAGATGAGTTCAAATCTTGCCTCAGACACTTACTAGCTGTGTGAACTTGGGCAAACTAACCTTTTTTTGTCTCAGTTTCTTTGTGTCAAATGTGGATAATAACAGCACCTACCTCCCAGGGTTGTTCTAAAGAATGAATACAATAATATTTATAAAGCATTTAGCATAATGTCTGCCACATAATAGGTAGTATATAAACATTAGCTGCTATGATGATGGTGGTGATGATATAGTAATGGACCAACTCTGTGGCTTGTCCATCCATCTGTGTATAAAATCCTAAATCATCAAATAATCAACAGAAATTTGTCAAGTACTTGCTATGTGCCAAGAATTCTGATAGGCACTGGGGATGCAGAGGTAAATAAATAGTTCACGCCTACAAGGACCTTGCATGGGAGAGACAATATGTACATAAGTGTGTGTGTGTGTGTGTGTGTGTGTGTGTATGTGTGTGTTTAAAAAAAGAGACAAAACACAATGCTGACAAGGAGGATACTCACATTTGGGTCAAGGTAGGGAATAGGAAAGGATTCACATAGAGGACAGCATTTGAACTGAATCTTGAAGTAAATCAGAGATAAGTAGGCTGTTTTCATCCATTCAGTTTTTCCTTTGGATTGTTAAAAGCCAACTCTTCTGAGTTGTCCTACATCTCATTTAGTAGTTTCAGCCATGTTTTAGGGCATAATACAATTAGCATGATGGCACCAACAGTCAAAAGCATCTGGGGAACCTCCCCATGTGCAGGGATTCCAACCACTGTAAGGACCCACAGCTGGATGTCCTCCAAGACTGTGGTGTGAATACATATTAATCCGTGAATCATCAAAAACTTGTCGTTGTTGTGTCCATCATAGAATCATGTATGATATTGGCATCAGCACGGGGGACATCTTTGTAGGGCAATAATTTTGTCTACCTTTTTGAGTCAAAGTACTTAGACATGTATGTTCATCAAATGGAAAGGTTTCTTTTTTAAGGAAAAAAAATCCTTTTCTAATGTCTATACTTTTAAAAGTAAGATTTTTTTTTTTTAGCAATTTAAAGTTTCCAGGGAATTATATCCATTTAACTTGAGCCACTTATGTTCATGCCTGTTGAGTCTATAATTTACATGACATTTTATTTTTATGACAATTCCTTGGAGAAGAATTAGCTGAGCCATTATGTATTGCTTCCAAAAATCATTAGACATTTACAAGTTCCATTTACCTTCCCCAATTGGTAACCATTCCACCTATGGAGCAGTTACTAATGTGATTTCTCATTCTTACTTGCAATACCGGCTGCCTCCCACTCCCTCCAATAATCACTAGTCTCAAACCCCCATGTCAGGTAATTTAAGTTGCAGGAATCGTCAAGTTACAGTCTTTTGTAGCTTATGATAATAAGAGAGGGTTTACTTCTTTTACAAGGAAGAGAACTCTGTATTTCCTCTTGAAAAAATATATCCATAATATTATTAAAACCCATGTGTCTGACTCAGCTCATATTCTCTGCATATTATCATGCATTCAAAGTGTTTGCCAGGTGATTGTCTCTGCAATATCAATTTTATAGCAATTCATCATTTATTTAAAAATAAAGTTTGCAGTCAGTATTACTAGTCCAGAAAATATTGGCATTTGAAAAGGAATAGAACAATGAAAAGCCTTTAGAAATGTCTTGAAGTTAAGAAATTTCAACTCAGTGGGTAGAATCTGGAAATATTTGTAATGCTTTATTCCTTTTATTTAATGTAATATAGCAAATATTTGTGGAAATCCTACACTATGATAAATGCTCAGGAGGTTCCTGTGCCCTCCAGGCCATGTGTGTCCCTCTGTCCTCAAGTGTGGTCCATTACTTGAGGACCTAAAGGACCACATGTGGCCTCGAAGCCGCAGGTTCCTCACCCCTGCTAGAAGCTGGGAAAAGTAGCAGAAGTGATACCAGCTTACTATTTTGTGAGGAAAATGAATTCTATTAAATAGTAATAGTGGCAATAATAAATAGCAATCATTTCTATTGCACTTACTATGTTTCAGGCACTGTCTTACAGACTTTACAAATATTATCTCATTTGACTCTCCCAAGAACCCTGGGAGGTAGGTGCTATTATTATCCCCATTTAACATTTGAGGAAACTGAGGCCAACAAGTTAAGTGACTTCTCCAGGGTCACACAGTTAGTGGTGGAGGCAGAGTTGAGGCGCTGTGCCACCTAGCTGCCTCTTACAAAACAGCAGTCATGTTTAGAAAGAGGAAATAAAATGTAACAGTCGTTTGAATACAATCAAACCCAGTTGAACTGACAAGTGCTATGGGGTGTTAAGACAGGAGAGAGGGATTTTAAGTATGAAGAGCCACTTTGCAGAAGATCTTGTCCAACCTCTTAATTTTAT
Organism: Phalanger gymnotis; assembly: GCA_028646595.1. NCBI lineage: Eukaryota > Metazoa > Chordata > Mammalia > Diprotodontia > Phalangeridae > Phalanger > Phalanger gymnotis. The sequence goes on from CM053623.1 coordinate 192,079,631, forward strand.
AGATATACCCGAGCCTGGAGATCAATAGTATCTTGACAAAAATTAAACAACTAGGAAATAAAAGAGCCAAGAGCAGAACCCAGGTTTCCTAAACCCTAGCCCCATGCTTTCTAGTCCAATAAATATTTACCAGTTCAGACTTCCATAATTTAAATTCTATTTATGAATTGTTTTTATTTAGCAATAAATAAAACAATGTATTTCCTACATATTATTAATAAGGCTTATCTCTTTTAAATTGTCTCTCGTGACCTAATTTTCTGAGTACGTGAGTACTGATAGATGAAAAACTTTTGTGACTGACACTTCGTGCCATTAGAGAAATATTACATGCAGTCCTCCTTTGTGTGAAGTACCGATAATATATATGGTTATGACACAAACCGTGAAGTAAAGGATCATACAGTTGAGTAGAGAGCGAGAGACATAAACGCACATTACAGAAATAGAGGAGGATATGGAGGCATCAAAGAAGGTTTCAAGGAGAAAAAATTGGAATTGAGTCTTGAAAGAAGGAAGAGGGCAGCTAGGTGGTGCAGTGAGTAGAGCACTGGCCCTGGAATCAGGAGGACCTGAGTTCAAATTTGGCCTCGGACAGTTGACCCACTTACTAGCTGTGTGACCTTGGGCAAGTCATTTAACTCCAATTGCCCTGCCTTCCCCCCTCCAAACAAAAAAGAAAGAAGGAAGATAGTCACATAGGCAGATATGGGAGGATTGGGTTTGGAAAATCCACTTTAGGTATAGGGGACAGCATGGGAAAAGATGTAGAGATGGACAAGAGCAAAGGGTGGGGGAGATAGGAGTCCACAGTGGCTGAAAACTAGAGAATGCCACATGTGAGATGAGGCTGGCAAATGTAGATTGGCACTAGATTTTGGACAGATCCAATGTTAGGGTAAATTTATGTTCTATTTGGGTGCCAGGGTGGGTTTTTGAATAAAGGAGTGACTGTGATCAGGGCAGTACATCTGGGAGATTATGTAGAGGGTAGAGTGATGAATGTATTCTATGGGAAGCTGACTAGAGGCTGCTAGACCAGCAGCAATGGCCCAGACAAAGCGGATCTGAACTGGGATCCCATATTGTGACTAGAAAGAGAAGGGAGGCAGATGTGAAAGGTCTTACAGAGGTAGAGTCAGTGTATTCTAATAACTGATCAGATGTGTGCGGTGAGGGAAAAGAATAAATCCAATATTCTGAAGTTTTAACTAGGAGACTGGTCTTCAGAAGAAATAGAGCCATTGGGAAGGATAGCTTATTAGGTAGAAGAGATTTTTGTGAACTGTAATTTTATATATTAACAAACCATTGTCATTTGTAGTCTTGGGCTGTTTGATGTCATATTCTCATGACTAGAAAGTAAAACTAACATCTGGAACTAGAATTAGCTTGTAATATATAATTACATATATAGATATATTAATATATAATTAACATAAATATAGCATTCAGACAATCATTAATAAGAGCGTAGCTTGAGACACTTGGGAATGAGCACTAATTCTAGCATTTTATGATGGGATGAACATGGACAAGGCAAATTCATTTCTCGGGAACATGGACAAGGCAAATTCATTTCTCAGGAACATGGACAAGGTAAATTCATTTCTCAGAACTCAGTCTCTTTATATAAGTAGGATAATAATGCTTGTACTACACTTTAGTTGCTAGGTTGTTGTGAGGAAAACACTTTATAGTCCTAAAGGCACTTTATAAATGTGTTGAAAAAGGCTTATCCTGGAGTTAGACTTAGATTCACATCCCAACTATAGCAATTACTAAATATGTGATTCTGGATAAATCACTGAATCCCTCTGAGCCTCAATTGCCTCATCTGTAAAATGGAATGATAGTAGTATGTGTAGTATATATACATGTAGTATATATCTAAAAAAATTGTTGTAAGCATCCAGTGTGACCATGCATCCAAAACGGAGGGGGTCCTGAAAGTCTTAAGCTACTAAGATTAAAATTGGTCCAAGACTCTTGGAACATCTTGCATAAATATATTGAAGAAGGAAATAGCATGTCAAGTTTGGTAAATAGCTTGTAGTCCTGTTCAGCTGCTCTAAGGGTGTGTGAAGAAAAGTAATATGAAATAAAGCTGCACGAGTAGGATAGAGACAGATTGTGGAGGGCCTTAAAAACCTGGCTAAGGAATTTGTATTTCATTCTTAAGACAAAAATAGAGCGATTGAGGTTTTTTGAGCAAGGCCAGACCTGTTCCTTAGGAATATTGCTTTGGCAGCTATGTGAAAGGTGGATTGAAGAGAGAAGAAATTAAAGGCAGGCAGAATCAGTGGCTGCATGTTACAAGAATGTACGTGAGAGGTAATGGGAGTCCTTAGATTATTGGCAGAAGAATCGGGGAGAAATTGGGCAGATGCAAGAGATTTTGAGAGGGCAGGATCCATGTCATTTGAAAAATGGTCATAGTGCTTAGAGAGGGAGCGCTGAGGTTCCACACTTAGGTGTGGCTATGGTCAAGGAAATGCCACTACCAGGAAAACTGAGGAAATTTCGGGAGAGATATCAGCTTCGGGTATAAGATGTGGAGTTCATTTTTGGATGTGTTGAGGATAAGGAAATCCGGGTTAAAATGTTCAACAGGTACAGTTATGAGATGGGAACTCAAGAGAAAAGTAGATACATAGATTTGGGTCACCTGCATAAATGTGAATATGGCAGCTAAAATAGATTACCAAAGGAGAGAGGAGAGACTCTGTTTTAGAGCAAGTAGTTCTTAACGTGGTCTGTACTTGGATTTCAGGGGGTATGTGAACTTGGATGTGGAAAGAAAGTCTCTTTTGATTAGCCTCTAAAATATAGCATTTCCTTTGATTATGAATGTAGATAGTAACAGGCTTCATATTGATATGTCTTTAAAATATGAGTTGAATTTTTAATGTTTATTATGATTATATTTTAAATGTATTTTCTTATTAGTGTATTTGAAAATGCACTGATCTATTAATACATGTTATATAAGACTGTGTAGCATAGTATGCTATATAATACCACATATATTATTGTGTAACACATTTGTAAAATTTTTATGAGAAAATTGTTTCCTTTATAGTCCTGTACATCTTATTTTAGGCATTTAAAAACACCATTGTAAGGAGTTCATTGGTTTCACAAAACTGGCAAAGAGGTATATGACATTAAAAAAAGATTAAAATCTCCTAGTACAGTGCCTTAGCATGCTCCTCTGTCTGTGGACCAGGAGAATGAAGACAATCCATCAGAGAAAATTGATGAGAGTTCAGACAGGTAGTAGGAGAATGAAGAGGCAACAGTTTCACAGATGCCAAGACTGTCCAGAATATCTGGAGATGAGGTCTGATCATGACACAACCATACTCAATTAGAATTTGGCTCAGCTCCTGAGTCCCTGTACTACTTCTCCACTTAGGTCCAAGTGTTTGAAGATGTCTCCACAGTGTAGACCCCCTCTTCTTATTGGTGGATTTCTTCTAGGAACTTCCATATAAGGAAATAATTAGGCTATACATGCTCACTTGGAAACTTTCAGCTCCTGACTTTTCAGACTACTTTTCCACCTTTCTCCAGAATGAGTACCTTCCTATTCTTCTCAACTCCCTCTCCAGATTGAGTACTTCCCCTATTTGAATATAATCTCCTTAAGGGCAGGGCATATATTTCTGTAACAACAATGCTACTTGCTGCTACTGTGGCTGTGTAAGACCAATAACATCAGCACACAGAAAGGCTGCTAGCACAGATTGTCTGATCTGCTTTTATAAGGAAAGCAACTTTAAGGGGTTTACAATTATACTTCAATCAAACATACATATATCATTCGCTTAGTTCAGGGAGAAAATTCTGCACCCCGAACTTCAGAGCAAATACAAACAGCAATTACAAACAGAGAAAATATAAACAGAGCAAATAACGCAAATCCACAGACAGGTTTCTAGCTGCCTGACGAAAGCAATACATACAGTTACCAGAGAGAGAAGCAACAAAATCTAAGTTTTCAAAGCATGGGGTGCATGGGCAGTGCTTCTTAACAGCTACCCAAAGTCTCCACACCAACGCTCTTCCAATGAGTGAGCCCCCAACAAAATTCTGACCTCAGAGTATATGTACACTTCTTCAGTGTTGGAGTGCTTCACACCTCTCAAGGGTTTCACACCTCTTGTGACCTAACTAGCAAAAGGGTGTGGGCCTTCCTGCAAACAAAGGCAAGACTCAAAGGCACTCCATTACCTTAGTGCTAAGAAGTACTCCAAAACAAAAGACAACAAAAAGTCCCACTTTGCTTGCCCTTACAATTTCTTGTTTGGTTTTTGTTATATTTTTATGTATTTAAGATGTGCCTAGTACACAGTAAACTTTAATAAATCTAACTTATTAGTGTCAAAAGCAGCAGGGAACATTAAGGAGGATTAAAACCTCGAAAAAGAACATCTGATTTTAGCATTTAAGAGATTATTCATGACCTCTCTGGGAAAACTATTTTGTAGTTTATGATTTGAAACCAGATCACAAAGGGCTGAGAAGGGAAGGGGTAAGTAAGGCAGTAAGGGGAACAAGAAAAGTTAACTTCATCTGGAAATTGAGCTATGAAAAGGTAGTGAGGCATAGGTTACTTGAGGGATTCTCCTAGACCAAGGGGAATATTTGAAAGGTAGAGATCCATGCCATATGTCACCAGGAGGCAACTAAGAGAAGTAATGGATAGAGTGCTGCACTTGGAGCCTGGACTGGAGTTCAAATCCTGCTTTTGACACTTATTAAGGCCTTGACCTTGGACAAGTCTCTTAATTTTTCAGCTTCAGTATTCTCATCTGTAAGATGGGAATTATAATAACTCGTATTTTGCAGAGTTGTGAAAAACGTGTCATAAATGTGAAGTGCTCCACAAATGTTCAAGCACTATATAAATATTGTCTCTGTAGGTAGTAGAGAGGGAAATAACATGTAGTGAGAAATTGAAAAAAAATATTGAAGAGGGAGTGTGAAGGATGAGTAGGTTTAGGAAGAGGAAGGAAGAAGGGGATAGAGAGAAGAATAATAGCTTATAATCACAGAGGGGAATCTGTGTTCAAGATCATGGGAGGTCCAATCATTTAAGCCATTGAAATGACTAACTCTCCAGGGGGCTAACAGAGAGTGAAGATGAAATTCATGGGAGTTGAGCCTGAGCTAGGGGATAGAGAGAGGGATTAGACTTGAGATGTCCTTGATGTAGAAAATACTCAGATGAGGAAAGTTTCTTTTCCCACTAAGATTGCCACCTCTGCACCTTAGCGTCAGGATGATGGACACGGCAATCTGCTGGAGAAGATGGGATGGAATGGAATCACATGTGCAGGTAGAGTAGTTTTTGTTGGCAAGGAGAAAGACCACCTCATGTGAAATAGGGGAGAGGAAGGGAGTGAGATGAAGAGGTAGAAATAAGAGGAAGCTCTTGAATGGCCTCATTTTTTTTCAATAAAATATTAGGCAAAGTCATCAGCTTGGTCAGGGGTGACAGGGAGCCATAGAAGGTTTGAGGAAGGGTAAAGAAGTTTGGAAAACCTGATATGGTGAGTAGCCTAATGTATAAAAGGATTACTTGCTAGAATGAAGGCCCAGTGGAGATTATGAAACATAGGAACTAAGCCAATTTGTTGTTATTCTCATGTCGTCCAAGTGAAGTGGAGAGAGTCACTAAATTTTGTGGACTGGGTCCACAACAGATTTTTATTTTGTGCAACCCAGAGTCAAGTCACTTAACCGCTGCCTACAGATTCCTCAGCTGTAAAATGAGAATCATAATAACACTTCAAAGGGTTGTTTTGAGGAGCAAATGAGGTGATACTGGTAAAACACTGTGCAAACCTTAAGGTGTTATATAAAGGCTAGCTATTACTAATATTGTTATTATCTTAGAGCTAAGTGGTTCTAAGTAGATCTAGGCTAGAAAACATCATTCTATAGAAAATGTCTTATGACTGGCTTCCTGTGAATCACCAAAATGCACAGCTAACTGCCACATTATAAAAGAGTCACAATTCACTCTTTACCATAACATCACAATGTTTAATTCTTCTCAGGTTTCTTCTCTTATTAGTCTTTCTTGGTCGACTGTTATGTTGGAAAGACAAACTTTGATTCAAAACGAGGATGCCCGGAAGAAAAATGGAAAAACGAAAATGCCTTATCTTTGTTTTATTTCATCATTAGGATCATCATCCATCATCCCAAAAAGTGAACTAAGAAACAGGAAGTTAATTTCAAGTTTTATCCTTGTGGGTTTTAGGGGAGCTCAGTGATTGATTTATAAAGAAATATAGCAATAAAGGAAAATCAATTCAGTGTCAGTGTGGTTGAAATTAGGCTCCTTGTAAAAGTTTACATTGGGTTCTTTTAAGTAGCCTCAATCATGAAATGTCTTTCCCTGTAATTAATCTTTAGACCCTGTTCAATTTTTAGAATCAGAATTAAAGGTACCAACACCAAAAACAGTAGTCAGTAAAAATCTATTAAGTATCTACTATATGCTGGACGCTGGGCCAAAGGTTGGGGATACAAAGAAAGGCAAAAGGCAGTGTCTGCTCTCAAAAAGCTCACAGTCTAACAGGAGAGAAAACACATGAAAACAATTATGTAGACACAATCCATGTGCAGGTGAAATTCGAAATAATCAGTAGAGGGAAGTCCCTGGAATTAGGGGGTACTGGGAAAGGTTTCCTGTAGATTGTGGGACTTTAATTGGGACTTAAAGGAAGCCAGGAGATGAAGATGAAGAGAGAGAATTCCAGGAATGGAGAAAGACAGTGAAAATGCCTCAAGTCTGGAGATAGAGTATCTTGTCAAGGAGGTCAGTGTCACTGGATTGCAGAATACATGGTGGGGATTGAGGTAATCTGTGAGAAGACTAGAAAAGGTGGGGCAAGTTATAAATGCCAAACAGAGGATTTCATATTTGATTCTGGAGGTGATAGGGAGTCACTGTAGTCTATTGAGTAGGGGCATGATATGAATTTAGTCTTTAAGGAATGGGAAGATAATCTGCCTGCTTTCTTGGCAATTTTTATATGTTTGGAAATGCCCTAATACATACTTAGCTTACTATAGGTAAGTTGGTGGCCAAGGCACAACTAGTTTGTTATCAGATTAATCATTTGCCTTCTTGGTACACAAGATACTTCTCACTCAAGATTATTTGTAAATCAAGTGGATAAATGACTATGAGAAGTTCTTATTACTGGATTTCTCCTTAATAACATTTATAAAGTATTTAAAATAATTTATCCTCTGGCCTAAAAAAATCATTGCCAGTTTGTTTTCTCAAAAATGTGTCCCTTAATGTTAGGCAGTTGCCGAAGACTATTTTTAGTGTGTTGAAAATAAAACCTAACTCTTTTCAGAGAATGGTGCACTGCATTCTTTCCTAGTTATTTACTTGTACTCTTTGTCAGTTGGGGGAGGACACTATCATCAGTTAATTGGTGGTTTAATTGTAAATTAAAATAATTGTAATTGGGCCCCTGACAGTCAACCAACAAAGGCTGATAGAAGGAAAAAGCATGCATGTTATGTATAGTTAACAGCAACGCCGTTGGTTTTACATTGTGTCCTTCCTTTGAGTGGCAAGGACAGTTTCTAAAACTCTGTTCTGATAGACGATTATACAGTTTCAAAGAACAGTAAAGAAAGGTAACACTGACTATTGTTACTGTTATTCGTGTATATGCTATTTCATTCTTTCATCTTTTCACCCTACTGCCATAATCAGTGTCATCCTTCCCTTGGTCTTCACTTATGAGACCTGGAGATAGAAGGGATCGTAGAGGTCATATAGTCAACTCTCTCCTTTAATAGATGTGGAACTGGACCCTGGGGAGACAGTGTGACCTAGAGCAAGTCACTTAGGCAGTAAGGATGAGAGGAAGGTTTTCAGCCAAGGTCTGAGTACTCCAAATCCAGCGTTCATTCCACTGTGCCTCAATGGACATCACACACAAATTGGAGTTGTAGGATTATATTCCAAGCTAGCTCACTGCTAATAGCTAGCAATTATGTAGTGCTCGTGAGGTTTGTAAAGCACTTCACATATATCACTTCAAACATGGTCTATAATAGGTTCTATTATTATCATCCCATTTTAAAGATATAGAAACTGAGGCTAAGAGAAGGTAAATTATTTGCCCAGGATGATGCAATTAGGTGTCTCAGACAGAATTTCAACTTGGGTCTTCTTGTATCCAGTTCTATCAGTTTATGCCAGTTCTGTCAGTAGCATAGCACTCTCTTTTGCAGCTCTGTAATGCACTTATCATTGAATATTGTGTGATTTTTTTATGTTTGTATCTTCACCCTTTACTAAGTGGTTATTACCGTTAGGACAGGGAATTTTTAAAAATTTACTTAAACACAATGCCTCCCCCATAATTAACAGTACTATAGACATAGTAAGCTCTTAAGAAATATGTCATTAATGAATGGATGTTAGATTGGTTTCCATCAAAGGAAATAGCCCTTGTGCTATGACCAAAGGGTCGATTTTGGGTTTATCAGGAAATCTGAGAATTACATGATGATTATCAAGGTGGACAATTGCCAGTGTAAGAGCTCTTCTTCTAAGGATGGTTGGGGGAGGAGGACACAAGGCAAAGGAAAAGCCATTTGTTAAGTGCCTCCTTAAGTGCCAGGCATAGTGCTGAATTCTTTAAAATAGTTTCATTTGATCCTAACAACATTCCTACGAGGTGGTTGCTATCACTGTCTCCATTTTATAGTTGGAGGAACTGAGGCAGACAGAAGTTATTGAAGCAGGATTTGAACTGGAGGTCTTCCTGATTTCAGGCCCATTTCTTTATCCCCTGTGCCTAGCTGCCTTTTGAATCCATGATGTTCAGGACCCTCAGCTATACTCTTGTGTTTAGATTGACTGATGCATTTCAGGAAAAAAATTCTAGTCTAAAAGTGCTTTTTGAAAATACCCATTTTCTTAACCTTCTCTTCCCTGCCCCTTCCAAATGAACATGCATTCTTAGGGCTTACTGTAGAAAGATGATTGATAAAATCATCCTGTATGTTTTCTGTTTCTTCCCAGTAAATCTACTGTAAAGTTACCAAGGAAACACTAGCTGCCTAAGTCCAGGATAGAAAGAGGATGCCTCATTAGAAAACAAGGCTTCATCATCTGGGTGTTTGCCTCAAGGATTTGTTTGTCTGTGATGAGCAAATGTTTCTATAAAGCATTATCTGGGAAAAATAGGTTTTCTTATTTTTAATGGAATTTAGGTCTCTGGGAATTATTCCTTCTATTTAAACCTACACTGTGTAAAACATTAGCAGAAAATGAAAACACTTGGGATTTGGGGTGATGTCATTGAACTGTGGAGTAACAGGTGACAACTTGAGGGAAGTTAGCAAACATGGGTTTGTTTCCCTTTAAATCATTACCATGTTGGGTCATGCTCAAAATACTTTAAATAAAGAAAACATCAAGATGTTGTTTACTTTTTATGTTCAAAGATTTATTTGTTTGGGGGATAAACTAGAAAAAGTAGAATACATATATAAATAGATTTTTATTTTTACAAGTCAGATGGTAAAGTGTTGAGTGTTTTTGTGTGTGTTTTGTGTTTTGTCCTTGGCATGTCTTATCTGGCATGCCATTTTTTTGCGGGAGTGAGGAGATGTCAGAAAGAAATGCACCTTTGATTTTATTGGTATATGGGGCTCTCCATTGGACTGAAAGTTCCTTGAGAGAGAGCACTGCCTTTTACCATTCTTTATATCTGCAGTGTCTATGCACGGTGCCTGGCACATAGTAGATGCTTATGTTGAGTAACTGACTGACTAGTGTAGATCAGCAGCTAATTTGCAAAGGGAGAGCACTGAGAAGTTGACTTGCCCAGGTCTCATAGCCAGTATATGTCAGAGATAGGATTTAAACTCACATATTGTAGCCTCGGGAGCTTTTTATCCTTTGTACCAACCTACCTTTGTAGATTAAATTGTTCAAAAGCTTTTGTATTATCTGACCATAGGAGGGAGAATAATATATCCAAATAATACTAGAGATTTCATATAGTGTAACTGAGAAGGATATAAGGCATGAAGTAACCTGATTATTGGTATCAATATTGAATTAGATTGTTCATTGAATATCTTTATTTGAGATAAAAGATGCGGAGGGAAGAGTGATCTGGATGTGGAGAAATGATCACAGATCCATCTAAATCTAAACAGTCAACTATTACTTTGTGTATATTAAAACACACTCCATGTACCTTATTTTTTATGCAAAAGTTATATTTTATTTCTAAAATGAAATAAAATTAGATATATGAATAATTTCCAACTAATCAAAAATCACTGTAAAATGAATGCTCTCATTTTATATTTTTTCACCTTCAGTTACAATAGGTTGATAGCCAAGTTAGGTTCTAAAAAATATCTAATGAATTTTAGATGAGTAGATAAAAATTTTAGACATCAGGTGATCTGAATCTTATAATGGACTTCAGTTAATGTGCTTAATTTCTTTTTATTTTTCATATTTCTGTAAACTTATGTAAATCTACTTTGGATTCTTTTTATCAGTCCCCAAATTAAAGATCTTGGGAACAGGTGGATATAACTGATGACTTAATACTTCTCAAGAGAGAAATCCTATTCCTAGGAATATGAAGCTACCTGACGAAATGATCTTTCCCCCTTTCCATGGTCTCCGTGCCAGGGGGAAATGATACAACCTACCGCAGATCTTGAGAAGTTGGATCAAGAACCCTCCAGTTAACCCTGCAGCCCCAGCTCCATCATATCCTCTACTTAGTGAAAATTATTTACCTTTTAGTTTGCAAAGCTATTTACATATATTATTACATTTGATCCTTATGACTACTCTATGAAGGACGTACTATTATTATTTTTTTTTGGAGGGGGAAGGCAGGGAAATTGGGGTTAAGTGACTTCTCCAAGGTCACACAGCTAGTAAGTGTGTCAAGGGTCTGAGGCCAGGTTTGAACTCAGGTCCTGCTGACTCCAGGGCCAGTGCTCTACTCACTGCACCACCTAGCTGCCCCAGGAGGTACTATTATAATCTCCATTTTATAGTTCATTATATGAGGCTGACATAGATTAAGCAATTTAACCATTGTCCTGCAACTAATAAATGTCTGAGGCAGGATTTGAACTCGGCTCTTCCAGAATCCAATCCCAGTGCTCAGGCCACTGTGCCACCTAGCTGTTTACTTAAACCCACAAACATACCTTCCCCCCACCCCACCCCCTGCCCTTCCAGGCTATAATAATAAGGGGAGATGGAGCTAGTTTCAGAGTAATATTCGTGCGGTCCTTATCTGCCAGTGCTGAGGCCAAATCTGTTCTTCTGGAGGCACTTATTCTATTCAGACTTCTTATTCTAGTCTCTCTATTTCAATTTGGGAGCCTTGATTTCTCTAATCCCTAGATCCATTCAGTTTCCCTAAATCCTGGCTACAACTCACTGATTCAAACTTTGACCAACTGTGACTAGAACTAACATTCTACCTTTAAATGGACTTCTACACATGTGTTAATTAACTTTTTATTTTTATCACTCTAAAGAGTCAATGAACAATCTAAGGACATGGCACTGAAATGGACCTTGTTGGCTAAATTGATTAAACACTAGATGTCCAGGTCTTCTGTACCATATAGGTAGACACAACCTAGACTGGGAATGATAATGGATGCAGTTAGCTAAAAAAAAAATAAAATAGGAGAGGATGGGGACATCCTGGTAGAGCTTTCCAGTATAGTCAGTTGAAATGTGGTACTGGAATTTAAAAAGTGATAAGGGCTTTTTTTATGGATCCTGGAACCATTTGCAGAGAGGTAATAATTGAAACCATGGGAGCAAATGAGATCAAGAGGGAGAAAATAAAGCAAAGAGGGCTGAAGATAGAGACTTTGGGAGATTGCCATCCTTATTGAATGCAAGAAATTGAGCCAACAAATGGGTCTTAGAAATAGTCAGAAAGAGGAAGGAGAACCTTTTCACATTTGTTTAATAGTTAGTGCCCTGTCTTCTCAAATTGTTGTTCAGTTTCAGTTGTGTCCGACTCGTCGTGACCCCATTTGGAATTTTCTTCACAAAGGTAATGGAGTGCTTTGCCATTTCCTTCTCCAGCTACCCTATCTACCTGGCTACCCCTACATGTTTTATTCCATTCTCAATAGAATGTAAGCCCATTGAAGGCAGACACTTTTTCATTTAATCTTTGTGTGGTGCAGTAGATAAAACCCTGGGTTTGGAATCAGAAAACCTCATCTTCATGAGTTCAAATCTGGCTTCAGACACTTACTAGCTGTGTGACCCTGAGCAAATCACTTGACTCTGTTTGCCTCAGTTCCTCATCTGTGACATGAGCTGAAGAAGGAAATGATAAATTAGTCCAGTGTCTTTGCCCCCCACCAAAATCTCTGAAATGGGTTCATGAAGAGTTGGACATGATTGAAATGACTGAAAATATAGACCCCCAAATGTTTGGTCTAACCAAGCAACAACCATTTATGAACATTCTCCCCATGCCTTACTATATCTAAGGCACCGTGGTAGGTGCTGAAGATATAGGGATGTAGTGAAAAACAGTTGCTACTCTCAAGGCACTTACATTCTAATGGGGATAAATAAATAACTTGATCAAAGTCGGGTAACTAGAAAAGACCTAAGCTGGAATTGGACCTAGGTTCATTTTAATTCCTCTATATCATGGGCAAAAGCAAAGTACTTCTCTTAGTTAGGAACTTACAGTTGAATTTTAATGAAAGTATTTCTTATACCTTTATTCCTTTTTATAGAATGTCATCATGTACTGAAATTAATTATAAATTTGAGAATTTGGCCAAGAGAATGCATTGGTATTTTATGACATCTTCATGTCAATCCTCCACATAAGAAATAGCAATGCCTTTATTTTTCTACCATAGCTATTGTCAAAGTGAGATTTAAAAAGGCTTGGGTGGGGGTGTGATGGTGGCGTAGATGTTGGATCTCAAGATTATTTCAGAGAATCTGTTATATCAAAATTATTTTTATCATAAAGTTAAAAGATTTTAATTTTTAATATCATAAATATAGTTAGATATAATCTGTATAAACAGAAGCACTTTAGGGAATTCTCAATTTTTAAGAATGTGAAGGAGTCATGACTTGTGGTCAGTTGACTGTTATTACTAGACCTCTCTGTGGAGTGACATCATAACTTAATAGAGCAATAGCTGACTTTGGATCCAAGAAAACCTATGTTCAGGTCCATCTGACAAATCCTGTGTTTTCCTTTGCAAGTCACTTAGTCTCTCGTTGCTCTAGGCAACTACATTCTAGAAATTTCAGAGAAGACATGTCAGCCCCTGTCCTTATACCTTTTCCACATTTACTTGGAGGTTCTGCAGATTGTATCTACAAACTGTATCCTCAACTGGATTTCCTACAATTTCTTAACATTCATCATTTGCTTCAGCTAAACAATGTTCTTAAAATCTTAAATACAGAGATAGTGTGATTTCCACTGAGTCCTGAGGATACTGGCCTTGATGTCATAGCTATGTGATCCAAATCAAATCATTTCACCTTGCTGTATTTGTAAAAAAAAGAAAAACTATAATAATTATTCTATCGATCCCATGAGGTTGTTGAGAGAGAAACAATTTTAAAAATCTAAGTTATGGGGGGGCATAGCCAAGATGGTGGTTGGAAAGCAGGGACTCACTTCAGCTCTCCCCCAGATCCTTCCAAACACCTATAAAAATGGTTGTGAATAAATTCAAGAGCTATGGAACCCACAAAATAGCAGAGGGAAGCAGGTCACCAGCCTAGGACAGCCTGGATGGTTGCTGGGAAAGGTCAAAGTGCGCCACACCAAGACAGACCAGGAGCTGAGGAGATCTGGTGGAGAATGCCATAGGAACATGAATCACTGAGCTGTAGCAGTTACCAGACTTCTCAACCCACAAACGTGAAAGACAAAGGAGCAGGTTAGTGGGAAAACTGCTTGATCAGGGAGAGAGAAGTGTGGCTCTGGCCCCAGCCCCAGTGCCAGCAGAGGTGATGTGGCCCTGGCAGTGGCAGCAGCAGGAAGGTCCTGTGCCTGCTTCCAGAACTCTAGCTGTGGTTGCTTCTGGCCCCAGGCCCACCTAGTGGAGTGGGAGGAATAAAGCTGCATATCAGAGCAGGAGTGCAGGGAGCATTTTGCTGGCACTAAGGCAGGGTTCTCTTGCTTTGCCCTGCTTGGATCTGGGTCCTGGTCCTGGTTGGTGGTTCTTCAGGGTGGGGGAGGAGCTCTGGTGTGGCAGAGCTTACAGTGATGGTGGAGTACAAGTAGCTCTGAAAATAGCAGCACAGCCACTAAAGCTGGGGACAAAGTACTCTCTACAAGCAGTCATACCCTGACAAAAAGATCAAGGGTCAAGTAGTTGGCTGGGAACATGAGCAGGCAGCGAAAAAGACTCAGACTCAGATGCAAAGTATTGAATCTTTTTTTTAGTGACAAAGAAGATCAAAACATACAGCCAAAAGAAGTC
>CM053623.1:192094665-192115179 GCA_028646595.1 Phalanger gymnotis
GGGGAGGAAGTAATCAAAAGCAAACACTTTTGAAAAAGGACAGGGTCAAGGGAGAAAACTGAATAAAGGGAGACAGGATAGTATGGAGGGAAATATAGTTAGTCTTTCATAACATGATTATTGTGGAAGTGTTTTGCATAATGATACATGTGTGGTCTATGTTGAATTGCTTGCCTTCTTAGGGAGGGTGGGTGGGGAGGGAAGAAAGGAGAGAATTTGAACTCAAAGTTCTAAAAGCGGATGCTCCCAAAAAAAAGGTTTTTTTGCATGCAACTGGGAAATAAGATGTACAGGCCATGGGGTATAGAAATCTATCTTGCCCTACAAGAAAGTAAGGGGAAAGGGGATCAGGGCAGGGAGTGGGTTGACAGAAGGAGGGCATACTGGGGAAAAGGATAATCAGAATATATGCCATCTTGGAGGGGGGGGAGGATAGAAATGGGGAGAAAATCTGTAACTGAAAGTCTTGTGGAAATCAATGTTGAAAACTAAAAATAGTAAATAACAAAATTTGAAAGTTAAAAAAACAAAAAACCTAAGTTATATGTACAAGTTCCTTGTTAATATTATTATCATTCATTCCCAATTAAAAAATATTTTCTGAGGTCCTGGAATAACAGCCATTTAATCACTTAAAAATATTGTATGCCTACTACGTGTAGGGAATTGTGCTAGGTACAGGAAATTTGAAGATAACAATTAAATAATTCCTGCAGTCAAGCAGCTTCCTTTTTACTAGAAGAAACAACATATAAACATATCAGCAAATATATAATATTCACAAAGTAAATATAATTCCATTATTCAGAGGCAGAGAGATACATGTAGTTGATGGGATCAGGAAAAGCTGGATGTAGTACTTGACCTTTGAATGGAGCTTTCATAAATGCTTAGCATTCTAAGAAGTGGAGCTGAGGTGGAACTGCATTCCAGCATGGAGAGAGAACGTGTACAAAGCCCCAGCAAAGGGAGATGGAATGTCATGTCAGAGGACTGGTTCATGAAAGGGATTAATGTGTAATGAGTCTGGGAAGGGAGGCTGGAGTCAGGTCTTGAAGGGATTTAAGTAGTAAATAGATGAGTGTGTTTTTTAATCTTAGAAGCATTAGGGAGTCACTGGACCTTTTTGAACAAGCAAGTGACACAGTAAGACCTATGTTCTAGGAAAATAACTTTAGCAACTGTATGAATGATGAATTGCATTAGAGATAGATGGGTCTTGAGATTTTATCTCAATTAGGACCATTGCTCTGCAGGTAAATTTTACTCATTTTTTCATAAACATTGGTACAGTAACTTCTTCAGGTATTGTTCATATTCATTCTGTGTGTGTGTGTGTGTGTGTGTGTGTATGGAAGGATGTTAGACAGTCTTAAATGAAAGGGGGTTGCTGCATTTTTATTAGTTTCAAAAATTATCTAGGGAATCAAGTACTGTACCTGGGAAACAGATATCATGGAAACAGATATCACTCTGGAGGGTGGATGTTGTTATATGGAAGGACTAAATCCCTACAACTTATACCCAACTACAGCAAGAATATGCCACCCCTTTGCCAATCCATCTCTCAACCTACTTTTGAAACTGTGTCCATTAATTTATGAACTGTGTAACTAGGACAGATCACTTTTCTGAGACTTAGTTTCCTCATTTGTAAAGTGAGGAGCTTAGAGTTTAAGGAGAATCAGACACATGCATTCCCAAATGTGACCTGAACCAGATGAAAATGGAATTAGGGAATATTTGACAAAAGAAATAAAATACAATAAGATAGAGATAACAACAAATTTAAAAAAAATTCATTTGTGGCTTGCTGGAATCCTTATGTATGATTTAGTGGCCCCCATTTTTATTTGTGTTTGACATCATTAGACTAGATGCTCTCTATGTTTTCTTCCGGGTTTAAATCTTACCAACTCACGAGCCTGAGGTTATGCCTTTTGCTTGGAACTGAGGTTTCTCTGTGGTTACCAGGGAAACACTGGGAAGAAGCAGACTGGGTACTGTCAAGTGTATTTCAGCCATGGTTTTGTGAGTCCCTTGAGGGGATAGAGCCACAGGCAGCTATCAGAGTTACCTTAACTCAAGCTGCCTGTGTTCAGAATGTGGGCTTTGAGACTTAGGTAACTATCGGTGGCATTCAAAGAGAATATTTATATAATATTTAATTAGAAACAGTAACAGCTAAACAGATATTCATTTGTGTGGTGATATGTCAGGAAAATGGCAAAGATCTTGTTTTACTGATGTGTGAGGATACCGGATTTGTAGTTATTTACATGTGTGTATACATGTGTACACACACACACGCACATGCCATTAGTCTTAGAAATGCACATCTTTTATATTTGTAGCAATCTATTTTGTGTGACAAGATTCGGTAAGAGTGAGAAGAGCTGTGGGAACAGATATACCTGGAGAAACAAATTTATAATCACTATAAGGTCTGCTAAGCACTTTACGTATTCCATGCCATTTGTTCCTCACAACATTGTGAGGAAAGCGATATCATTGTCTACTATCTTACCCAGAGGAGGATACAGAAGCAGGGAGTGGTTATGAGATTTGCTTAGGGAAACAGAAATCATAAGCACCTATGGCAGTATTGAACTCTTTTTGTCTCCAAGTCCGGCACTAACCATTGTACCAACAATCTGCCCAAATGAATGAAGAGAGCTATCTTAGATATCGCTGAAATGTATCCTTGGCTATGGAAAAGAGCCACTGATTTATGAGTTTTGTTTTTCCAAAGACCAACCTACCCAGATAAGTTAGGGGATTGTTTTGCAAATGGTACTACCTAAACTCTTCTTCTGTGGGATATTGTATTTGATTCAGAAGGTTTTTAAATTATTATTTAAATTTATGATAAAGTTCAGTTACTTGAAGTGAGCATGGGCAGATGACTAAAGGAGAAAAGAACAGTAGGTTTTGTTTGTAGACACAAATTTTTCCAGTGCGTGAAACTGGGTTGACTGGCACACTTTGGTACCTTAATATTAATGCCATCTCATTGAGATTACTTTTCATTCTATCCCGTATATATCATGTATCCACATAGTTGTTTGCATTTTGTCTCCCTCGTGAGATTGTGAGCTCTTTGAGGGCAGAGACAGTGTCTGTTTGTTTGATCTTTCGCCTTTTTTTATATTCTCAGCGTAAATACTTAAATGTTGTTGGCTGACTGTAGGTGAGTCTCTGCCTTGGTAGAGGGAGTTTCCACACCATATTGCCATAGCCTACTAAGCAGTTTTAACATGAAACAGGATGCTCATTCTTTCTTGCCTCCACACAAAAATTCTTGTGCTTGAAGAATGTAATTATTGGCCTTATTCACTATTATTATTAACTAGCATTTATGACTGTTTTATGATTTTCAAAGTGCTTTACTTACGTTAGCTCATCGGATCAGTACACCGTTCATGGCACATAGTAAGCATTACATAAAGGCTTGTTGATTGACTAACTGCAGCTACTTGCTCCCCTCTGAACTGCACAGACTAAGTTTGTAGGTGCCTGGCAGTTGGAGGTAGGATGAGAATCAGAAATGAAATAATGAGAGTTGGGACCTGACTTGCACAAAGAATAGTGGTCCGCTGGTGATTTTATCTCTGGTTTTTGTTCCAATTCTTGTACTTATCTCATGGTCCCTATCACCATCTTTTCTAACTTTCTCATCTTTTATACGTCTGGAATAGACTCCAGTGCTGAAGACAGAAGGGGGATCTTCCAGAAAACTGTTCAGACCTCAAGGAGATTAGAGAGACTGAGTCTGCCTCTCTACTCTAGAAAAAAATAAAATAAAAGTTAGTCGTCAGTATATCCTGCCTTTTATCTACATACATCCATCCGTCCGTCCTTCCTTCCTTCCTTCCTTCCTTCCTTCCTTCCTTCCTTCCTTCCTTCCTTCCTTCCTGCCTTCCTGCCTTCCTGCCTTCCTTCCTGCCTTCCTTCCTTCCTTCCTGCCTTCCTTCCTTCTTTCCTTCCTTCCACTGCTTTGCCTTTCCTTTACTGCCTTTCCTCCTTGTGTTTCCCTTCTTCTCTTTCCCTCTCTCATACCTTCTTTCCTCTATCTTGGACTTTCTTTTTCACTCATTTACTTGTTTACATATTTTAAAGGAAAGAACTTCAAAGGTGGCAAGGTCTAAATTGAACAGAATCTTCACATTAGCATAAAAGTCATGCTTCTTCCCGTCCTGACATACCAGATCTAGGAGGATAGCTACATAGACTTGATCAAAAGAAATGGAGCAAATGCAGATTCCCATGAACATTATGCTAAGCTCTGCCATACAACCTTAGCCAGCCATGCTACCATCTCTTTTGATCAATGTATAATCAGATTGAGTTGTTATAATATGTTAGATAGTATGGAGATGTGCAAATGGCATGATCTTCAATCTCTAAGAGCTTACATTTTGAAATGTTTCCTTACAGGTGGTATAGAAGTGGATAGGGTTCTAGACTTAAAGGGTAGAAAGACCTGAGTTATTATTGTGCCTCAGTGACTTTCTAGTTGTGTGACTGTTGCCAAGTCATTTAAATTCTCTCCACCTCCATTTTCTCATCTGTAAAATGATGAAATAATACAGTAATGTAATAAAAATATAGTAATAGCATCTAATTTTAAAGAGTCGTTTTGAGGATGAAATGGCATTACAAATTCAGACTCTCTTCTGAAATTTTTGTACTACACATTAGCTAAAAGTATTATTGTTATCATTACTCAGAGAAATATACTATTTACATTGGGAAAGCCTTTTTGCCAAACAATTTTTAAAAAATTTTTATTTTAAAACAAATTTTGCGTTTTTTAAAATTAATTCTTTTTGTAAGGACATTTTGTTTTATGAAAATAATTGCATAAGTTAGCTTTTCAAAAGTCACTAAAACATATTTCTTAAATGCCTCATGATCACAAGACACTATTGGGTACAAGAACAAGAAGGAAGTAATACAGAGCTGAATAAGACATGCTTCTTAACCATAAGAAGCTTTAAATTATTTAAGGTAGAAAGGCAGGTACACAACCATATTATGATGTGGAAGATATATATATCTTCCATGAAAGGTTACATGAGAGGTTAAATAAGAGTTCATAAAAGAAGATGTCATTTGATTGGACTGGGAAATAAAAAAAAATGTTTACCTGTTTGCTTTTGCCTACGTGATGAAAATTGTTAAAATCGTTAACATCTCATCTTATTTTAAAGTCACTTATATCACCCAATTTTACTTAGCTGAAATTCTTCCTTCACATTGAAAGTTAGGCAAATGGAAGAATGTCAGAACTTCTTTCCCATTTGTAATCAACCTCTTAGCATATATAGTTTTTGAAATAATCAGTGTTCTTTATTTTTTTTCAAGTCGTACCACCTTTCTGGATTATTGAACATTTTAATGAGAAATGTAATAAAAATTCCTCATCCTTTACATACTATTTGCATATCCCTACTTGTCCAGTCTTCTTTTATGTTGTGGAAAACAATCTCAACACGTTTACTGATGCAATAAAACTTTCAAGCAAATAATAATCGGTAGGTTTGGAACATTTGTCCTATTCTGAGTAATCTTTTACAATCAACGCCTCTCTCCTTTTTCAGGATATTGAATCCCTAACGGGAGCACTGGCTGGTTCTAAGGGGGTCGATCCACCGGTAAGTACAACTTTCTGTCCAACACATTAGTCTTAATTACTACTGAGTGAAATGATATGTACCATGACTTTTCAGATATGATAATTAGTTGTATGCCATTTGCCATGGATATATAATTTTGAAGGGTGACATAATTGTGAAAAAGGAAAAAAAAAATAGAAACTGGTTTGAGATGAAATTTTAGTCTTGTAAAATAGCAGGCTATCAAAGTTGAGATTTATTTCCATTTCTAGTTTATGTTATTTAAATAACACTAAAAAAAAACCCTTTCATCACACATGGAAATATTGTCATCTTTGGAATGAATAAAAATATGGTTTTCTCTTCAGTCTAATATGATGCAGTCTGATATGATTGCTGCTCCAGAAATGAATGGACCAGATCTCAGTTGAGAAGAGTTTTATGGATACCTAGAAGTGATATGGTAGCAACAATGGTTTGACTTGTTTTTCATTTATAAGCTTCGGGAGGCTTCTAGAAAAATGGCACAACTTGTTCCAAACTAGATCTCTTGATGGTTTTAAGTTACTCGTCCAGCATAGGCACATCTTAGTTTCCTCAATGGTCATGTCTATTTTCAGAGAACGTTAATTAAGGTAATACAACATGGGGGAAAATATTTCAAATGATCCTTTGTGACAGAGATAGGATAAAACTGACTGCAAGGTGTACACATTATAATGTAACTGGATCTATGAGCCATATTACATACAGAGCCGCTAGGGCAATCTTGTAGTTTTATGGTCATCTCTCATGTATAGCAAGATCTCAGGCTTCTATCACGTGGTTAACAAAGCAGGAAGTTACCATGTCTGGGGTGCTATGCTTCTTGGAAGTTCCTATGAGATGCTCCAGAAGGCAGTTTGAAAGAGGGGAGGGCTAATGGATATTCTCCTTTGTTTTTCTTTCCATATTTGACTTGATTTGTGTGGGAAGCATTTTGCTTGCTAATTTTTCATGCAGGCAGATTCTTTTATCGATTTTCTCTGACTTGATCAATCACGAATACTAGCAGATGATCCTGGGAAATGTATGTGAGGCTACTGAGACCGTGGAGAGCCACACATTTTTTCCTAGATTATTAATTGAAAATATTTATTATCTAGTTACATCCAAGGGCAACTTAACTAAGAGTTATAATAAGTGGTTTTCAGTATGGTGTGATTTCAGGGGCACCAATCAAAGCTTTTGACCCCGAGAATATCTTCACTGCATGATTCCTAGTGCTTACTGTATGTCAGGCATTATGTTAAGCATCAGGAAGATAAGGAAGTTCAAAATGCTGTCCTGCCCTAAAGGAGTTCGCGTTTTAAAAGGAAAGACACAGATAAAAATAATTAGGTATGTGTAAGATGCATACAGAGTAGGTAGGTAATCTGAAAGGGTAAGGCATTAATAGCTGGTGGGGGGTAGTTTAGAAAGTTCTCCTGGAGCATTTGGGTATTGAGCTGAGTCTTGAAGGAAGCCAGGGAAACTGAGGATCATGGGTAAGAGGGAGAGCATTTCTGCAACAGGGGATGATAGCGAGGGAACAGAGAGACAGGAGATATAGTGTCATCTTCTGGAACAGCAAGCAGTCTAGAGGGATAGTACTACCTGGAAGTGAAAAAAGCCTGGAAAGGTAGGCAGGGCACTGGTTGTAAAGAGATTTACATATCAGAAGACATTGATCCTGGAGGTAGTATCCTGGAATTTATTAAGTCGGGGGATGACAAGGGCATACCTCAGCTGCAAGAAAATTATTTCAGCAGCTGAATGTAGGATGAATTGGAGTGGTGAGGGATATAACACAGAAACCAATTAGAAGGCTATTGCAATACTTCATAAAAGAAGTGATAAGAACTTGAAGTAATCTGTGTCTATATGAACAGAGAGAAGGGAACATTTATGAGAGATTTGTCAAGGCAGAAATATCAAGATTTGACAATGGATTGGATTTATGGACTGAGTGAGGAGATGACACCAAGGTTGAGAGATCCTCAGTGACTGTGAGCATGACAGTGTCCTTATTGGTAATAGAAAAATTGGAAAGAGGGAAGGTTTGGGAGAGGAATGATGCTGAGTTTCGTTTTAGACATATTGAATTTCGGATACCTGCAGGACATCCAATAGTAAATTTGTATAAGGCAAGTGACAACGTATTAGATGAGGGCATTAGATGAGGACAAAAGCTAGAATTAGATATGTAGAACTGGGAATTGTCTTGAAGGGGGTGATCATTAAAAGAATGCAAACAGGTGAGATTTACAAGTGAGAATGAAAAGAGAAGAGGACCAGAACAGAGGCTTTGGGGATAGCTACAGTTAGTAGGGGTGACATACATGAAGGTCCAGGAGAAGAGATGGAGAAGGTGTCACATAGGAGGAGAAAAAGGAGAGAGCTGTGCCATGAAAACCTGAGGGCAAAAAATATCTAGGAGAAGGAGGTGATCAATAGTATCAAGTGCTAAAGAAATATGAAAAAATGATTAGCGTTGACATAGTTTATTGAATTTAACCATTGGGAGACCATTGATGATTTTGTAGAGGCCAGTTTCTGTTCAAGGGCAAGATCAGGGGCAAGATTACAGAGGTTTAAGAAGAGAGAAGAGGTTGAGTGTCATAATCCACACCTATAGTTCCTGCTACTAAGGGAGGCTGAGGCTGGCAGATCTTTAAAACTCTGGAGTTTGAGCTACAAGTGACTAAAGCCAATTTAGAGTCCACTCTAAAAACGCTATGATGGCCCCCAAGAAGGGCAAACTGGTCCAAGTCAGAAACTGAGCAGGTTAAAGCTCTTGCGACAATTAATAATTGGGTAAGACCCGCGATTGGCCAGTGTACTTGGAGGGAGAGAGGGAAAATAAATGGAGGGAATGGAGATAGATAAGTTCAAGGACTTTAGTTGAAAATTAGAGGTTCCTTTTTTATTTATACCTGGAAAAAGGTGAATCATTAAGCCTTTAAATTTTCTTTTTAAAATTTCATATGATGCCTTAAGTGGAATTACCGGAATATTAATCCTAGAAATAAAGGAATGTATTCAATTTTTGTATGGATGAACTATCTTATATATTGAATTGGAATCATGTATATATTTATCATTTACATGTTGCCTCCCCAATAAACTTCTTGACAGTAGCTAATGTTCCTTTTTTGTCTTTGCATCCCCAGCACCTAGTATAGTATAGTTAGTGCTTAATAAGTGCAATTTCATTAATCAATTTGGCAAATATTAACTCAGTACCTATTGTATACAGTCCCTTGTGCCCCCTTAAAATCTTTACCTTCATGTCTCCCTTCTTTTTCTATCCACCTCCATGATTAAAATTATTTTCTCAGAAAAACATCTGGTAAGCTAATTTACATTATAATTTATAGCATTATAAATTATATATTTATTATTAATAATTATATATGTATAGAATTATAACTTATGGTAAAGTAAAATTATTATAGAGAACACACCTAATATTAATTGCTGAAGGAAGTCCTGTAGATTCTGCAGATCATTCAATTCAGTAAAGACTTGTTAAGTGCCTACTATGTGCTAGGCACCAGGGACACAGAAAAAAGAATTTATTTACTCTAAGAATTTAGCCCTTTATCCTTGGACAGCAATGGAGCTACTTTGGTAAAAGAAAATTAGCTTTATCTTTCTTCTGTCTACTCTGAACTTTCAAAGTGTTCTTTTAGAATGAAATGGTTTCATTCAATTTCTGTGTCCTACCCTCAGCTACTTCTTTTAACAATGGAGTTTGATATGAGGTTTCAAGAAGAGTACCTTCCATTGGAAAATAAAAAAAACAAATTGTTATTAAATGATACATAAATGCAGTCAATGTGAAGTCTTGCGTTTTATTCCTTGTCTTTAAGAACATTTTCTGCTAGGGTAGTCATTCTATTTTTTCCAGGTCGGAGGTTCAGGTCTTCATGGCAGCGTTAAAGCCCACTACCCAAAGCACTTGATTATGGCATTAGAATGAAATTCAAGGTCCTGTGATTATACATTCATTGACCAGAGCACATAAAATACTCAATTCTGAATAGACTCTTGCAAAGATGCATAGCCATGGAACAGTTCCTCCACCAAGATAATGGGAACCTATTTAAATAGACATCTTGAGGTGACTAAGGTATAAATTAAATTGCAAATTTTACTGCAAGAATACCTAAATGGTGTCTTGGAAGCCATAGTAGAAAAGAAAAGGAGTTGTAAGCGCCAAGTTCTCATGTGAAATTATAAAACGTGTGCAGTTGCTTGTTAATTTTGAAATTTCAGTGCTAAATGACTTTCATTCCTCCATTGTAAATGCAGTCCTTGTTAGTGAATTCTGAATGACTCCTGGATTTGTTTCTGTAATTTACAATGATAAAGATGATTTTTCACTTTTTTTTTTAAAATAAAAGCTATTCCTATCTGAGGTTCAGTGACAGAAGTGAGACATATGAAAAAAGAATTATATCCATGATAACAAGTGAAAATTAAAACAATTTAAATCTTTAAATAGGTAAAATGAAGAAGAAAATATTTTCTTGGTTGTAACTAGAAATTTGTCAGGGCAGCAAATGAAAAGTTTTTCTAGGCTCTTTAGATGTTCTAATTCTGTGATGATCGGGAGGGTGAGGCAGGGAGGAAGACCTAAAGAAAAATATTCTCCTGTATGTTACAGATTTTTTTCTCTAAAAGAATCCTCAAAAATCATCATAGATTATTTTCATTCCTTTCATTCATGAAGCTTGAACAAAATGATAACATATTGGCCCTACCCTACATTGGTATCCATGTCTTGTTAGAATCCCAGAGGGAAGTGCTGAGCATATTTTGTGGACTCTCTGTGGAGAGAAGACCCAAATAAGCATCACATCAGATGAAGATGGGTTCTAATTCACTACCCTTGGAGGAGATCCTAGAATCCCAGGGTAGGGAAAGATCTCAGTGGCCAAGTACTTCAGTCTACACCTGAACATAATACCCTATGTAATATGCCTAACCTCTCATGTAAACTTCCTGGGAAGGGAAATCATAGAATAGCTTATTTTTACTTAGGGAATGCCCTGGTAATTAGTTAGTTTTGGCTTGCATGTACCCCAAATTATTGTCTCTCATTCTTACCTCATTTACCTGTAACACAATGATAAGAGCATGGAACTTTTTGATGTATGTAAGGCAGTATCTTGTGGTTAATTTAAAATAGTCATTTTTTGGTATCTCATGACCATGCTATGGTGGTTAGGGCTTTTAATCCTCACAAGACTGAAAACTAGAAAACCTGAGAGGCTGATCCATGTTGATAAAGAAAGAGGCCGGTTTTTCTTGAATTTCCCCCCTGGATATCAGCTATACCATGTAGAACATAGGAAGGGAAGCATATATCATATCTTAAACGAATATTTAAATTAGTCTTTGATACACCAAGGGATTTGTGAGCTGAGTGATATGGGAACTTCATTCAGTGGTATCAGTAAAGATCACATTTTAATTATAAACAGAAATAAAAACAGTCTTTTAACAGCTCCATTTTCTTCATAAAACCAGATGCTCCAATTACCTGATTTTCTCTGTGATTATAATCAGATTTTGCTCCAAGACACTTGGTGACCTAAAAGAATAACACCTTTTTCAAAGATGTATCTAAATGAAGGCACACAAAAAATGTAGGGAGAAATTTACAAGTGTTCATGGATTTGGACGTTTTCTTAATGTCAGAGCCTGTTCTATCCTATGAAACATCTATTTTAAGCCTTTTTCCTAAAGCATTTGTTTCTGTCACATTATCAAAACCAGCTCTGACACTGGGCTGAATGATATCTAGGAATCTAACTCAGGGAGCAAGACAAATTTATTTTTCCAGGTTTAAAGTTTGAGTTTAAAAGTAGACCTCAAACTGAGAATATAGTCCTGGGGAGGAGGGGTTATGGCAGGGAAAGGGAATGGCAAAGCATTTAACGAAGTATGATTTACACAAACTTCCAATCTGTGTGGGAACACGGGATGCAGTCAATGAAGGTACAAAGAAAAGCTTTTTGATGAAGGCCTAGGCAGGTGGCTGGTATCAGGAAGAACTGGCAGCAGCTACAGGAACCCAGTCATGAGGAGACCGGACTTTTAGGGTGGATCCAATTCACGTAGGAGACAAAGGTATGACACCAGAAACCACATTATTAAAGAGCTAGTGTTAAGCCCAGTGACTTAATCACTGTGGATCTGGAAGACATGGCAGGAATTTAAGCACGAACAGACACTTGAACAAAAAAACTCTAATTTTGCTGAAGAATAGTGTCACAGGATGCAATAACTATACAGTAATAGAGGGAAGCAATAAAACCTGTCTAGAGCACTGGCCATGGATTCAAGATTTGGATCAAGTCCTGATTCTTACACATACTCTGTGATGATGCGCAAGCCTTTTATCTTTTCAACGTCCAGGAATATCATTGAGACTGCAAGTTGTGTATGATTCAGCAGTATGAATAGGTAGAGAGTTTCTAATATGATGAGGGTTTCCCATAATGATGCTCTCACGGGTGTAATGGTAAAGTCTAGAAAGAACAGTCTGTTTTTCAAAGACCTGAGTCAAAAGACCTGGTAGGGCTATTAGTTCTGGGTTCTGCTAATAAACTGTGTCATTAATAAAGTTCCTTAATCTTTGAACCTCTATACCCTTACCTGTAATGTTCATGTAATCTTTTAGCTATTCATTTTACAGGCATTGTAAAGTATTGTCATCTTTATGACACAAAATATAATTTTTGAATGATATAGTATCCCTCTTTATAGCAGGAAGGAGAAATGGAAAATATTTGCATTTCTGCATACACTAAACAATAGTTATATTGAGTCAAAGTGAAAGGAGATAGGGAGTCAAGGCAGTAAGTACTCTTTTCTGGGTTGCAGAATAGCGCCAAGTGTTTGCTTCGGGGGTAGTGACCTCCTGCCATCTTTAATGAACCCAGATAGTGCCTGAGCTGCAGGTTAGCTCTAAGTAGTCCCTGGCTTTGAAGGGACAGAATTTAAAATCTAGAGACAGAATTTAAAATGGAGGATTTATAGATTTAGTGCTGGAATAGGCCTTAGAGGCCCTATAATCCAAACCTTTCATTTTACTGATGATGAAAATGAAGCCCAGAGGGGTTTAATGATTTGCCCAAAGTCACACAGCTAGTAATTGGCAGAGGAATTATTTCTAATTTGTCTCTGATTCCAAATGTAGCAAATCCCATTAATTCAAAACAAAACATCCTAACTGTTGATAAGTTCTTTTCTTACCTTTAAGACTTTGGGAACAAAAATTTAAAAATAAGTAAATGGAGAAAAACATAAAACATATGAAATAAATACTTCTCTGAACAAATGTTATTTATAATATTAATTGTGAATATATAGGACCTATAAAGGAATATGTGTTTATGTATAAATTAATATATAAATTCCTCTATAAAATATGGAAAACCTTTGGTGTCCAAAGATTTGGTTATACAACAGGCTAAATTATATCCCCTATTATGAACAGTCCTCTGAGGAGAGGTTTTTTTTTTTTTTTTTGGAAGGGCAGCTGATACCCTCTTCCCAGGCAGCACATCTGGGACTCTTTTAAAACCAGTGAGAGCAGGAGTTTGTGGTAGACTGATCCTCATTCAATAAGCAAAACCCACCTGAGGATGTGGTAGTGGCATATAGTAAGCATTTAATTAATGTTTTGTCTCTGTCAGTCAATGAATTCTTTTCTTAAACTTTATTTTTCTTGGGTTTTTATTTTGGTCCATGTTTTCTTTTACAACATTACTAATACAGAAATATGCCTTGCATGATGACACATGTGCAATCCACATAAAGTTGCCTGTTCTCTCAGTGAGGAGGTTGGGGAGGGAGAGAGATAACCTGGAACTCAGTTTTTTTTAGATTAATTAATTTATTTTTAGTTTACAATATTCATTTCCAGAAGATTTTGAGTTACAAATTTTTCCCCATCTCTTTCCTCCCCCCAACCCAAGATGGCATACATTCTGATTAGCCCTTTCCTCAATTTGCCCTCCCTTGTATCACCCCTCCCCGTCCTCTTCCGCTTTACTTTCTTGTAGGGCAAGATAGACTGTTATACCCCATTGCTTGTGTATCTTATTTCCCAGTTGCATATAAAACAATTTTTAACATTTGTTTTTAAGACTTTGAGTTCCAAATTCTTTCCCTTCTTCCCTCCCCACCCACCCGCACTGAGAAGGCAAACAATTCGACATTAGGCCACATGTGTTGTCATGCAAAACAACTCCATAACAGTCATGTTGTGAAAGACTATATTTCTGTCTATCCTATATCACCCAAATTTGTTCCATTTTCTTCTTTGACCTTGTCCCTTTACAAAAGTTCTTGCTTCTGACTACCCTTCCCCAAATCTGCCCTCCCTTCTATTATCCCTCCATTATCCCTTTCCCCCCTACTTTCATGTAGGGTAAGATACCCAATTGAGCATATCTGTTATTCCCTCCTTAAGCCAAATCTGATGAGAGTAAGATTCACTCATTCCCTTTCATCTCGCCCCTCTTCCCTTCCATTACAACACTTTTTTTTCTTGCTTCGTTTGTGAGATAATTTACCCCATTCTGTCTGTCCCTTTCTCCTCTCGATATATTCCTCTCTCACCCCTAAATTTTAATTTTTAGATTTCATCCCTTCATATTCAACTCACCCTCGGCCTTCTGTCTGTCTCTCTCTGTCTCTCTCTCTTTGTGTGTGTTTATATATACATATACATATATATATGTATATATATACATATATATGTATATATACATATATATGTATGTATGTATGTATATTCCCTTCAACTATGCCAGACTCTCATGAGTTACAAATATATCTTTCCATGTAGGACTGTAAACAGTTCAACTTTAGTAAGCCCCTTATGATTTCTCTTTCATATTGACCTTTTCAAGATTCTCGTGATTCTTACATTTGAAAGTCAAATTTTCTATTCAGCTATAGTCTTTTCATCAAGAATTCTTTAAAGGCCTCTATTTCATTGAATGTCTATTTGTCCCCTGAAGTATTATACTCAGTTTTGCTGGGTAGGTGATTCTTGGTTTTAATCTGAGCTCCTTTGATCTCTGGAATATCATATTCTAAGCCCTTTGATCCCTTGATGTAGAAGATGCTAGATCTTGTGTTATCCTGATTGTGTTTCCACAATACTCAAATTGTTTCTTTCTGGCTGCTTGCAGTATTTTCTCCTTGACCTGGAAATTCTGGAATTTTGTGACAATATTCCTAGGAGTTTACTTTTTGGGATCTTTTATGAGAGGTGATCGGTGGTTTCTTTCATCTTCTAGTTTATCCTCTGGTTCTAGAATATCAGGGCAGTTTTCCTTGATAATGTCTTGAAAGATGAGGTCTAGGCTCTTTTTTGATTATGTCTTTCAGGTAGTCCAATAATTTTTAAATTATCTCTCCTGGATCTATTCTCCAGGTCAGTGGTTTTTCCAATAAGATATTTCACATTGCCTTCCATTTTTTTCAATCCTTTGGCTCTGTTTTATAATATCTTGATTTCTCATAAAGTCACTAGCTTCCACTTGATCCAATCTAATTTTGAAGTGGTATTTTCTTCAGTGGTCTTTTGGACCTCCTTTTCCATTTGGCTGATTCCACCTTTCAAAGTATTCTCCTCATTGATTTTTTGGAGCTTTTTTGCCATTTGGGTTAGTCTGTTTTTAAGGTGTTATTTTCTTCAGTATCTTTTGGGTCTCCTTTAGCAAGTCACTGACTTGTTCTTCATGATTTTCTTGCATCACTTTCATTTCTTTTCCTAATTTTTCCTCTACTTCTCTTACTTGCTTTTCCAAATCCTTTTTGAGCTCTTCCATGGCCTGAGACCAATTCATATTTTTTCTTGGAGGCTTTGGATGTAGGATCTTTGACTTTGTTGTCTTCTGGTTGTATGTTTTGATCTTTTTTGTCACCAAAGTAAGATTCTATAGTCTGAGTTTTTTATGCTGTCTGCTTATTTTCCCAGCAATTATTTGACTTTTGAGCTCTTTGTCAAGGTATGACTCACCAAAGTGGAGAATGCTCTGTCCCAACATCAGGGGTTTTGCGCAGCTGTTTTCATAGCTACTTCTAGGCACCTGTAACTTTTCAGTTCTTCTGATGTGGTATGATCCAAGGAGAGGTGCTTACTCCTCTCCTAGCCTATGCTCTGGTCTGTGAGTAACCTCAAGCACTCTTCTCTAGAACAGCAACGAGGATTCCCTCTCCACAGCTGCCACAAGTTCTGCCACACCAGCACTCCTTCTCACCCCAGGACAGCCACCCAGGACTACAATCCATATCCAAGCAGGGCAAAGCATGAGAATCCTGTGTCAGTGCCTGCAAAGAGACCCCCGCAGTCCTGCTCTGATCAGATACTTGATTCCCCCATTGTTTGTGGACCTGGTGCTCTGGAATCTACCGCTGCTGCTGCCTCTGGTGCTGGGCCCAGATCATACTCTTCTCTTACTTCAATCTGACAGTTTTCCTACTGACCTTTTACTATGTCTTTGGCGTTTGTGGGTTTAGAAGGCTGGAAACCACCACAGCTGCCAGTGATTCAGTGTCATGAGGCCTGCTCAGCCCAGTTTGCTCCAGCCCGGTCTGTGCTGGCGTGGCCCACACTGGTCTGCTCTCTGCTCCCAGCATGATGCAATAGACCCTTCTCATAGACCTTCCAGTCTGTCTTGGACTGGAGATTGTTTCACTCTGTCATTTTGTGAATTCTGTAGCTCTAGAATTTGTTTAGAGTCATTTTTTACCCATATTTGGAAGCATTTGGGAGAGAGCTCAAACACTTCCCTGTTTTTACTCTGCCATCTTGGCTCTGCCTCCTGATCTAATAAATTCTTATAAGAACATAGACTTGGGAAGATATTTCTCATTCAATAGAAATACAGCAAAATGCTCTTGTAAGTCAAAATTGTAATTCTTTACTGTGAACCTTAAAGATACAGACATCTAGGCATGAAGCTTAATAACAGTACTGATATCCTGTAAAACTGTGTCCTTGTTCTCTGCCAGATTTCTTAGCAGCAGATTAAAAAGCCATAAACAGTTTTTCAGAGATGATGAAATTAGATTACAAATCAATGTGGCCTAAGGCACATTGCTTATACCTTCAGGCCAGCCAACTTCTGAGAGGGAGGTTGTAGGGGAGCTGAGTCTGATTGTGTCTGTGCCTATCAGAAAAGAGGACCATTAAGAGACATAAATTGTCCTGTAAGTACTACATTGGCTGTGTCCCACAAATTTTGAGATGCTGTCTCATTGTTGTCATTATCTTTAATGAAATAAGTCATCGTTTCTGTGATTTGCTCTTTGACCCACTCATTCATCAGGATTAGATTTAGTTTCCAATTAACTTTTAATCTATGCTCTCATGGACCTGTATTAAATGTGATTACTATTGCATTATGTCCTGAAAAGGATGCATTTAATATTTCTGCTTCTTGCATTTGGTTGTGAGGTTGGTAGTACCCCGATACATGGTCAATTTTTGCAAAGGTTCCATGGACAATTGACATAAAATTATGCTCCTTTCTGTTCCCATTCAGTTTTCTACAGTGGTCTATCGTATATAACTTTTCTAAGATTCTGTTCATCTCCTTAACTTCTTTCTTATTTATTTTCTGGTTATATATATTAAAGTCAGATGTGAAAGTTGAAATCCTCCAATAGCATAGTTTTACTGCCTATTAACTATGTTTTATATACCATATATACTTATGGTATGTAACTATATATATGTGTGTATATATATATATGTATATATGTATACATGCATATAAATTAATTATAATAGTTTTACTAATTTCCTGTAATTTATTTATTTGCTTTAAGAATTTGGATGCTATGCCATTTGGCACATACACATTTAATATTACTATTACTGAATTGTCTATGGTTCCTTTTAGCAAGATATAGTTTCCCTACTTATCGCTTTTCATAGATCTCTATGCTTTTGCTTTGTCTGTAATCAGAAATGCTACCCCTGCCTTTATAACCGAAGCTGAAATATAATAGATTACTATAACACCTTATTTTAACTCTCTCTCTGTGTGTCTCTGTTTCAAGTGTGTTTCTTGTTAACATATGGTTGAATTCTGTTTTTTATTAATCCATTCTGTTATCATCTTCTGTTTTATGAGCGAGTCCATTCCATTCACATTCACCATTATCTCTTAATGTACACATCAAGAAAGAAAAAAGGAGCAGATCAATGAATTGGACACACAACTTAAATTTAAAAAAAAAAACTAGAAAAATTATGAATTAAAAATCTTTGATTAAACAACAAAATGGAAATCCTGAAGATCAAAGGAGAGGTTACTGAAATTAAAAGTAAGAAAACTATTGAACTAATAGCATCTGGTTTCATGAGGAGAAATAATAAAATAGATAGACCAATGGTCAATTTGATTAAAAAAAAAAAAACAAAATAGTAGTATCCAAAATGTAAAGGGTGAATGCACCACCAATGAATATGGTATTAAAGCAATTATTAGGAGTTATTTTGCCCAATTATATGCTAATAAATTTGACAATCCAAGTGAAATGGATGCATATTTACAAAAATTTAAGTTGCCCAGGTTAGCAAAAGAAGAAATAGAATACTTAAAACTACCTTAGCGAAGAAAAAAAATTGAACATGGTTCAGTGAACTCCCTAAGAAAAAATCCCCAAGACCAGATGGAGTCACAAGTGAATTCTGTGAAATATTTAGGGGGCAAATAACCCCAATACTATATAAACTCTTTGAAAAAATAGGTAAAGAAGGAGTCCTGACAACTATCCTTTACCACACAAGAATCATTTTGATACCTAAGGGAGATTAAAAACAGATAAAGGAAACTACAGAACAAGTATCTTAATGAGTATTCATGAAAAATTCTAAATAAAGTACTGAAAAGGAGATTACAGCAATATGTCTCTAAGATCATACACCATGACCAAATGGGATTTGTACCAGGAATGAAAGGCTGCTTCAGTATTATCAAAACTATCAGCATAACTGACTATATCAACAAAAGACAATAAAATCATATTATTATCTCAATAGATGCAGAAAAAGCTTTTGTCAAAATACAACAATCATTCCTAGTAAAATATGAGAAAGCATAGGAATCAATGGCACCTTTCTTAAAAGGATGACTACTATCGACTATCAAAAATGAAAAGTAAGCATTTGTAATTGGAATAAGATGTTTCTCCAGTGAGACCAGAGTGAAACAAGAATGTCCACCATCAGCACTATTATTCAGTATTATACCAGAATTGCTAGCTATAGCAATAAGACAAGAAAAAAACTTGATGGAATAAGATCAATGAAGAAACAAAACGATTAATCTTTGCAGATAATATGATGGTATACCAAGGAAACCCTAGTGAATTAACTAAAAAACTAATTGAAATGATTAACAACTTCAGCAAAATTTCAGGATATAAAATAAACCCACATAAGTCACCAGCATTTCTGTATACTACCAACAAAGTTCAGTAGGAAGAGGTAGAAAGAGAAATTTCATTTAAAATAACTACAGACACTATGAAATACTTGGGGGTCTGTCTGCCAAGACAAACCCAGGAATGATATGAACACAATTGCAAAACACTTTTCACACAAACTGTTCCAAATAATAGGAGAAATATCAATTGCTCATGATTACAGAGCCAGCATAATAAAAATGACAAATGTAGATAAATTAATTTACTTATTCAGTGCCATACCAATCAAACTATCAAGGAATTATTTTTTCAAGCTAGAAAAAAATAGTAATAAAATTCATCCAGAATAACAAATCAAAAATATCAAGAGAATCAAAGAAAACAAAATGTTAGGGAAGATGAACTAGCAGTTCCATATTTAAACTATACTGCAACACAGTAATCATCAAACCAGTGTGGGGGACATGGCCAAGATGGCAGCTGGAAAGCATGGACTGGAGTGAGCCCCCCCGCCAGATCCCTACAAAAACCTATAAAAATGGCTCTGAACAAATTCTAGAGCTGCAGAACCCACGAAATAACAGAGGAAAGCAGGGCTCCAGCCAAGGACAGACTGGATGGTCGTGGGGTAAGTTCTATCACACGGAGCTGGGAGCAGAGAGGAGCAGAGTCCAGCATGGGCTGCGCCAGGACCAACCAGACTGGGAACCAGGCAGTAAAAGCCCCAGCACCCTGAATCAGTGAGCAAGTTGCAGTAAACAGACTTTTCAACCCACAATCACCAAAGACAACAGAGAAAGTTAGTGGGAAAAGCTGCTAGGACAGAGTGAAAGGAGTTCGAAGTTCAGCCACCCCCCCCCCCCCAACCCCAGGGCAGCAGAAGTGGTGCAGCTCTAAGGGCAGAACTACAGCTGCAGTTGCTTCCGGACCCAGATCCACCTGGTGGGAGGAATTGAGTGGCAGATCAGAGCAGGAGTGCAGAGCCTATTTAAGATCTGAGTCTCGATCGACCTTGGCCGTTCTTGGGGGAGGAGTAGCGCTGGCGTGGCAGAGCTTGCTGTGTAGACATAGTTCTGAAAACAACAGCACAGCCCTTCAAGGTTGGGACAAAGTATTTTCTACTATACAAGCAGTCATATCCTGACAAATAACTCAAAGGTCAAGTAGTTGGCTGGGAGCATGGCCAGGTAGTGGAAACAGACTCAGATTTAGACTCAGAATTTGGAATCTTATTTTGGTGACAAAGAAGACCAAAACATACAGCCAGAAGAAGTCAACAAACTCAAAGAACCTACATCAAAAGTCTCCAAGAAAAACATCAACTGGTCACAGGCCATGGAAGAGCTCAAAAAGGATTTGGATAAGCAAGTTAGAGAAGTAGAGGAAAAATTGGGAAGAGAAATGAGAG
>CM053623.1:192115679-192146892 GCA_028646595.1 Phalanger gymnotis
AATTGGGGAAAGAAATGAGAGTGATGCAAGAAAATTATGAAAAGAGAATTGACAGTTTTGTAAAAGAGGCACAAAAAGTATAGATGAAAAGAACACCTTAAAAACCAGAATTGGCCAAATGGAAAAGGAGGTACCAAAGTTAATAGAAAAAAAAAAGAACTTCATAACAAAACAAAATTGGCCAAATGGAAAAAACTCACTGAAGAAAATAATTCCTTAAAATTCTAATTGGGCAAGTAGAAGCTGATAATTCCATGAGCCTTTAATAATAAAAAAGTCAAAGGAATGAAAATATAAAAGGAAATGTGAAATATCTCATTGAACAAACAACTGATTTGGACAATACATTGAGAGGAGGTAGTTTAAGAATTATTGAACTACTTGAAAGCCATGATCAAAGAAAGACCCTAGATATCATATTTCAAGAAATCATCAAGGAAAATTGCCACAATATCTTATATCTGTATTGTAAAATAGAAATTGAAAGATTCTATCAATGACCTCTTGAAAAAGATCTGAAAACAAAAGCCAGAACTTCAAAGTGAAGGAGAAAATATTGCAAGCAGTCCAAAAGAAACAAATCAAATGTCATGGAACCATAGTCAGGATTACACAAGACTTAGCAGTTTCCACATTAAATGAGAAGAGGGCTTGGAATATGATATTCTAGAAGGCAAGGAAGCTAGGATTACAACCAACAAAACTGAGTATAATCCTTCAGTGGAGAAAATGGATATTTATGAAATAGAGGACTTCCAGGTATTCCTGATGAAAAGGCCAAAGCTGAATAGAAAATTTGACATTCAAACACAGGACTCAAGAGAAGCATAAAAAGTGAATGTGAAAGAGTCCAATAAGGGACTCAATAAAGGTAAACTGTTTGCATTCCTATTTGGGAAGATAATACATGTAACTCTTAAGAGCTTTATCGTTATTACGGCTGTTAGAAAGAGTCTAGATAGACATAAGGAGTGAGATGGAGTTGGTTTTGTTGGGATGAGCTCCAACAAAAAAAAGAGGAGGAGGATGAGAAGGAGGAGGAGGACAATAATAAGAAGGAGGTAAAGAAAAAGAGGGAGAAGGAGGAGGAAAGAAAGAGTGATGAACTGGGAGAAGGAGGAAGGGGTATGTAGAATGCAGCATGGGGAAATTTTCCTCACAAAGTAAGCATGTGAGGAGGAGCTTTTATAGTAGAGGGAAAAAGGAGGGGATGGGAGTGGGTGGCAATGTTGAACACTCACTCTCATAGGAATTGGTTCAAAAAGGGAAGAATACACACACACACACACCCAGAGTAATCATAACTGTGAATTTGAATGGGATGAACTCACCTATAAAATGGAAATAAATGGAAGAACGGATTGAAAACCAGAATCAAACAATATGTTGTTTACAAAAGACGACATACTGAAACAGAAAAACACACACCTAGTTAAAAATAAGAAGCTAGAGCAGAATTGTTTTTGTATCAGTGGAAATAAAAATGGCAGGGATAGTAATCATAATCTCAGATAAAAAAAGCAAAACTAGATGTAATTTAAAAAGATATCTAGGAAAATTACAATGCAAAACTATTCCATTACTTCACCAATTCAGTTCATAAAGATTAAGGTATTTCCTATCAAACTCTTAGATCAAGAGGAATTTTCTTTCTCTCTCTCACACTTTCTCTATGTGTGTATATGTGTGTGTATATATATATATGTGTGTGTGTACATGTGTACATATATGTATACATTTACACACAGAGCTTATCTAGACTTTGAGCCAAGCACTTGGTAAAATATCTCATACTATTATTGTGCAAATATGCGTATATCTGAGTACAATTATACAGACTTGGGGCTGGTCGAATGGCTAGACTCAGAATATTTGTTC
The DNA here is from genome assembly GCA_028646595.1 of Phalanger gymnotis. Taxonomy (NCBI): domain Eukaryota; kingdom Metazoa; phylum Chordata; class Mammalia; order Diprotodontia; family Phalangeridae; genus Phalanger; species Phalanger gymnotis. The sequence continues at coordinate 192,117,558 of CM053623.1, forward strand.
ATAGTTTTATACCACTTTGGCAGGAAAGCCCCAGTAGAGTGCTCCAGAGTTTTCTTTGTCCTGTGCTTTTTAACATTTTTATCAATGATAGATAAAGGTTCAGATAGTATGAGTATTGAATTTGCTGATGCCCTGAGCTAAGAAGACATGTTAACATACTAAATGATAAATTGACAACAATATCAGTCAACTAGAATAGGAGTTGGCAAACTATGGCCCTTGGACCAGAGCCATATATTTTTGTATGCCCGTGAGCTCAGAATAGTGTTTATGTTTTTCATCTTTCTTTAGCCTGTGAGCTCAGAATGGTTTTACAGGAAAACCATTCTGAGCTTGCGGGGCATTTGAAAAAAACAACAGTAAAACAGGTGGTGGATAGAATTTGGCCCACAGGCTCCATGTAAGTTGCTGCCCCCTGGGCTAGAGTTTTGAAATGAATAAGATGAAATGTAGAGTCTTATCCTTGGAGTCAAAAAAAATCAACCTTTCATGTAAAAATAAATGGAAAAGAAGTATTAGACCTCAGTTTTCCTGAACAAGATCTGGGGGTTTTAGTGGACTCCAAGGATAATGTTTTTCCACAGTGAGATATGGAGTCCTACTTGACTTTTCAGCCACTGTAATTTGGGATTTTAACTTTAAGAGGGCAATAACTACAATGGATAAAGATATGTCTCTTTTATCTTTCCTGCTTCGGACATATATGAAGTATTGGGTTCAGATCTGGGAGCCACAGTTTAAGGAGACCATTGATATACCAGAGAGTTCTAAGGGGAGGATAACCAAAAATGTAAAGGGCCTTGAATCTATTTTAGAATGATCAGAAGGAAATGGGGTGGGAAATTGCCTGTAGAAGAGAAAACTCTATGGCAGATGTGATAGCTGTCTTTAAGACTGTCAAACAGAAGAGGGAATGCACTTACCTTGGTTGAATTTCTCAGTGGCCTGAAACAGAAATAATGCAAAGTGGCAGGTTTAAGGTCAATATTAAGAAATTAAAAAAAAGCTTCCTTAAATTTGGTGAGCTATCTGTAAAAGGAATTGGCCACCTTGAGAGGTAGAAAGTGTTCCTTATCATTGGAGGACTTCAAGCAATGGATAGGTAAAAAAGGACACATCAGGATTGTTTATGACATTTATTCTGATTAATACCTTGGTGGGTTATGTGACAGTGGGAATTCCTTTCAGATATGGAATAGACATTAGATGACCTCTGATGCCCCTTTCAGCTCTTAAATTCTGCCATAAATAAAACTGACCTTGTATCTAAGTTTTGTAATCTGATTCACCTTTTCCTCCAAGATTTATTTATAATATTTTATCTTCCCCTTTTATGTTAAAACAATTCTTAACATTTTTTCAAGTTTTAAGTTCCAAATTCTTACCTCCCCCCATCTTACCTCTCTCTTCCCCAAGATGGTAAGCAACCCAATATAGTTTATACAGGTGCAATCATGTAAAACATTTCCATATTAATCATTTCATCAAAGATTTTTAAGTATGTATATATAAATGTGATGCTCCTTGGAGTACTACTCTTAGAGATATAGCTTCATTGGCTCATCATTATGCATTGGATAATTTTTTGTAAGTTGTTAAACATTTCATGGGACTTTAAAGGCTAAGGGCAGGAAAGGAGCTTAGACCAATGATTTTAATTCCCTCCTTTTACATATGAGGGAGCTGTGACACTGAGTGGTTGAGGGATTGGGCCAGGGTCAGACAGCTAGTGAGTGCCTGAGGAAGAATTCAGTTTCAGGCTTTCTTTTCTCTGGTCCCAGCTGCCTCTATGAAATACATTTTGACATCATTGACCAGCATTATACATGTACAATCATTGTACCAATATAACTGGCCAAGGGAACTGCCCTGTGGTTCATATTTATAAGCATCTGCTGCCATTTTTATATTCAGTTTTAACAAATGCTTCAGAAAAAAAAGAAACAAACTTTATTTAGGTCCAAGAGAGAAATCAGTGTTCAAGGACCATGACAAAGGGTTGGTTGTGACATTTATTCTGATTAAATTCTTGTCTCTGAATATATCCATTTCCATAAGGAATAAATGAATGTTGAAAACATTAAAGATGACAACCATTGGCATGATCTAACATCACCAGAGCAAGTATGTACTGCAGATTACATTTTGCTGGTAATCAGCATATATATTATCAATAAACTAAACAGCTACATGTTTAGTCATGTTTCTTAATACTAATCAGTGGCCCTGAAGCAGCACTGGGAATGTTAGAAATACATTTACAGTAGTAGTTTGGGAAATATTTAATCAAGGAAAATGTTGTTAAAAATAAGAAATATGAATTAAAACATTACCTCTCTCCAAAGACTCCATTTTATTTACAACACACTCATCTTCACCCCATTTTGCCAATGTGTGTTTAATAATATAGTAAATGGAAAAAAAAAACCATTTTATATAATTTCTCAGGAAGTGTTTTTCCACTGGAGTTAAAGAGAAATCCAGGAAATAAGGATTTTTTATTACTTTTTTTCAAGAAGGTTAATTAAGTTCTATGGTCATTTATTAAGCAACTACTGTGTGCACAGTGCTATACTGTGAAGAATACTATACTATTAAGAATAGGAAAATATAAAATAAGTGATATTTTTCTTTCCCTTATGGAATTCACATTCTCTGAGGGCAATATCACATAAACACGGAGAATGTAATAAAAAAACATGCGTTAAAATTCTGTGAAACAGGTGCAGAACAAACCATTTCATGAGCAGTGGTTGGGAGATATAAAGAAGCAAACTGGGGGCTGATGCAAGGGAAAAATCCTGATAATTAGAGTTGTCAGAAGCAAAGTGGACTGTCACTGGAAGACTTTAGGTAAAAACTAATTGGACATTAGTCATATATACATACACATATACCGATATTATATACTGATATATGGTACACACATCATTCATTCATACATATATAGTATGTATGCATATATATATGTGTGTGTATATATACACACACACACACAAGAACTCATCTGAATGAATTTGTCTAAATAGGAACGATGTTATATATGTATACATACATACACATATTCTCATATTCTCTAACATGTCTCAACACTAGCTGTACTACTACATCTGTCCAACCAATATTTTCTACCCTCTTCCTCACCTGTGTCCTCTCTTTGTCACCTATGAAATGTTTAATCTGTCCTTTAAAGTTTACCTATAGATAGCCCCTTCCCCAGGAAGCTTCCTCGCCTCACCCCACACAGATAGAATCTGAATTTCAGTATCAAAAAGAAGCTTTGAGATTATTTAGTCCAGCCCATATTTGAAGAAGAATTCTAAATCCAGAGCATCCTTCTTCCCCTCTGCTCTCAACTCCCTTCTACCATTTTTATCTCTTGCTACAGTGATTAATACTATTTTAAGTGAAAAGGAAATGATACTTTACTGCCTTGTATTTCCTCTCACAATCACTGCGACTGCCACAATTAAAATCTCACTTCCATATGTATTGGATCTTTTTATTAGAATGTAAGGTACTTAAGGAAAGGAACATTTTTATTTGTTCCCTCACTGCCTGGCACGGTATATGGCACATAATAGGTGCTTATTAATGTTTGATGAGTGTTGATTGAGAGTCAGATTGACAAGGCTTAGGGAAGAGTGAAGGAGAATCCGTTGTCTATGACTTCTTTCCAGTAAGTTTGGTAGTAAGGAGTTGAGAGACAGATGGGATGGCAGCTGGAAGTGGGTAACAGTGAGTTCATATATGTTTATACAATAAAAATTTTGCTTAGTGTACATTTCTGTATCTTTTTTAAGAGCTGTGAAATGTAACGATTAAGTTTACTAAGGGGGAAGCTTCAGATGTATACAGTAGTAGATGCCATCTATGTTAAAAGAAAAAAGTTCTAAGTGTAATGAGATTCATGGTTAGAGGGAGAAATAAAATGAGGAGTGTGACTAGGAGAGAATGTAATGATAACAGTGGCAGACAGGGTGGTAATGAGATGCGTAGCTTGGCATGGAGGGTTTGATCCTCAAGTAGGCATGTTTATAGATGCCAGTCGGTCATTTACCCCATGTTTTCTGACCAGCATGTTGACTGATCTTCCTGTTGTCCTCCTTCCCAACGTGGAGTGAGTTGGGGCATGAAATGTCCTAGTAAAATATTTCGAATTAAAATAGACTTAATTTTCCAGTTGGATGCTAGGTGGCATAGTAGATAGAGTGCTAATCCTGGAGTCTGGAAGACTCATTTTCATGAGTTCAAATCCAGCCTCACACACTTAGTAGCTGTGTGACCCTCCGCAAGACTCAACCCTGTTTGCCTCAATTTTCTCATCTGTAAAATGAGCTGGAGAAGGAAATGGAAAACCACTCCAGTATCTCTGCCAAGAAAACCCCAAAAGGGGTCACGAAAAGTCAGACAATTTAAAAATGACTTAACAATGATTCCTCCATCAAACAACTCATAAGTGGAATTTCCATTTAATCTTTTGTCTTTTATACTTCTTAGATGCTCTGCTTTCCCTTATCTTTTCATATCCTCCATTTCCACTTTAAATGACATGGGGTCACAGACTTAGAAGGGAATTGAAAGCTAATCATAATCCATACTTCTTCTGTTAACAAATCAGAAAATGGAGGCCCAGAAAATTCAAAGACTTGCACAAGGTCACTGAGGTAGTAAGTGTCAAGTCTGACCTCAAACCTAGAGTTTTCTCTGCTATACTATGCTAACTTAACTTAAAAGGTAAAAATATTTTATTGATTTTTTTTCCTCCTGGGATCATGGTTGTAAAACTGAAAATGAGGCCATCAGGCGCAGCCCTCTAATTTTTACAGATGAGGAGGTTAAATGACTTGTCCAAGGTTACTACATGGAGTAAATACAAGAGAGAGGATGTAAACTCAGGTCTAATGGTCCCAGAACCCATGTTCTTCCTACAGAATCCCAGTGACCCCTCATAATCATTTCCTGTGATGGCATACCTCTTACTATACTAAATTCAACAAGGCTCTCAAATTAAATGTGTGAGCATTTATGACCTCAAATTGGCAAATATTACAAATGAGGACTTGATTTGTTCTTTTGTTCATTGTCTAGACTTGAGAAAGTATCTGATAGATAAAATGTTAATAATTCGGATTAAACTTAAAAGTCTGTTGTGGGTACATCTTTCCTCCTCTGTCTTCCAGAGCCTATTTTTAAACATTCACCAAGATGCCCCTGGCCAGAATCCTCTTTGGTTAAGATAAAGAAGCAGCTAAGCAAACCATCGGATGCAGCATGTACATGCTGTATCCCTGGCCCCTTCTTCTCCTGCAAGAGGAGAGAGTCATTCTCCTTCCTTCCCTTCGTGGAACCAGGATTTGTCATTATAATTAGTGAGCATTTGGTGGCCTTTTCACGTTGTTTTTGTTTGCATTTTTCTAGGAGTAGTGTAGACTTGTAGATTGTTCCTTTAGTTGTGCTTTCCTCGCTCCCCCGAGTCCTCGCCAGTTTTTTCCAGCGATTCTTACAGAACAGGGAGTCCTTCCCCCCTCCTTTCTGCCTCAAGAACTTTGTGTTCTTTAGGAGGCAGAACACTGGCCTGCTGTGTTCCATTGCTACTCGGCTGTATTTATCTAGTCTTTTCCGCTCAGTGCCCTTTCAGTACTCCAGTTTCCAGCAATCATATTTGAGATACAGAGCTATTATCCACTTGACAAAAAGCTCCATGTCTAGGGATTGCGTTTAGTTGTTTGGAAGCACATGAATTAGACCATGTGTAAACTTACACATTTTTATAGGATATGTATTTTTATAATCATTCTTTTATATTCAAAAATAAAAGTTGGTTGAGTGAGGAAAATACCACATTCCATTCAGGTACAGGCCGTGTTTTATGGATTAGAAATTTCTATCGCGACCATTTTCTTAAGCTTCAGCATGATGTAACGGAAAGAAAACGGAATATGGAGTCAGGGATGCTGAGGTCCATCCCTGTCCCTGCCCTCCTACTTATATTTGCTGTGCTCCCTTAGGGAAATCATTTGGCTTCCCTGAGCCTTAGTTTCCTCATCTGTAACATGAGGGGATTGAACTAGATCAGGGTGGGGAACTTGTGGCCTCAAGGCCCTCTAACTTCTCAAGTGTGGCCCTTTGACCGAATCCAAACTTCACAAAACAAATCCCAAGGATGAAGTTTAGATTCATTCAAAGGGCCACACTTGAGGACCTAGAGGGCCACATGTGGCCTCGAGGCTGAAGGTTCCCCCTGGCTGAACTAGATGATTTCTTAGGTCTTTGGTAACTCAAATGCCTACAGTCATATGAGGGCAGACAAAATGAGCATTGTTCCAATGAATGATCAAGTTCCCATTTTTTAAAATTCCTTTCATTCAAAACTTTAGACTAATGGCTTTGAATTTTGGCATGTTGAGGTGACGATGCTGGGGAGAACACTTGGATTGGCTTGTTAAATACTAGGAAAGCCATTGGGCCAATTAAGAGGTGGAAGTTCAGAGAATTCATCATTTTAGCCAATTGTTCATAAGAACTTAGTAGGTGCTGTGTAGAATTGCCCTCTCCCCCCTCCCAAAAAAAAGATTGAGTCACAGTCCCTGTACTTGAAGACCTTATAGTCTGATAAAGATTCTAAGACCTTTAATAACATCCATTGAGGGATCTGTTATTACCACTGAGATAACTTTCAAACTTGTAGATTCACTAATCTTACCTTCTCCTGAAGGATTTAAGCAACAAAGCATTGTTAGATTCACCTTTGGCCCAGTCTTGCACCATGAGATGTTGACCAAGTCTTACTTGGGCCTTCTTGGGATTTGGGAGTATGGTTTGGACATTCCAGTTACTTGCCATATGCAGTCATGTTCACCATGGGCCCTGGTAATGCACATTCACTTTAGGATTACAGAATCTACAGGTGAAGGGAGATTTAGTGAATATTTAGTCTGGATTCTTAACCTGGGATCCCCAGACCTCTAAGAGTTCTATGGGGAGATTTCATGGGGAGGGGTCTGTAAAGTTCAATGGAAAAATATCTTCATTTTCACTAACCTCTAGCTGAAATTTCATATATCCTTCAGATATTAAAAAAAATTATTCTGAGAGTGAGTCTGTAGGCTATACCAGACTGCCAAAGGGGCAGGGGGTGGGGCTGTATGGCAGAAAAGAGACTAAGAATCCATGCTCTAGACTAAAGCCTTTGTTCTATAGATTGGAAAACTGAGGCTTAGAGAAATTAAGTATTTATCTAAGGTCCCATATCAAGGAGATAGCAGAAGAGAAACTTGGAGACAGGTCTTCTCTTATCTGTACAGTTTGTTGAACTTTCCCGGGAAGTGGACGTGTTACAGAACCACAATGAAGAATACCATAGGCCACAACAAAAAACAAGCAACCAAAAAAAATCAACCTTTGTTCATTTGTTTAGTAAGCAGTCAATCTGTGACTCACACTTGTCGAGCTATTATTGATGAGAAAAAAGGGCAAATATGACATTGACCTGATATTGGGGGACAACATTTTATAAAAATCATAGCATGGTAAAGCTGAAAATGGAGCACAAATGAGTTATTGATGAACCAGAATCCACCTTTCCCAACCACCAGTTCAGGGCTGTTTCCTGGGTCAGGGGAGGAGCCCAACCAGTGTAGTGTAGAGGAAAGGGCACAAAAGCGCCATTTTTGTTTCCAACTTCTCTGTATTTTAACTTTAATTTCTTAACACCTAGGGCCAAATAAGAAGAGGTTTTTTTTTTCCCCCATTTAATATCAAATCATTTAATCTAACATTGAAAAGCACTATTTTTAAGTTTGAATGTAACTAGATGGAAGATGACCTTCACTAATTTGCTATCTACAGTGTTAATAGGTGCCTTCAAAGCCATCATTACCTGACAATAATTGGAGGGGATGGGGAGTATTATGGATTTCTTTTTTGTTTTTAACTCTTCCTTCTTTCACAGTTGTCTTTTCCAATGTATCTGCTGTCACTGCATCTCCCTTTAATGAAAGCAGCTTTTGTGTATTTGTAGGCTGCTATATGAAGGGCATTTCTCTACATTTCTTAAATAAGAACTCCCTGTTTAGACTGAAGGCTGTATCTAAGTATATGTGTATGTCATATATGCACACATATATATTCACACATGCAATATACACTTACACATATGTGTGTATATATATACACATATACTAGTGTATGAATGTGCATGTGTACATCTTGTGCACATAAACTTATGTGTATGTATACACATGTGTGTCTATGTGAGTATGTTTAAGTGTTTGTATATATACATGTGTGTGCATGTACACACACAAATGAGGGAGCTAGATGGCTCAATGGGTAGAGTACTGTCTCTGACATTTACTAGCTGTGTGATCCTGGGCAAGTCACTTAACCTCTGTTTGTCTTAATCCACTGGAGATGGAAATGGCAAACCACTACAGCATCTTTGCGAAGAAAACTCCATGGATAGTGTGGTCCATTGAGTCACAAAGAGTCAAACGTGACTTAATTATATATAGAACAACTGAACTTTACATACATATACACAAAGGGTATCCCAAAAGTCTTAATCCAGTTTTCATCCATTAAAGCTTAAAACTACACTAAGAATTCTAGTCAAATCTCTGTGTGTGTGTACATTGACATTTATGCACCCAGGTATGTATGTATGTATATCGTGAAAGTATATGTATATAATGTTCATGCTGTAATGTGTGTATTTACGTGTTTGTGTATGCATGTTTGTAGATATGCATGTGTAGATAAATACATGTACATATGTATGTATATATGCATGCATCCTCATATATACAATGCCTGAATATATGTATGTGTGTGCAACATATGTATATGCTTACACACCTATACAGATATACATACTTATGTACACATTGCGTTCTGCAGGCATTTCTATGTGTGTAAAAGCACATGTGTGTAATAGCTGTCTGTGATATCCCCAACTTGAGGACTAGTGCAGGAATTCTCTCCTTGAAGATCCAGTCTGTGAGTTGGTACTTAGGAGGTTGTTGTTTGTTGAGTCATGTCCAACTTTTCCTGACACATGTGGGGTTTTCTTGGCAAAGATACTGGAGTGGTTTTCCATTTTCTTTTCCAGCTCATTTTACAGATGAGGAAGCTGAGGCAAAGAGGGTTAAGTGACTTGCCCTGGGCCACACAGCTAGTAAGTGTCTGAGGCAGGATTTGAACTCGCTCAGGTCTTCCTGATACCAAGCCCAGTGCTTTATTTACTGTAACACCAGCTGCCCTATTTAGCAGGTTGCCCGAGTCACCTGAACGTGGATTTACACTGAGTGTTTCCTGCCTAAGTTAAGCATGCTCCCCACTCTTCTTTCTCTCTAAATCTTTCCTGATTCCCTTTACCCTCCCCAACCCTCCCAGCTCCACTTCCCTCCCTCTTTACCCATGTGCCTCCCTCTCCCTTTCCTCCATCCCTTCCTTCCTTTTCTCTATAGGTAGTTTCAAGAATCCAGTCTCTTGCTTCTTTCCCTGTGTAGCTGCTGCAACTGTGTACATCTCTAAACCTCTAATCCAGATAGTTATTTGATCAACCCCTTCTCCTAGAAGCCAATTTTGTCCCTAGCTACAGTCTGCCATGAAATAGGATTTTGCCCTTGGGGGAGTTGAGGTTGTGTACAGATTTCCCAAAATAAAGTGCAAGGGCTGTTTATCCTGGTGTGTTATTATTAGTAGGCACTGTAACCCTTCACACCTCCATGAGCTCAAGGATCACGACGACTCTTTAAAACCTAAAAGATTTAGCCTTATTAAGCTTATTGGTAGCAGGCAGAAAAATCACAGTAACCTCCCTGTGTAGATGGAGAGGCAGAAGCAGCCTGAGATAACCATTGAGCTTCCTACAGAGACAGGCTTCTTCTGCCTTTCTTCTTACAGAACCTCCTTGCTCTCACCTTGACATGCAAATGAGCATTTGACGCATAAAGATTTGCCTGTTGCTGATTATCAGCTTAAAAGCTTCTTTTATTCAGCACAGGGCCTAGCTCATATTGGGCAAGCAATAACTCACTTTTTTCTTTCACAGTAAGGTTTGCAGCGCATTGCCACATGTAGGCCACACTGGGGCATCTTAGAGGACTATGACCAAAACTTCTCACATGCTCCACCAGAAACAAGTGATGACTTAACGGCTCTGTTCAGTGGGAGGAGTGCTTGACAGGAAGTCAGAAGCCCTGGGGTCGAATCTCAACCTTCACCTTTTAATATGATCTTGGGCAAATCATTGAACCTCATGTACCTCAGTTTCCTTATCTGTGAAATGAGAAGATTGAGTTTGATGACCTCTGAGCTTCCTCCCACCTCTAGATCTAAGACCCCACAAGTAGATGACCTATAATCTCACTTCTTTCTTTAAAAAAAAAACTGTGAATGTCTAAACTCTGGTATAGATAGAGTATTTTTATGTCCATTTTTAGATGGGAAGACTAAGGGCAAAATAGGTAAAAGGGTTTGCCCAGGGTCACCTAGCTAGTCAATGCTGGAATGAAAATCTCTTAAATCTAAATAGGGCATTGTTGCTTTTCAGTCAAATATAGGTTCCTGGAGTTCAGAGACTGCTATTATTATCATCAGCACCATCATCATTGTCATCATCAATTCCTATGCCTAACATAGTACCTGGAATTTATTAGGTGCTTTATAAACATTTCTGTGACTTTGGGCAAGTCACTTCACTTAACCTCTCTCAGCCTCAGTTTTTTTCTCTGTGAAATGGGACAGACAACAGTAACATCTCCCGACTAGGAATGTTATAAAGATCAAATGAAACAACACATGTGAAGCACTTTGCAAACTTTAAAGTGCTAAAGAAATTTAAGCTACTGTTAATAGACTATTACAATTTATTTTAATGTCCAGTATATTTCATATATAAAAATCTCAGCATGTAGTTTTTAGCCATAGCTATCGACATTTCTTAAGCATCATTATTAAGCTTTACCCTCAAAAAATCAAAGTATGACATTTTTACTATATTCTCTAATATCCTTATGATGCTACTTTTAATGAGTATCAATCTTTTAAAGGAATTTGATGACAGTCAAATTATAATGTTTTATTTTATTTTGTTTCCTCCACAGATCACCTCCCTTGAATTTTGATTTGTGGTCTGCTTTTTTTTCTTGGCTCCACCAACTTTGGCAGCCCTTCAACCACAGTCTGTTAGATGCTGTCTTGAGGATGTAAAATTTGCCAGGTCCTTCCATTAAGGAGTTTTAATTCTCAAGTTGTAGTGATGTTAACATCAACACAAATCTTTCTAAGGCTATTTAATAGATTTTAAATATTTATTGGAACACAAAGGGATGCCATTTTTCTAGATTTAATATCCAAGAAAATCCTTACCACATATACTCAGAGGAAAATGTTTCACATATATTAATGTGGAAGATATATTTTAAATGCATTCCCAAGATAGCCAATAAAAACTCTTATTTTAATAAGGAATCTCAAAATTTTGTTTTGCTCTTAACCCCAGTTGTAATCAGAGTTGATAGGGTATCAGGCACCTTGTAGCTTACTCATTTTTCGTGGTTAAGGTCTTGTATAGAAGTGATGTTAGACAACTTTATTCCATTATATGTTGTTCCCATCAGAAACCAATTAAGTAGATTCTCATTTAAGGCAAGCTGATAACATCTGTCCTCCCCCCCCCCCCCCCCCCCCCCCCCCCCCCCCCCCCCCGCCCCAGTCACTTCAGAGTGACAGGTATTTTGTCTTTGAAATTCATGTTTGTCTTTGAAATTAATGGAGAAGGCAACTACATTTTTAATTTTTTAAATTTAGCTGCTTTTTTCATTTCTGCGCAAGTAGCTTCTCAGACGTGATTTGAGGGATAAGAGATAAGGTACCTGTACAAAAATCTTCCTTCAATCTTGGTATCTTAAATTCTATCACTAGAGATATTTTCATTTGGATCTAGAAAATGTCTGGGGAAAATCTCTGTGACAGAATAAAACAAAACATAATAAACCGGTTTCTATCTTGGTCCTGTGATAATGGGCCATTGCCTAGGCCAGTGAGTGAGTAAGAGGTCACACTGATTTCCAGCTGCTGATTCTTTGTACTACAGAAGATGACAGAGACAATTTAATATAATTACTCAAAACTTATTATTCACCTACTATATATAATAATAGAATGTTATATCTGAAAGAAACCTAATGAGATGTTCTATAGACTGACTGCCCCCCATTACTTCCTAATTGAAGAAACTGAGACCTAGAGAAATAAGATGATTTGCTCAAAGAATTGTATTTTAAATTGTTCAAAACTTCACTTACATAGGAATGGTCTTTGATATGGAGATTTCAATGTGGATTCATAAGGGAAGGTAGTATGTTAAGAATTTACTCCTTAGTCTAGTTTCATCGTTGTTAGAAGACTAGACTTGGGAACATCTGGAAAACTAGTCAATGATCTCATCCCCTTGCTCAATTCTTCCCTGTTCAGAAAATCAACAATCAGGAGCCTACTGTGTGCAAGACACTAAGCTAGGGACTGTAGGAAACATATAAAATCACCATCACCATCACCATCACCATCATCATCATCATCATCATCATCATCATCATCTTCCCCCAGAATGGAAGTACAGTAGCCATTCATGATCCAATCCTATCACTAACTGGCATAGAACTTTTAATCTGCTTGCTTTTCAACTTAATCTGGTTCTCTTCTCCTTAAACATTATGTTGACTTTCTTTACTGGGGTTCACTGTATTGACATTTGACTTAACACAAGCCCCCAATCAGCTTTAACCCTATTTGCAGCTCAGAACCCCCTCAGTCTTCATTAGTAGCAAGGATTACAGGCTTCAGATACTGTGAAATCAAACGGAATATCTTTTGAGAAGAAGATATTGGTTGTACAAATGATCATTGATCATCTATCTTCCAGAATGTTATTTTCATATAATTATTTGGAGTGTTTAAAGCTATATTATACGTGATAGCTAGAGCAGCCAGGTGACTCAGTGTGTAGAGCACGGAGCTTAGAACCAGAAAGATTCATCTTCATGAGTTTAAATGTGGCTTCAGTTGCTTCCTAGCTGTGTGACCCTTGGCAAGTCACTTAACCCTGTTTGCCTCAGTTTCTTAATTTGTAAAATAAGCTGGAGAAGTAAATGACAAAGCACTCCAATATCTGCCAAGAAAACCCTAAATGGGGTCATGGAGAGTCAGACATAACTAAAAAATGACTTAAGAAAAATAGGTGGTTAGAGAAAGATGGTGGGAGGGAATTAGAAATAGTGGGAATGGATTGACCTTTGATTTGAGAAGTTGGTTATGAAAGGTAGGAGAAAGATAGCTTGACAGTCAGAGTCAAAGGAAAATATTTCTCTTCCCTCCCTTCACCCCGCACAAGATAGTAGGTATCTGTTGTATATTTGAAGACCAAAAGAAAGAAAGGAGTGAATAGGAAGAGAAGTTTGACAGGAGCTAAAGGTTAGTTGTGTTTGGACTGCAAGGGAATCTTTTGTCCAATAAATAGTTTTTGAAGGTCAAGCAAGCTGGTACTGAATGTACCTGAGTAAACTTGCCCAGAATTACACCATTTTTATTTTTGTTTTGTTTTCCTCTTATCTCAGTCTCTTTCTGATAGAGTAAAATCTATCAGACCAGACCTCTACCTGTTTGCTCACTACCTGGGCCTAAATTCCAACCCATTATAATGATTGCTGCCGTGAGGAAGTTAGAAGGCAATTTCAACCCTGCCTACTTTAGAAAGTAATGGTGTTCCTTCCTCCTTCCTTCTTGTAAAGGACCAATGACATCCTTAGGGTGATGACTTGACTTGCAGGTGAATTGAATTTGAGTGAAGCAGAACTTTGAAAAGTCATCAGCCTCCAGCCTAGCTAGGTCCTCCAGAGGTATATGCTTATTTTAACAATGGCCTTCTGATGAATAACTCTAAAGGTGGCCAGGAACTATCTGGTCTAGTAAAAACAGTAGTGAAGGAAAAGCTATGATAGCTGGATTCTTGTCTTGGACCTGCCACAGCCACGGTCAGTAGAACATAATAAGCTCCTTGAGGTCAGGGACTGGTTCATTTTTGTCTTCTTACTCTTAGCTTCTAGCATAGCAGTTGGGAACCTGCAGCCCTGAGAGCACATGTGGCCCTCTAGGTCCTCAAGTGTAGCCTTTTGACTAAATCCAAACTTCATTAAGCCATGTGTGGCCCTCTTGGCCCTCAAGTGCGGCCCTTTGACTGAATCCAAACTTCATGAGGCCACATGTGGCCTTGAAGATCACAAGTTCCCCACTCCTCGTCTAGTACAATGCCTGCACACAGCAGGTACTTAATAAATATGTATCGAATCAAATTAAATTGACTGTGGTAACAACATTTAATTTCTTTTGGCTTTACTTCATCTTCAAAATGAGGGTAGTAAGGAAAAAGGGAGTATTTGATATGTGGACTAAATGTCGACATTGTAGGTTTGAAATAAGACGTGCTCGTTTTATTTTTTTTTATTTCCGACCAGTGATTTCATTCACATAGAGAGGACCTGCTGAGAAACTTGTTACCAAGAAAGATCTGTTTGTTCTTTGCAATTTATGATCTTAGAGAATTGCCAGGGGCATTGAGAAATTAAATTAAATTATCCTCAGGATTACCTAGTCTGTATGTAGGAGAAGCAAACTTGAACCTGGGCCTTCAGGTTTGGGAGACAGTCTCTCTATCCTATATACCACACTGCACTCTATGATAAGAGGGGAAAAATATCAGGGAAGGCCAGAAGTCACATCTGCTTTGTGGCTTTATGGCATCACTCCCCTTCCCACAATTTTCCCCTGATGTAGTTAGCCATATTTTTAAATCTTTTTATGTGCTCACAACCTTCCCCCATTTTTTACTTTACCTCCCCCTCCCTTTCCAAATATTAGGCATTTCTTCAGCTGTGACACTTGCATTTTCAAGCATGGCCAAAAAATTAAGAGTAGAACGATCCTTAACTTGACCTGAGCCACATGAAGTATCCCACCCCTCTCCTTTCTTTTGTAGTACAAAATAATGTGGATAACTAAGTCTGCCAAAATCTTAGAGTCTTGTTTTGAATGAGATACTACTGGTCATACTCATCCCCACTCCACTTGTACCCCAAGAATTTAGTAACCAGATTTGGAGTCTATTGAAACCCAAGTCCTTTGGTAGGAATTCTTGACAAAGGGAAAAGTAGCCTGTGTATGAAAATGGACATCGGCTACAGGTGTCTGGTTTTGTTTTTTTTTTCTTTCCACCACCACCGCCCCAATTTAAAAAAACAAAAAACAACTTTGAGAGGGATTAAACTAAATTGTATGAATCTGAGATATTCCTAGACTAGACCTAACTGCAGAGCTCCATCTTTCTATGTTGCTAAGGTGAGGAGATTGGTTCCTGGTATCCTGATGTGGGACTTTTTTTCCCCTAGAGAAGCAGTGTTAGAAATGGGATTTTTCCTAGAGCACTTATAGTAGTAGTAATGTTCGTAATAGGTATTAGAAAAGGTAGGTAGAAGAAAAGTCACAAAATAAAAGCGACTATTGCAAAAAATTGAAAGAACAATTTTTTTCCTAAGATTTTATCTTTGCTGGAATGCATTCCAGTTTGCATTCAATGTGAGTTGGCTTCATAACCAGGCTCCTTCCTGCTTTTGCATTCTCCTTACATCTTAATCTCTTCTATGATTCAATGACATTGAGTTATCTGTTATTCTTCACAAAAGATATTCATCTCCCATTTTCACTAGCTGTCCTCCATGCCTGGAATTCTCTTCCTCCTCATCTCTTCCTCCTGGCTTCCTCTAAGTGTCATTCTACTTTCTGAAAGAAGCCTTTCCTGGCACCCCTTAATGCGACTGCTTTCCCTCTGAGAGTAACTTCAGTTTATTCTGTCTGTGCCTTGTTTGTTCATAGCTGTTTGCATGTTGACTCCCCAGTGAAATGTAGCCTCCTTCACTGCATTGAGGAGTGGGGGAGGTCTATGGGTATAGTATATCACAAATATTTTCATACTTTTCCAATATATAGACTATTTTTACTATTTTTCCCTTTTAGTTTTTTTTTTAATTTACATATGTATGTATGTATAAGTACATGGAGAGAGAGTCAGATATAGACAGACACTCTCAGGAAGGTGAGAGGAGAAAGAATGCTAGGGAAATTATTTTTGATGAGGTAAAAATTATATCAGTAAAATGTGTTTTGCAAAAGAAATTGACTTAAGGTATAATAGCTTCTGTACTCTTTGGCAAATTATGTTTTAAATAAGGATTTATGAGCTAACCAAACCCAAAGATGATTTCTAACATTCCCCCACCCCACTCCAGAAAATATACATTCTGAGTTCCAACTTGCTAGTTTAAATCTAGGACCCTTTTGAGGTAAGATTTAGAAATTAATGGATTTTTTTCTCACAAAATCCTCTCTTCATTTGCTGTCTCAGTATTCCATAATAAATTTTAAAACAGCAACGTATGAAAGCTTATTCTTTCAGCACAACCTAGTGGAATAAAATTTCCTTTTTTGAAATGTTATTATTAGTTATTTAATTTTCCTTGATTTTATCAACAGTTTTAATACTACGCTTACTTTTTTCTCATCTGAAGATATACATACAATGTTTCATAAAATATATGTTGTACCTGAGACAGTTCTATGTAAACAGTATATGCTCATTTTATTGAACTAGTCGTTCATGTAAGCCGATAAATCCACTTTAACGTAAATTCCCCAAATCAAAATTCATTGTTGTGTCAGACATAATGCTAGGTACTGATCATATGAAAAGTCAGGGGGCTCAGGCCTCATTTTGCATGAGATTACTGAGGGAGATCCATTCAGTAAGGGAAATTCACATTTTGATCTTAAAGAAGATTAAAATTTTATAAATTTTAAATGGCAATTAGATATGAAAACTATGTAAAATACTTTCCAAATTTTAATTCCTTATATGAAGTAAGTGATTATTATTAGTTATTATTTTCTTAAAGCTATAAACAAGTCATGCATTTAATGAACTTAATCTCGAAAAATGAGAATCAAATTTAGTAACATGGTGTGAAGCTTGTCTGTGAGTCCATTTTATATACTTAAAAGAATTTTCTACAGTTCATTATGTTATTTATAGTACACTGAAACCAGTGTCAGACCTAAGAGGAACAGAATAAAAATATTAGAACATTTGAATTAAAATTTTTTAAAATTTAGTCATTTCTAAAGAAAGAGCACCACCTTGTGGGAATAGGAGTTTTCACCATGTTAATTTAAAAAAATGCGAAGATGTAAAAAGTAAAAGGATTAATTTTCAAAATAGACATAATACAATCCATCTAAAACTATATAATGTAATTAAATTCATTTTTCCTTTCTGAAGCACCTACTATGGGCTAGACCTTGTGAGTAGAGGCTACAAACCAAGTAAAGCAAAATGTAGGTGGAAAGGCAATTGCTCAGACTAGATGTGTTTATTAAATTTCTCATATGTTTCAGGTGCTGTCCTAAGCTAAGGGGAAAAAAGAAAGGGGAAAACAGCCCCTGGCCTCTGCAGGGTTACATTTCACTGGGGAGTCAACATGCAAATAGCTATGAACAAACAAGGCGCAGACAGGATAGACTGAAGTTACTTTCAGAGGGAAAGCAATTGCATTAAGGGGTGCCAGGAAAGGCTTCTTTCAGAAAGTAGAATTTCAGCTTACACTTAGAGGAAGCCAGGAGGCAGAGATGAGGAGGAAGAGAATTCTAGGCATGGAGGACAGCTAGTGAAAATGGGAAATGAAGTATCTTTTGTGAAGAATAACAGAGAACTCAATGTCATTGAATCACAGAAGAGATTAAGATGTAAGGAGAATGGAAAAGCAGGAAGGAGCCTGGTTATGAAGCCAACTCACATTGAATGCAAACTGGAATGCATTCCTGCAAAGACAAAATCTGAGGAAAAGTTATACTGCATTTATCTCATTTTATTTTGTTTCTTCCACAATGAATGACTATAAAAACAAATGATCATTTTAGGGAAAATAAAGTTCCTCCTCTTCATTCTTTTTTTTGTTATACATTTTTAAAAACAATGCCAATCTAATAAGGAATAATAATTTTAATCAAAGAAATTAGACTTTTGAAGCAGAAAAGGCATTTGTGAATACTCCACTGCTCATCTGCTGTGGTATGGACTGAAGGATCCATTGACCATGTCTGTTAGCATCCTTGTCAGTCGCCAACAAGTTCTGAAGATGTCAGAAGAGTCTCTCCTGGAGGAAGAATTTGGGGTGCCTTCACCCAGGCACCTGGTGATAGTTATATAACTAATTCAGAGGACTCTTATCGTAAAATGCAGCTTCTCTGTCCTTAATGTGAAAGCCGATTTTCTTGGAATCAAGAAGCTTTGCAGTTTACCAAAAGCAACCCACATTGTGCGCCTCTTTCTGTTCAACTCTGGGCCTAATTCATTATCCATCTGTGCTGTTTTTCCCAAAGAGGTGATGGAATAGAGCAGAGTGAGACAGGTATTTTCAGACATAGTGAATGTGTGAACATGTTATGCTTAATTTTATTTTTTAGAGAGAAAGCATGGCATAAGAGATTAAAAACATGTCTCAAAGTTAGGAAGACCAGTTTTTGTGACTTGCCTCTGACTATAAACCGAAGAGAAGTGCTGACTTGCCTTGTGCACTGAAATTATATTTTGTTCCTACAATGTTCGAATAGGTTAGTATAGTATTGTATAGTGTTAGTCAGTATGTGTCAGGTTAGTGTCAGGTAATAAAAAAATAGGAAGTAGGAACTAAGAGTTTAAGGGGGAAGATAGAAGAAACTTGGAAAAAAACTGTGTCCAAAATTAATTAAGTACTCATCCAGAGACCATGCGCTGTGAAGAAAAGCCAGCTAGGCCCCAGTTAATGGCCCTTGTTCTGTAAGTGGCATATAAATTCCTGACATGAACTATAAAAACCATATGCTTGCGTTCAAGTGTTTTTCAGTCATGTCTGACTCCTCATGACCCCATTTGGGGTTTTCGTTTCAAAGATAATGTAGTGGTTTGCCATTTCCTTCTCAAGCTCATTTTACAGATGAGGAAACTGAGGCCAAAAGGGTTCAGGGACTTGCTGAGGGTCACAGAGATAGTGTTTGAAGCCAGGATGAACTTCTTGACTTTGGGCCTCTCACTCTCTCCACTGTGCCACCTAGCTGCCTTTCAAAAGCTTGCTATCATTTTAAAGAGGGAGTTTAGTGAAGTGGGAGAAAAAAACAGAGGATTGAGAATTTATAGTGTAGTTTTAGAGTCTCTCTGGGCTGCACTTTGCCCATCTGTAAAACTTGAGGTGTTTTAAAAGCCAGTTGGTTCTTGTCCTTCTTTTCTCCAATAGGACCAAAATGACAAGCCCAGGTTATCCTGACCCTGAGGCTAATTTTCTAGTAAACCATAATAAGGCGACCCAAAGCTTGATAATTTTCAGGTGACTTTAGTATGCTAATAAGTCAAATCTAAGGTAATGTGATAAAGCTTAGTGAAGCCCCCCAAAAAATCTCCATAAGAAGAGACCCCCAAAATCCTGCCCTTGGAACACTTCTCCAACTGCGACCTGTCCATGATGTCTGAGTGTTCCCATCTCTGATCAGCAGTTACACAAGTGACTCTCTGCACCCCTCTTCCCCTACCCTCCCCCCCTCCACCCCGTATGTTGCTCTGTGCTTTATTAAAGTGTGATTGATGCATTGTTCCCTACATGCGACCAGTGTGATTCAAAGAACCAGGCTCATTCTATCTGAGCCAATCAAGCCCCCCCTTGTACGGCATAAGCTGGACACTTGGGCTGGGACTGAATTCATCTCCGCTGTATCTGCCATGGGTGAGCGTGGTTCCATGAACCCACTGTTAAAAAGCAAGGACTGACAAAGGAACCCTGTGCTCCTCCTGTTAGAGACCTCCCCTCGTGGTTGTGCTTAATAGAACACCTTAATAGACCTACTTTTTCTCATCAGTGAATGTTCCCATGCCAATAAATTCCCAAGTCCAGGCCCGTTCCACTTATTTGTAACAAAGGAGGCCTTTTATTTCTTATTTAGTTATTTGTTTATTTTGTTCATGGGGATGTTGTGAGAAATGATTGTCCTACCACTCCCCCCTGCCAAAAAAAAGAAATAAAAAAATTGGCAATGAATATTTTGAAAAAAAGGTACAGAAGAGAATGTAAGTTGAAAAGTGGACACAATGTTGGCATTGATTTTTAGAATTTACTAAATTTATAAATTGTCCATGATATAGATTCAAAGTTTCTGATGCAGTCTTCTTTTTTTGTTTCTTTGCATAGGAAAACAACCATGTTCATGGATGTTTCTCAAATTTATATTTAAAAATTAAATATAATTTAAATAAAAAATAAAGAACCTGTAAGGCAATATTTCGATCTATCAAACCACGTGCTTTTTTTTTTAAAAAAATCAGGATAAAGCCCAAGTTCTTATGTTCCGTACTTGTTTCAGTTAACTGTGAAATGATAAAGATGTTTTTAGTTATGCGTTGTTTTTTCATTCCATACCTGTGATTTCATGAGCGTAGGGAGGTCCCCACTGAGAATATTGTGTCTCTACCAATTCAGATCAACAACTTCTCTGAGACGGATAGTCTTGGAAAGTTGCCTGGGGGTTAGTGAGAAATCTAATCTTCTTGCCCAGGGTCACGTAGCTAGTATGTGTCAGGATAGCCTAAGCCCAGGTTATCCTGACACTGAGACTGATTTTCTATCTGCTACTCAATATCATCCCTCGCTTAAAACAATAATAACAATATTGGTAACAATAGGGTAACATTTATATAGTCCTTGCTATGTGCCAGTGACTATGCTAAGTGCTTTCCGAATATTATCTCATTTGTTCCTTACAACAACCCTGGGAGGTAGATGCTGTTATTGTTTAACAGCAGGAGAAACTGAGGCAGAGATTTAATTGACTTGCCTAGGGTTACACAGTTACACAGTGAGGTCACATTTGAACTCAAGTCTTACTGACTTCAGATCTGGAGCTCTATCCACTGTGCCACCTAGGTGCATTTCGACATTTCGTTTATTTCTTTCATATTCACGTGGACTATTTGTGCCTGACCTGCGGTAGGGCCTTCTAAGCTCCTACTGGTCTGATCAGCCGCAATCGGACACATCGTACCTTGACTCCACCATAGTGATATCATTTTGATCCTCTTTGAGAATGGAGAGCAAGAGTCAACTATAGCTTTCAGAGCACATTGTGTTTTACAGATGGGGAAAATGTGGCCCAGAGAGAGTTCTCCCCCTTCACTGAACCCCATGTTTAAAATGATAGTAAGCAGATAGAATTCCAGGCCTGAAGTCAAGAAGACCCATATTCTTGAATTCACATCTGGCCTCTGACATGTTAGTAGCTGTGCGACCCTGGGCAAGTCACTTAACCCTGTTGGCCTCAGTTTCCTCATCTGTAAAATGAGCTGCAGAAGGAAATGGCAAACCCTCCCAGTATCTTTGCTAAGGAAACCTCAAAATGGGGTCATGAGGAGTCAGACACAACTGAAAAATGCCTGAACACAAGCAGGTATAATGTGAGAAATTGAAGTGTAGTGTGAGCCATTGCGAGAAAATAAGTATGAAGCCCTAATTCAGGATAACAAATATAGTCAATATCATACACTTGTCCCAGTTGATCAGATTTGCCCATAAGTGAATGTACTAGGAAAAGATGACTAGATTGTCCTTTTTTTTTCTTTCCGTTGTCACCTGCATTTGTACAAATACTTCCTAAGATCTTTTCAGTTGGTCAGTCTGGCACCCATCTGCAAATGTAGTTTCCAACCCTTCAGCATCTTAGTGAGTAGTCACCTCTGTGACTTGATGTGACTGAGAGCAGTGTATTACCCAGTGACCAGGCTTCTTGTTATGAATACTGCACTTACCTAGACTAGGCTTTGTCCAACAGGCTTATGATCCAAGAGCTGTAGTGCTTGATGGGACTTACTTTAAAAAAAAAAAAGAAGAAGCAAAAACCACTCCAAATCTTCCAAGAGACCACATTAACCCATCCCCAAAAGTGTCAGAGTGGAAATTTAATATAAAGGAAAATAAATATATATATTTAAACTGGATAGAAAACACTAACTTCTGAAGAAAAAAGAGATGACATGATCCAAAGGTGCAGTTGGGACCTGTTTTCATTCCTCATGGGAAAGTTGGAAGCACTTTCCTCTCCAGTCTCCTTGGTACACATACAGCTAAGCTTTTCCTTCCTCATCTTTGTTCTCTCATTAAATGAAAGCAGCCACAAGAAAAACTGGAGGCAAAATTGTAATATTACTTGATTTGCAAAAAGATTTAGGCTAATGTTTCCATTTTGTTCCATTAATGAATTACATAGTGCTAATCATTAAAGTCTTTCTTTGCCAGTGGTTATAAGGATGGCATAAATAGGTTGAGAAATAAAGATTTTACTCATTCTTGCTGCCTTTTAACTATTTGGTCTTCCAAATGATCATAGATAATCTATCTTAATTTATGTTTGGTGCAAAAGATGCCATTAATGGATGCCCCAGGGAGAGAAAAGGGGGAAGGGGGCACAAATTGAAAAGGGTTGAGAAGAAGAGGAGGGTGCCCAGTTTAGAGGAATACAAACTTGAAGCTGAAACAAGGTAGTATGGGGAAAAGGTCCAGTGCTCTGTCCACCAAGGCACCAAGCAATTCCAAGGGGAATTCTTGGACCTGGGGTAAAAGAACTTGATTTCAAATCCCTACTTTGGTATTTCCTGTGTGAATGACCTTGGGCAAGCCACTTAAACACCATGGCCCTTGGTTTCCTCATCTGCAAAATGGGAGTATAGGTTGGCTGCTGAAGTACATTCTACTTCTTAATCTGTGTTCCTCTGATCCCAAGATGGCAGGTATGGAGGGTTGAATATATTATCCTCTTTTACTCAATTCCTGGTATATAGTAAGTGCATGATAAATACTTCCTGACTTATTCAGCTCACTTTATAAAGCCACTTTTATTTTTTTTGTCTCTTTTAATTTTTTTCCTATAAGTGGCATACTCATTGAAAGAAAAAAAAACAATATATCATGTTACTAAATTATTCGTATATATGTATATATATATACACACACACATATATATATATATACACACACACATATATATATGTATATATATATATATATTTAATATGAGCATTCTGCAGGAATCCACAACCCATTTTAGCATTTAGAAGAATAGCTTATAACCCAGGTTAGTTTATTAGGTTTCTTCCCTTATATTCAGGAAGGTGTTCCTCATGTTTTTACAGTTCCTTCTTTAACCATAAATTATATGTTCCTGCTATCATAAGAAAAAAAATTAGGTTGGGTACAAATTATTTTTTGCATGGATAATAGGAATGAAAATATTTGAGTCAGGCTGTAGGGTAGGAGTGTAAGTTGGGTGAGCGTGTTTCATCAGTATACTGGCATTATTTCAAGGCTTAGAAGTACTGTTCAATTTTTTTTTTGCATTTCTGTTATTTGACTTGTTCTTGATGTGGTTGGCATTTGGGGAGTTTGATCCATAGAAAAATGTTAAAGTTAAAAAAAATGTATCGATCACATACTTCTAAACCACTCATGCAGCTGTTATTAACCATGTATGTCCAATTCTAGCTGTGTATCTCTGTGAGTACTGATGCTTTTGCTGGGTAGTTGAAACTAGATTCTGAGGTTCTATAGGTAGCTTAAATTGGATCTTTGGAGAACCTTGAGAATTCCTAAAGCAGGAAGTACTATTTTTGTTCCCCTCTAGAGCAGGAGAGAAGAAAAGAAAGAAATGGATAAAGGGAGGTAAAATAAATTGGGAAGAATGAACTGGTTTTCTCTGAAGCCCAATTAATGCTATAGAATTTTTTTAAATTAAACATTCATCTCTTTTCTTCATCCTGAAGTATTCATGCCCTTAAAAATGGGTACATAAACATTGAAATTTCTGGAGCATGGATACGTTCCACAAGAATACTGTGATACAAGAGTTCTTTTCTTGGCAACATGAGTCACTTCAGAAATTCCTTGGGGTTCCTCCCTTGCAAGGGTTCTTAATTTAGGGTCTGTGACTTTAAAAAATAAACTGTATTTCAATATAATTGATTTACTTTGTAATCCTATGTATTTTACTTTATGCATTTAAAAATACTGTTCTAGGGTGAAGTCCATAAGTTTCACAAGACTAATTAAAAGAACATTAAAAAAACCTCAAAAGGGGTCCATGAGAGAAAGACACCTCCACAACTCTGGAGAGTGTTTAAGATGAATTAATTTATAGGATCCTAGATCTAGATGAGCAGCTAAGTGGCAATGGATAGAGCACCCAGCCTCAAGTCAGGAAGACCCGTGTTCAAATCTAGCCTCTGACACAAGCTGTGTAACCCTGGGCATTTCACGTAACCCCGTTGGCCTCAGTTTCCTTATTTGTAAAATGAGCTAGAGAAGGAAATGGCAAGCCACTCCAGTATCTCTACCAAGAAAACTGGGGATAGGGTTGCAAAGAATCAGAACCTACTATAAAGTGATTGGACAACAAAAAGACCTAGAGGTGGAAGGAATCTATGTGGACATCTTGCCCAACACCCTCTTTCTTACAGGTGAGGAAACTGAGGCCCAGGAAGGTTAAATGCCTTGCCTAAGATCACACAAGTAGTAAGCATCAGAACAGGGATTTGAATCCAGGTCTTCTGATTTCAGAACCTGTGCCATAGATACTATACCAAGCTGTATCAGCATTTACAGATGGTTGGTTTACATGCAACTTTCCAAAACCACATCCTTTGAAAAGTGGATATATCTTTACACAAACTTCCCCCCAAGTTTTAGGAGAGGAATCAGTGAAGTTGGAAAGAAACTATGAACATTAAGAAATTAATGTTATAGCCATCCATGATATGTTTTTTCTTTTTTTTTTTTTTTTGGATTATTTATTTATTTATTTAACATTTTTTAGTTTTCAGCATTAATTTTCACAAAAGTTTGAATTACAAATTTTCTCCCCATTTCTACTCTCCCCCCCCACTCCAAGATGGCATATATTGTGGTTGCCCCAGTCCCCAGCCAGCCCTCCCTTCTGTCACCCTACTCCCACCCATCCCGTTTTCCCTTACTTTCTTGTAGGGCAAGATAGACTTCTATGCTCCATTGCCTATATATCTTATTTCCTAGTTGCATGAAAAAAACTTTTTTTAAACATCTGTTTTTAAGACTTTGAATTCCAAATTCTCTCCCCTCTTCACTCCTCACCCACCCTCCCTAAGAAAGCAAGCAATTCAACATAGGTCACATACGTATCATTATGTAAAACCCTTCTACAATACTCATGTTGTGAAAGACTAACTATATTTTACTCCTTCCTATCCTATCCCCCTTTGTTTAATTTTCTCCCTTGACCCTGTCCCTTTTCAAAAGTGTTTGCTTTTGATTACCTTTTCCCCCATCTGCCCTCCCATCTATCGTCCCCCTTTTTTATCTCCTTCCTCCTTCTTTCTTGTGGGGTAAGATACCCAATTGAGTGTATATGTTATTCGCTCCTCAGGTCAATTCTGATGAGAGCAAGATTCACTTATTGCCCCTCACCTGCCCCTTCTTCCTTCCCTACAGAACTGCATTTTCTTGACACTTTTATACAAGATAATTTACCCTATTCTATCTCTCCTTTTCTCCTTATCTCAATATATTCCTCTCTCATCCCTTAATTTGATTTTATTTTTTTTACATATCATCCCTTCATATTCAACTCACCCTGTACCCTCTGTCTGTCTATATATGTATATTCCCTTCAGCTACCCTAATACTGAGGTCTCATGTATTATACACATCATCTTTCCATGTAGAAATGTAAACAGAACAGTTCAACTTCAGTAAGTCACTTATGATTTCTCTTTCTTGTTTACCTTTTCATGCTTCTCTTGATTCTTGTGTTTGAAAGTCAGATTTTCTATTCAGCTCTGGTCTTTTCACTGACAAAGCTTGAAAGTCCACTATTTTATTGAAAATCCATATTTTGCCTTGGAGCATGATACTCAGCTTTGCTGGGTAGGTGATTCTTGGTTTTAATTCTAGCTCCATTGACCTCCAGAATATCATATTCTAAACCCTTCAATCCCTTAATGTAGAAGCTGCTAGATCTTGTGTTATCCTGATTGCATTTCCACAATACTCAAATTGTTTCTTTCTGGCTGCTTGCAGTATTTTCTCCTTCATCTGGGAGCTCTGGAATTTGATGACAATATTCCTAGGAGTTTTCTTTTTGGGATCTTTTTCAGTAGGCGATCTGTGAATTCTTTCAATTTCTAGTTTACCCTCTGGCTCTAGAATATCAGGAAGTTTTCCTTGATAATTTCTTGAAAGATGATATCTAGGCTCTTTTTTTGATCATGGCTTTCAGGTAGTCCAGCAATCATTAAATTATCTCTCCTGGATCTATTTTCCAGGTCAGTGGTGTTTCCGATGAGGTATTTGACATTGCCTTCCATTTTTTCATTCTTTTGGTTCTGTTTTATAATATCTTGATTTCTCATAAAGTCACTAGCTTCCAGTTGCTCCAATCTAGTTTTTAAGATTTTTCTTCAGTGGTCTTTTGGACTTCCTGTTCCATTTGGCTAATTCTGCTTTTCAAGGCATTCTTCTCCTCCTTGGCTTTTTGGATCTCCTTTGCCATTTGAGTTAGTCTATTTTTAAGGTGTTATTTTTTTTTTTAGTATTTTTGGGGTCTCCTTTAGCCAGTCATTGACTTGTTTTTCATGGTTTTCTCGTATCACTCTCATTTTCCTTCCCAATTTTTCCTCTACTTCTCTAACTTGCTTTTCCAAATCCTTTTTGAGCTCTTCCATGGCCTGAGACCAGTTCATGTTTTTCTTGGAGGCTTTTGATGTAGGCTCTTTGACTTTGTTGACTTCTTCTGGCTGTTTGTGTTGGTCTTCTTTGTCCCCAAAGAAAGATTCCAAAGTCTGAGTCTGAATCTGAGTGTGTTTTTGCTGCCTGGACATGTTCCCAACCAACTTATTTGACCCTTGTGTTTTTCATTGGGGTATGACTGCTTGTATAGTAGAGAGTACTATGTCCCAAACTTGAAGGGCTGTGCTGTTGTTTTCAGAGCTATTTCTGCACAGCAAGCTCTGCCACACTAGTGCTACTCCTCCCCCAAGAACCTCCAACCCAGACCTGACTCAGATCTAAGCTGCCTCTGCATGCCTTCTCAGACCTGCCACTTAATTCTTCCCACCAAGTGGGCCTGCGGCCATAAGCAACTGCAGCTATAGTTCTGTAGCTGCACCACTTCTGCTGCCCCTGGGGTGGTTGGCCAAACCACGAACTCCTTTCACTCTGTCCCAGCAGCTTTTACCACTAACCTTCTCTGTTGTTTTTGGTGTTTGTCGGTTAAGAAGTCTGGTAACTGCCGCAGCTCACTGATTCAGGGTGCTAGGGCCTGTTCTGCCCAGCTCCCAGGCTGGTTGGTCTGCACAGCCCACACTCTACTCCGCTCCACTCCCAGTTCCGTGTGATAGACCTTACCCTGCGACCATCCAGGCTATCCTGGGCTGGAGCCCTGCTTCATTGTGCTATTTCGTGGGTTCTGCAGGTCTAAAATTTGTTCAGAGTCATTTTTATAGGTGTTGGGAGAGACCTGATGGGGCAGCTCACACAAGTCCCTGCTTTTCAGCTGCCATCTTGGCTCCGCCCCCGATGTTTTTTCTTAAACTCCAGGTTGTACGTGTATATATTTTATATTTGTGGATGGAACTGCATGCAATCTGCTCACCTTGTGTATTGGGGATTCTGTATCATGTGACTTTGAAAGAATTCAATTACATTTAAAATGCATTTGTTAAATGCATAAATAAAAGGTATTATATTACTTTCTTGGGATATAATCAACTTTTTATTGGAGAAGCAGCTTTGTTAATATCTGTCTTTAGACTAAAACATGAAATAGGTGTTCCCAGGGGCTTAACATAACACAATAATGTAATATTGTTGATTTTGTTTGGATTTTTGTCATCCCTGTTTGGATTTTTGTATAGATTTGGCAAGTTTTGTTTTATTTGTTCAGGACTTTTGCCTCCATAGATAAGGGGTCTCACATGTTAGGAAACTGTCTATGCCAATGCTTAGCAATTGTTCTTCAGAGAGTTGTGTTGGAGCTCGCTGAGGAAAAGTGGCTTGTCCAGGGCCATACAGCCAGTAAGCCTCCAAGGTCTTCCTGACTCTGAGGCCTCTTCTCTGTCAACCCAGACTCACGTCTTCCTGTGAAGTTTAGATTCTTAAAAACATGTCTTGGAACTGTTCCTGCGAGTTTTAAGTAGGGCAAATAAAATACTGGTTCTGTTTCAGCTCCTATATAAATGACTGATAAAATTTTATATTTTGGGCCCTTTGAGCTCTTCCAAATGAAAGAATCAATGACATTTAAAGTAAGGTTTCTGCTCATCCCTCTTAGAATCGTGTCAATTCATTGAAGGAATTCATGGGCCATCAATGTCAATTTGTCTAGCTAATATGCCTCTCACATTTCTGATTCTGTGGTCATTAAACTGTAGCCATCTATGTATCATGCTATTCATAATTTTTTTTAATGACACATGATTTACTTTGTTCTTAGAGAACTCGGTATGGACCACCTTGACAACTAATCTCATATATCCACTTATCTAATCCCTCAAAAGAAGTACCCACTCTTTTAAATTGTTAGATAAGAGAGTAAATTCTAATTTAATCCCTTCTAGGATTTTATATTCGTTCCATTTCAAAACAAGTGTATTAGGAAGCACTGAGATTATGGGCACTGAAAACTGACATTTTAAGAACAGAGTTAGCTGAAGACATTGTGAAAAGGTTTGTTTTTCCCAAGAAAATAAAATCTGTGGGAGCTGTCCTAGGTAATCATTTAAAATGGTGAGGTACTCTCTTGATCCAGAGAACCCCACAAAATCATGCAAGTCAAGGGGTTCAAATCTCCGGGTCCACTTCAAGAACACCCGTGAAACAGCCCAAGCTATCAAGGGCATGCATATCCGAAAAGCTACCAAGTATTTGAAAGATGTCACATTGAAGAAACAATGTGTTCCTTCTGTCGATACAATGGTGGAGTTGGCAGGTGTGCCCAGGCTAAGCAGTGGGGTTGGACACAGGGTCATTGGCCCAAAAAGAGTGCTGAATTCTTGCTGTATATGCTTAAAAATTCAGAGAGTAATGCAGAACTGAAGGGTTTGGATGTGGATTCTCTTGTCATTGAACATATCCAGGTTAACAAGGCTCCCAAAATGCGACGGCGTACTTACAGGGCTCATGGT
>CM053623.1:192147392-192189224 GCA_028646595.1 Phalanger gymnotis
CAGGGCTCATGGTCGAATCAACCCATACATGAGTTCTCCTTGCCATATTGAGATGATACTCACTGAAAAGGAACAAATTGTTCCTAAACCAGAAGAGGAGGTTGCTCAAAAGAAAAAGATATCCCAGAAGAAACTGAAGAAACAAAAGCTTATGGCACAGGAGTAAATATGACATTAAAATGCAAATAAAAAGCAAAATGAAAAAAAAAATAAAATCTGTGGAAAATTGCATGTAACATCAGCTTTCTTTATAATATGTGGATTGGCTGTGATTTTTTTTCCTTTTCTCATCTTTTTATTTAAAAATATTTTAAGATATTTTTAAAAATTTAAAATA
Organism: Phalanger gymnotis; assembly: GCA_028646595.1. Classification (NCBI taxonomy): domain Eukaryota; kingdom Metazoa; phylum Chordata; class Mammalia; order Diprotodontia; family Phalangeridae; genus Phalanger; species Phalanger gymnotis. The sequence goes on from CM053623.1 coordinate 192,147,730, forward strand.
TTTAAATAATTTAAAATATTTTAAGAGATGCCTTTTTGGCAAATGAGAGAAGTATAGAGCGGGAAAACTAAGTGACGTAAAAATTTTAAAAAATTTATATGTATGTGTATATATAAATGTATATGCATGTATAAAAAGACATCTTTTTCCCACTTTTTAATTCTTTTATTTTTTAGATTAATTATTTTTAGTTTTCAGCTTTCATTTCCACAAGATTTTGAGTTACAAATTTTCTCCCTTTCTCTCCCATTCCCCCACCCTGAGATGGCATGCATTCTGATTAGCCCTTTCCCCAGCCTGCCCTCCCTTCTATCACTCCCCTCCATCCCCTTCACCCTTACTTTCTTCTAGGGCAAAATAGATTTCTATACCCTATTGACTATATATCTTATTTCCCAGTTGCATGTAAAAACAATTTTTAACATTTATTTTTAAAACTTTGAGTTCCATATTCTCTCCCTTCTTCCCTCCCCACACATCCTCATTGAGAAGGCAAGCAATTCAATATAAGTTATACATGTTTCATTATGCAAAACACTTCCACTATAATCATGTTGTGAAGCACTAACTATATTTCCCTCCATCCTATCCCGCTGCCCATTTATTCTATTTTCTCCTTTGACCCTGTCATTAAATACACATCTTTTTAACAAGAACAAAATCAAGCATACCGTATTGACTCAGACTGACATTTTACATGTTAAATATTCAATCTGCCTATACTAATGCTGCTAAGCGAAATTATGGGGGAAATCATGGTTGCTACTGAAAAGAACACCTCAAAAGGTTTTGCATGGACCTTTGAATGTCCCCAGCTTCATTTAATAAATGAATACATATCTGTTGGCCATGAATTTATCTGATTTCCTTTTGAACTTGTTTACATTTTTATTGTCTGTTGTCTCTTGGCATATTATTTCATAAGTATATTACTTAGACAAAAAGTTTCCAGACCCACATGTGTAATCATCTACCACTGTGACCTAAGGGAAATCACAATTCATCTGTACCCCATATTTCATCTGATAAACCTATACTATTGCTCTCAGAAACTTGCTGTGGTGATAAAATTAGTTGTAAGTCTCTGCTGTACTGCTCTTGTAGTAAATAAGTGTTATGTTGAGAAAGCAAAAAGATAGAACCAAGCTGGATGGGAGGTTGGATGCAGTGGTATCTAAGAACTCCACTAAATCCTCCTCTTCACAATGAAAAATCTGCATTTATAAAATGATTTTTTTCTTCCCTAAATTGTGTCCAAACCATTAAAATGACAAAATTTTATTTTCTGATGTATAGAGCCCATTAAGATGATAATTGGATTTCTTTTAAATTATAAGTGGTGTAACAAAAGTCCATAGAAGAACTTAGGAAGAATTGGGAAAGTTGATGGCATTTCTTTTCGAATCATGAATGAACGAATCACTTATCAATAAAACAGTAATATATGGAGAAAATAATTTATTTGTGTTTTATCGTAAATAATTTACGTCTCAATTTGTTCTGTATATATTCCTACATCAAATTATTCTGGTCTTGCCATGCGTATAATGAAGTTGGTGTATGATTTGGATGTATGACTGAATAGAAGCACCATTGACAGGAGCACTGAAGTCAAAAGGAGTAACTGAGATAGGGCAGAAAACAAAAGTTGAGGACAGGTTGAATTCAGAGTGCTATTGCCATGCCTAGGTGGAGTTCTATTTGCTGGTATGCTGCTCTGAAGGTTCTGGCTAGGGATGGACATTTGGAAATTATGTGTATAGTGTTGGTAATTGAACCCATGTGAGTAAATGGCATTTCCAAGAGCAATAGGGCAGCGAGGGAAGGTGTGATCCAATAAAAAAGAACCACAGTGAACCTCCCTGTAAGGGGCTAAGAAGAGGAAGTGCTAGCCATGCAGAAAATGAAAGAAGCATAATCAAAGATAATTGGGAGTGACTTAGTGTCCCTTAGGAGAGAGTAGTTGACACCAACAAATGTTACAATGGAGACTGAGAACTGACAAAAAGGTCATTGCATTCTGTCATTGAGGAGATCACTGAATTTATCACTAATGACCTTTGCAAGAATAATTGTGGTAAAATAGTGGGAAGTAGGCCAGTGTGTGAGGGAGTGGTGAGCATGTGCTGGTCTTGGGGGGTACAGTATTCTCAAGGAGTTTGGCAGTAATGGTATAAAAAGCAAAGGACATCAATAAAAAACTCACTATTGCAGTGAGAGGGAGGAAAGAATTGAGAAAAGTTTTAACTGGATTAGAAGGGTTAAGGAGAAGTTTGCTTCATGATTGCACATGGATAACCTGTATTGGATTGCTTTCTATCTTGGGGAGGGCAGAAGGGAGGGTGAGAGAAAAAAAAATTGAAACTCAAATCTTACAAAAAATGAATGTTGAAAACTATCTTTCCATATAATTGAAATAGTATTTAGTAAGAAGAGGTTTGCTTGTTTGTGTTTTTTTGTTTTCTGTAATTTTTTGTTTGCTTAGAAATGGGAGAAGAGACTTAAATAGGAACAAGTCAGATAAAAGAGAATGATTAAGAAGAAAAGCGTATTTGCCTAAGCAGGGAAGGCAGCAGGGAGTAGAATCAAGTAAGTCAAGTAGTTACTCTGTAAACATTGAAAGTTTAGCTTTGATGAGGGACTTGTCCCTTTTGCCACTATTGTTCTAAAATTCCCGTCTACGTCCTGTGTTGCCAGTGGTCTTTTCTAGATTTCCTTCCTCCCTCCCTCCTTCCCTTTCCCTTCTATTTCCCTTTCTCCTTCCCTTTCCCTCCCTCTCTCCATTCCTTTTTCTTCCTTCCTTTTCTCCTCCCTCCCTCCTTTCTTTCCTTCCAAATTGTCTTCTAAAAGCACTGGCCTAACTTCCTGGTTCAATTTTGTTCAGTGGCTCACTATTACTAGCTCTAGGATAAAAAAAAAATATCTTCAATGTGGCATTTAAAGCCCTTCACAGTCAGATTTCAGCCTACCTTTTGGTATTTATTTTCCATTTCTCCCCTTTGTGAACTATCGTGGCCCTGTTGGTTTACTTGTGATTTCTAAACTTGGCCTTCCGGCTCTTACTTCCACACCTTTGCATAAGCTTTCCCCATGGGCCTGGGATATACTTACTCCCCCCTTTCCTGTTAGAATCCTCAGCTTAGCTCAGATATCACTTTTGGAGGGAATCTCTTCCGGACCTCCCTCTATAACAGTGGTTTCTTCCTCCTCGAATTATCATGTGTTTTATGTTTTGGTTTACATGTTGTAAACCCCAGTAGAATAGTAGCTTCTCAAGGGCAAGGACTTAAATCATTTTGACTTTATATCCTCATTCCTGCCAGGCAGCATAGAGGAGTGAATAGAGAAATGGCCAAGTCAGGTTGACCTGGGTTCAAGTCCCAAATCTGACCCATCCTGGCTGTGTGACCCTGGGTAAGGCACTGTACTTTCCAGTTCTCTAGGCAGTACACTAAAGCAATACTTTTCAGAAGGTACTTAACAGCATTAATAGAGGGAATTTCTTCACCCAAGATTTCCACATACCAATAATATCTCTACTCCAGTTCCAATTCCCAGTTTCTGTCCTTAGCACCTAGCATAGTGGTCAGTACCTAGGTACCTAAGAGAAATGGTTTATCAAACTCATCCAATTTTTTTGTCGTCATCCTGAGTGACTGTCAATTCTATTTCATCCTTCTTTGAGTTGGAATTAATTTAATAGATGGAATTTATCAAGACCTTTAAGGCAGAGGAGAGAAGGAATTAGCATTTACATAGCACCACCTATGTGCCAGGCACTGTGCTAAACATTTTACAGATATCACCTCATTTGCTCCTCACTAAAACCCTGGAAGTCAGCTGCAATTATTATCCCCATTTTAGATTTGAGGAAACTGAGGCAAACAGAGGTTAATTGACTTGCCCAAGATCCCACAGCAAGTATCCGAGGCTGAATTTGAACTCAGGGCTCCAAATTCCATGCATACTTCTCTATTCACTGTGCCACTGGCTACAATAATTACAACAACAATATTAATGCAATATTATATCCCTCTTCATAGTGTTGAAAGATCTTAAGCACTTTGGAAACTCATAAAGTGATAGGTAAATGGGAAGTGTGAGTTCTCGTGATTTTTGTGAGCGATTCTTTTAATGTTTAGCTGTGGTAGCCCTTCTTGTTTCTTAGCAGAGTCCTTCTGAAATCCTTTCTTATGGCGTCTGGAGTCAAACTGTGTTTTCATGAACCTCTTTGTTCTTTGATTTCTGTGATAAACACAAGAAGATTTTCTGTGGGAGGCAAAGAGGAAGATTGGTTTTAAAATGACATGACTATATATAATCTAGTTAGCATATGCTATTCATTGTGCATTGCAGACTATTCACTATTCAAGCAATGTAATATGACATTTTAAAATATTTTTAGAAACTTTTATGAAACTTTTTAGGGGCTAGCAGTACCATCACACATGGCCACTAGAGGGCAATACATGAAAATGATTAGAAATAAAAGGCAGCCTCAAACTGAACATTTGGACTTGGGTAGTTTGTGATACATGTGTGTCTGTCTGTATGTGTGTATGTGTTTGTATACACGCATACATGTGTGTATGTCTGTGTATGTGTGTATATATGTGTGTGTGCATACACACATGTGTATACATATCTACATACAGATATATTCCTATCCAACTTAAATCATGAATCTAGCAATATTTTCAGAATGTAGAAGTTCATTCTTCCATTCTTTCGATAGTAACTAATTCAGCTCATACAGATAAAGGTAAAAGCCTCAAAAGTGATTTATCATGACAAAGTAATTGTCAATTAAGCCTGTTAGCTAAGCAGGCCAAGTTTTTGTTTCATTTTCTTTGTTTATGCTGCAGACACATAAACACAAGTATCCTTTTTTCTTTATTTTTCCATCACTCAGCTCTTGTCCTTACACTCTTTTGTTAATTCTACTGCTCATCGTACCATTGCTTAGGGAGATTAATGATAATGAGTTAGTAGTCCTTTTATCTAAGGAAATGAGACATTTTCCACCCATCAGGATGACTAGGTTCCTTCTTGTGTTTTTCATGGGATTTTGCTCGTCTCACCTGCCCACCATTGCTGAAGGTAATAGCAGAGTCCTATGTAACATGATCAAGATTTCTCATTCACTGAACTCCTTTTCTTGAGAGGTGAAACCAGTCCAGGTAAAACATGGCTTGTTTGGCTCAATAGTATGAAAATTTAAATAGAATAGAGTCAGAGGGCCCATACTGAGCCAAGAAGTGAGGAAATGAAGCAGTGACTGGGTCATAGGGCAGTTTAGTTTATTTGGGCATTTACAACTGTTACTTCTAACAACTCTCACATCTCCTCTTTTGCCTCACCCTCTACCCCTCCAACAAACAAAAAAATAACAACCCTCCCCCCCCCCAAAAAAAAACCAACAAGCACAAACCAATGCACAAAAACCCAGTGTAGGTTAATTACTGTTTCCGGGGAGCTATTGATGAGGCAGAGATCTACAGAGATGTCTTTGTGGAGATAGATGCCCTTTGATGGCAGCACCTTAATTCATACCAATAATGAAATGTTCAAGACCCAGTTCTGTTTTTTTTCTTTTTTGTTACACTGTTATTTGTGCTACTCTACCCATCTAACCAGAAGTACTGCATGATGAGTCAAACTCCTCATGAGAGAGGATTTCTATTTATACACCAGCTTATTTCTAAACTCGGGATGTACTAAAACTGCTTGATCCTACTATGCAGACTTACGACTTATGTTTTATGAGATATTTTTGTCCATTCAAATACTTACCTGCAAAAATTGGGAATTCTGTTACTTGATGTATGCTAAAAAAACCTCTCTGTCTCTCTGTCTGTCTGTCTCTCTCTCTCTCTCTCTCTCTCTCTCTCTCTCTCTCTCTCTCTTTCTCTCTGTCTCTGTCCCTCTCCCTCTCTCTGTCTCTCTCTCTGTCTCTCTCTCTCTCTCTCTCTTTCTCTCTGTCTCTGTCCCTCTCCCTCTCTCTGTCTCATCTTTCTAACCATCTCTTTGGATCAGTGTGATACACTGGCCATATCTAGAAATAACTTCAAAATTGTTTTCATTTCTGCCATATTGTAGATGTAATACTGTGTAAGTCACATCCCCTCTCTAGGTTTCAGTGTGCTTTTCCCAAATTAATAATTGGATTGCTTAATCCTTAGAGTTTTAATAAAATCAGTTCTGATAAGAAATACAAAATGTTTTGAAAACCATAAAGTGCACCATAAATGATGATGAAAATGACATCTTTTTGCTATGTCAGTGATTAGACCCACTTAGATGAAGTCAACAAGGGCACATTTCTACAAACTCATGGTAACAGAACTCCTTTTGGAAGAGAATGTTTTATAAATGGACTATGGCACTATGAATTCCAATATCCCATCGCCTCTTGAATTTTCTTGATGCTTCCTCATACCGATTTAAGAGGTGATTTGTTGAAACGAAAAGACTTTCAAACTTGGAGTCAGAAGAGACCAAGATTGAATCCCATCTCTGGGATGCTTAGCTGAGCCCTAATTTCAGCATCTTTAAGATGAATATAAGAATTGTACTTTTTCACAAGGGTTTTTTTTGAGGTTCTGATGAGATGATGTGTGTTGTGATTTGCAAACCTTCAAGAGTTATGTAAATGCAGCATGCTATTTTGGAAGATTTCCTATATCCTTTCTTTTTTTTCCCAGCTAGTTAATAAGACCCTTGAGGGAGAGTGACATATGTTTCCTTCTTCCGAATCCTCCCATTATGCTTCGCATGATGCTAGGGACACAGTGAATACTCAATCAGTGTTTAATATCTTTTCCAATAGTTTAAAATCTTCTATAGAAAGCATTTATAAGTGGTTTCTTTAGCTACTGTCTGTTCCTTTTAAATATCAGTTTAAAGGGTCTAGAGATATTGCATAACATATGGAAATATAGAGTTAAAATTAATAATTAAATTTGATTGACCGACTATTGCAGAATGACTCACATGATACTTACGCTGTTATATATAAAAGTAGTCTCCCCTTGCCTTATTCCTTTACTGGTCCCCATGACCATGTTCTCTCTCTTTTATCTTTCTTTTCTCCCCCCTCCCTCCTCCTTTCTCTGTTTCTATTCTTTCTCCCTCTTTCATTTTCCCCTGTTCCCTCTCCAGTCTCCTTCCTCATCTCTTATCCTTCACTCTCTCTCTACCCTTCATCCCTTTATCTTTCCTTTTCCCTTCCTTCTCTTTCTTTCTTCCCTCTCCCTCTCCCTCCCCCATCTCCACGTTGCCCCTTTTTTCTTTCTCCCTCTCTCTCTCTCTCTCTTTTCATTTTCCCCATTCTCCCTTTACTTCCTCTCTCTTCCCCTCCATTCTAGAGAAGGAGCTAGGTGATAGGATGGATAGAGCACTGGTCCTAGAGTCAGGAAGACCTGAGTTCAAATGTGACCTCATCTGAACTTACCAGATATGTGGCCTTGGGCAAATCACTTAACCTTTATTGTCCACAGTTTCTTCAAATAAAAAATGAAGATAATAGCATTTCCTCCCTCACAGGGTTGATGTGAGAATCAGATAAGATAACTGGATAGCACTTAGCACCATGCCTGAGGTGTGGTAGGCTATGTACAAATGCTTATTCTCCTATCTTCCCCTTCTTCATTCCTTTCCCTTCTCCCTCCCTCTCTTTTTCCCTTTCTGTCTCTCTTCTCCATCCTTCTCTCCTTTTCTCATAGCCATTACCAAATTTACTATCTGTTTTTTTTTCTTACATAGAACCATAGTAGAACAATAATATCTGTAACTATGAGAAGTTGCAATGAGAAGACTTAAACTTTTAGGCTTTTGTCTTTGTCCATGTGACAGGATAACTTTGAAAGCCTCTGCAGTACTGTGTCTAAAACCAAGATACAATGACTGCTGCCCCCGTATTGTAATTTAGGTAAAGAAAATATAAATGACCTTAAATAGCATATAAGATTTTACTTTTTCAACCCCCAGCACCATAATGGAAAAAAACAGTTAACAAGAGCACGAGGCCACCATAGAGGTGGTCCAAAAACCACTAGTTCACCCAAAGGAGCTGTGAGGAAAATTCTGGACTTGTTCTGAAATCCCTGACTCACTAGGATGCTGTGGAATCCTGCAGCAAAGTTTACAATTTATGGCCTGGTGGAGGAATCCCAGTAATCTCTGGTTAGGTGTGTAAGTGGGAATGGGATTTCTTCCTGTTTCACCAGAGATGGTGTAGTCATCAGAACCGTATCCAGTGGAACTAGGCCATGCTACACACTGGGCACAAGGTAAGCTGAGGGCGCCTGGAGGTGAAGATTTTGTCTGAGCTACTTCCTCATGAACTAGATTTCTAGCCTTCAAGAAGTCACAGAAAGGCAAGAGTGAGAACAGCTGTTTGTACCCAAGTGTGGTCATGATGCTTGGAAAACTTAGAAGAAATTAAACCCGTTGGGATGGTTCCCTGGGGTCTGTTTGTACATGAGGGAGGACATCTCTGAGTGCAGCAGCCTGGCAGGTAGATCCTTCCCAACCTTGGCTATGTTCCTGTCTTGTTTATGGTAACTGTTACTAAAAATGAATTAATGTAATCCACTCACCTCACCAATTTGTGCTCAGAGAGACAAGGGAGTGACCAATTCTCAAGCAAGGGTTAAAATAGGCAGTAGTTAGGTGTTGTAGTGGGTAAAATCCTGGACTTGGAGTAAGGAAGACATGATTTCAAATTCTGCTTTAGACACTTAGTAGCCAGGTGACCTTGAGACAACATCTTGACCTCTGTAAACCCAGTTTCCACATCTGTAAAATGGGTTATTGTGAAAAATTGAATGAGATAAGATCTGTAAAGTGCTTTGCAAATAGCAAAATATGATATGAACTCTAATTATTATGAGTATCATCATCATCTCATTGTTTGGCCCACTGCCCTGAGAAGCAGAAATAGGCCATCTATCCCTAACCAATTTGCTCTAATATCATGAGTTTTACTCCAGCTAAAGAAAAAAATTCCATTTGATAATTTGGAATTCAACAAAGATAAATAAGAAATTATGACAGTTTTTGAATCCTTAATGATCTAGAAATGTGTTACTGTCTTCTCTTTGGGAGAAACACAGAAGTGAGTTCAATAGCATGTCTCATTGTAAATGTATAGTATCATAGGCCTGTTAACAGGGCAGTAGATTTGTTGGTTGAGATGTTCTATAACTCCGTAGATTATATGACTGTGCCAATGAACATCCAATTTATATGTGTGTTACTCAGCATAATGCATGTGTATGGATGCATATATCTAGATCACACCACTATAATATGCTTGATGTTTATATGTGGACTTGGTGTTCATTGCTTTGAACATCACTGCTGAAATATTTTAAATAAAGCTGTTTGAAATGTTTGAAATGCCTGAGATTGCCACTTAAAAATAATAACTTTGCATATCGTGAGATATTTTTCAGGATTCTGGGTCCACTTTCCTGAACATTTGCTGCTCTACATTATGAGTTGTAAAAAATATACTCCAAGTCTGTATTGTGGTCTCATCTCAGTTTAAGAAAATCAGTTGGCCTGTTGTACATAGGATGAATTGGAAAGGTGAGAGACTTAAAAGAGAGCAATTTGGAGGCTATAGCAATAACCTGCTGAGTAGTGATGAGGGCTTGGAGTGGGTTGGTGTCCATTTAAGGAGAGAGAAGGGAGTAGATTCCAGAGATGTTGTAGAGATAGAAACAACAAAATTTGGTAAGTGAGAGACTGAGATCAGGAGAATGGAAGGCCAAAGAGAATGATAATTTTGTGAACCTTGGTGAGTGGAAAAATGGTGGTACATTCAACACAAAAAAAGAGAAATTTGAAAGAGGGGTGAGTTTGGGGGAAAAGATAATGAGTTCTGTTTTGTATTTTGTTTTTTCCAATCACATGTGAAGACAATTTTTAACATCTATTTTAAAAAATTGAGTTCCAAATTTTCTCCCTCACTCTTCTCCCCTCTCCCTAAAACAGCAAGCAATTTGATATAGGCTATATATTTGTGCAATCATGTAAAACACATTTCCATATTAATCATGTTGTGAGAGAAAAAGCAGACCAAAAAGGGGAAAAAAAAACCCTGAAAAAAATACAGTGAAAATACTATGCTATGGGGCAGCTAGGTGGCGCAGTGAGTAAAGCACCAGCCCTGAAGTCAGGAGGACCTGAGTTCAAATCCAGCTTCGGACACTTGACACACTAGCTGTGTGGACTTGGGCAAGTCACTTAATCCCAATTGCCCTGCCTTCCCCCTTGCAAAAAAAAAAAAAAAAAAGAAAATAGTATGCTTAGATCTGCATTCAGACTCTGTTGGTTCTTTCTGTGGATGTGGATAGCATTTTCCATCATGAGTTTTTTGGAATTATCTTAGATCACTGCATTTCTGAGAAGAGCTAAGTTATTCATAGTTCATTATCACACAATGTTGCTGTCACTGTGTACAATGTTCTGCTGGTCTTGCTTACTTCACTTTGCATCAGTTCATGTAGGTCTTTCCAAGGTTTTTCTGAAATCTGCCTGCCCAGCATTTCTTACAGTACAGTAGTTTTCCATTACATTCATATATCACAGCTTATTCAGCCATTCCCCAATTGATGGGCATCTCCTCAATTTCCAATTCTTTGCTACCACAAAAAGAGCTGCTATAAATATTTTCGCACATTTATATAGGTCCTTTTCCCTTTTTTATGATCTCTTTGGGACACAGACCTAGTAGTGTTATTGCTAGATCAAAGGGTATGCACAGTTTGATTACCCTTTTAGCATAGTTCCAAATTAAAAGAGTGATTTTCCATGAAAGCATGATATAGTTATCAAATTGGCAGTGAACGGAATGTGCTAAGAGTTGCTTCTGAACTAGGCTATTTTCCTTGTAATCCTTAGTCTAAGTCCTCACACCTGCTTTAGCAGAAAGCAAACTTGCTAACACCTCTTGACTCAAAATAGGCTGTGTACTCCAAGTACTGCACCTTCAGGCAAGAAGTAATATTCTCCTACAAAACGAAACATGATCTCTTCATATTACAATTTCCTCAGTATAAATCCTGTCCTTATAGCACCATTTAACTAAATGGAATTTCTATATTGCACTCACAACTACCGATGCCTAATATTCTCTGTAATAGATCAAAGAATAGGTAGGTTCAGGCAATCATTGCCAATTTAAGGATGAACGAAGTGACTTGGCTATGATTGTTGCATAATAGAAAAGAATGATTCTAGGAATGTTCATTATGATATTAAAATAGAATAACAGTAATTAGGAGCTAGAGGCTGGAACTATCATTTGATTGGCACCTCATTTGTAAGTTACAATCTGAAGAATAGTTAGAGGATAAATGACTTGTCCAGGGTCACATAGACATTTTGTTGACAAAAGAGTATGTGATCCCTACCTACTAATCACATTTGGAATTATTCGTAGTTCTGGGCTCATTTGGAATGTGAAGTTCTTTCACAGTACACACATACACTCAGGCAGTGCCATTTTAAGAGACACAACTAGAAAAACTACTTCTAGAGTTGAACATCTTCACTTCTCGTCTGCATACTATTAATTTTGACCCTTGATGTTAGACTTTTTTGTTTGTTTTAAACTCTTTTTCAAGGAGAAATGTGGGTTACAACTGACTTCTCCTTTCCAAATATCTTTCATAATCTTTTTAGGAGAAGGCAATAAGGAATTATTAAGCATCTACCATGTACCATGCTCTGTGCTACGCACTTTACAGATATCCTATTTATTTCTCACAACAACACCATGAAGGAAGTGCTATTATTATCTCCCATTTTACATTAAGAACTTGAGGCTGGATTTGAACTCAGTCTCCTTGACTCCAACCCCAGCATTTTATCCACTGCACCACATAGCTGCCTCTTTAGCAAGTTGATAATAACATGTGAAGCTGGGAGAAGTCACAGAATCCCATTAAAAAAAGCATTCAGGAGTCATGTAATTCAATCCATACCAAGAAGGAATATTCACAACCTAAAAAATGGCCCTGTGTTTGAAGATTTTTAGGGAAGAGACACTATTACTTCCTAAGATTTCCCAGGCCACTTTGAGACAACTCTAATTGGTATGATTGTTTTTTATTTGCCCCTGCCATCACACCTAAATCTGCCTCTTTTCATTTTCTGAAGCTCATTGTTCCTGTCCCTTTCCTCTGGAACCAGAAAGATGAATTATAATTCTTCTTCCACTTGACTGCCCTTCATATGTTTGAATACAGCTGCCATATTCTCCCAATAGCCTTTTCTTCTCAAGGCAAATCATCCTCAGTTCTTTCAGTCTTTTCTTGGAATAAAAGATGAAGGTCTTTTTATCATCTTAACGGTCTTTTTTCTTGATTCCCTACAGTTTATCAGTGCTCTTCTTGACTTTGGTACCCAGATCTGAACATGATAGGCCAAATGTGATCTGATGAATAGAGAATAGTAGAGTTATCAACTCCTTGTTTTTTGGAAGCTGTGTTTTTTTAATCCAATCCAAGAAAGATTGCATTAGTTTTTTGGGAAGATATATTGTATGTATAATTTATAAGGAGTTGGAGCTTAGACTCTCCCCCCACTTTCCCCACAAACAAAGCTTTCTAACTATGGCTTCCCTACCATGATTTTAGGAAGTTGATTTTTTTCTAACATGTAAATTTTTGCATTTACCGCTACTGAGTTTCATCTTATTAGATTTCGCCCATTGCTAACCTCTCAAAGTCTGTGCAGCTCCTAATGAGTTTATCCCTTAAAGACTATCTCCAAGACACATTCTGAATCTAAAATTCTAGAAGTCAGTATGTTGGGTAAAGCTCCCTTGCAAGCATTACTTGAACTGTTTTTGAAATAGCTATATTTTGAAATACACCTAGACCATTTTTTTTCTTAGTATTTGGAAAGACCTATCTAAAATGCCTTTGAGATTTTGAAGAGAACTCTTTTATTGGCATGGATATCGTGTTCAATAAAAGAAATGCTATCGTTGAGATTATAATTCATAACAGTAACCATAAAGATGTGAAAGTCTGACAAAGTAGAACTAGAACTCTTCTAGAGTTAGAATTACCTAGGCTCAGGTTCTGCTGCAGGTCATATAGCTCTGGACACGTCTCTCTGCTTTTCAGTCCCCCAGACAACTCAGTAAGAAAGAAGTTGCAGACCAGTTGCTCGTCTGTGTTGGCAGAATGAGTTTGCTTTGTCAGGACTTCTCTGTGCTATTGAAATAGGTCTAAACAAGAAACAAACAAAAAGAAACCATAAGAACACAGATGAATAAACATTCTTACCCTAATTAGATTACCTCCCTTGGCCCCAGTTTTATTTACTTTGGCCTCCTAAGTCACCTGTGTCCAAACCAAGGGGTAAAAAGAGGGAAAAATATTAAGAAGGATAGAAGATGTGGATGTCCATCAATTGGGGAATAGCTGAATACACTGTAGTATATGATTGTGGTGGGATACCACTGTGCTGTAAGAAATGATGAACAGGTTGGATTTAGAGAAACATAGAAAGACTTGTATGAAATAATGCAGAGTGAGACGATCAGAACCAAGAGGATATTGTACACAATAACAATATTGTTGGTAAAGTAACTGTGAAGGACTAAGCTATTCTGAATGATATTCTCATTCAAATCCACTATGAAAGTCTTATAAAGGGAAATGCTATCTACCTCCAGTGAAAGTATCGATACATGGAAGTGTGTATTGTATGGTTCCAAGTACGTTATCTGTGTCAAATTGGCCTTCTCTAATGCTGGGTTGGGAGGAAAGGGATGGAGACAGCTTGGAACTTAAAATGTAACAGAAAAAGAAATAAATAAAAAATAGAGGAAGAAGACAAGAGAAAAGTGTTTTATCTGAGTTCTTCTGTGTACAATGTAAAGAAGGAATAGCATCGAAGAGGTGAAGAAGGTGAGGTGCCTCTGCAAAGGCACAAGGAATAACAAGGTCAGTTTTTCCAGATCACAGAAGGTGAGTGATATGTAATAAGCTTGAAATTGGGTTATGGGGCCAGAAAGGAATGGAGGAAGACACAGGGATGCTGAGTGAAGCCATGCCCTTTCCAGAATCAGTGGTGTTATTGGTTGAATTAATGTTCTTAAAAGAAGAGGGAAAAGAGATAGAGTGTACAACAGGACAGAGGACAAGGAAATGACCTAGGTCAAGAGTCCGATAGGATGTAAAACATTTAGACATACTGGTATTGTCCATTCACCAATCAGTCCAGTATCACCCAGTATTTTGGTCCTCCTGCTGGATCAAGTCCTTAGGGTGTGATCTCTAGGAATCCCTAAGCCTGATCTGGGACTCATTGAAGGTGTTTCCCTTTTAAAGGGACAGATCAGTTTTGAACTGAAAAAGTCTAGCATCCTTTTTAACAGAATGCTCTCTCATACAAGTCCCATCATTCACTTATTTATTGAAGTTGTTTTTCATTTTTAAATTTTAATAGTATTTTATTTTCCTAGTTCCATGTAAAGACAATTTTTAAATTCACTTATTTATGTCATACCTATTATGTCGGGTGTTGTGCTAGGTTTGCATATGCAGAGACAAAAAACAAGATTGTCCCTTCCCTCAATGAGCTTGCATTCAATAGGAAGAAACAGCTTGCAGATTCATAAGTATATACACAATAAATATGAGGTCATTTTGAGAGGAAGCCACTGAGACCTTTGGGAATGAGAAAAGACTCATACAGGAAGCGGAATCTGAGCTGACATTGGAAGGAAGCTAGGCAATTATAAGAAGTGGAGGTTTTCAGGGTCTACATTCCAAGCGAGGGGCACAGCTTGTGCTAGGCATGAAGACAAGAGATGGACTGTCTTTTGGGCAGAACAAGAAAGTCAGTTTGGATGGACTGTGGAGTGCGTGAAGGGGAGTGGGTAATGTATAATATATATGTCTTAAAAGGTATATCACCCATTGCCATCCTCTTTTTGGAGACTTAATCCATCTGTAAAAGAATGGGGAAGGGAGGAATTATTTGTGCCCTCCATTATAAACTGCCATGAGGTAAGGAGATGTCCATCTGTAATTGCAGCATTGCCAAACACGGCTAAGCTGGCAGGCTCTGAACAGGTCTTTTGTGTGTCGGCGATTCAATTTGTATTGGCCTACTTTTGATCTGTGCAGGGAAATCTAGTGGTGCTGGCATGATGCATCAGACCTTTTTTTTTTTTCACTAGTGACTGCTTGGGCGGGAAAAGCAATATGAAGTGGGGAGTGCATTCAAGTCAATAATGATAGGAGTAAAAGGCTTTACATAGCAAATTTAATTCAAGTTATTCAAGCAGGCAGTCAAGTATTTGTTGAGTGCTTATATGTGCCAAACACTGTGCTTAGTGAGGCAGATATACAAAATAGAAACAAAAACAAAAAAAGGTCCCTGCAATCAAGGTATTTATATTCTGTTAGGGGAAGACATTTCAATAACTAGGTACATATGAAAAAATATTAAATATATACATAATAGAACAGTTAAAATAATTACAGAGTAGATGAAGATAATTTGAAGGGTAAAAGCCCCTTTACGCTGGAGACAGTTGGGTATGGGTGGTAAAAGCTTCCTGCAGAGGATGAGATTTGGGCCTAATCTTGAAGGAAGCCTGGGAAACTGAATTACAAGTGATAAAGCAAAGGATTTTAGAAGTGGAGACCCTGCAAAGGCAAAGAGTTGGCAATGGAGGGTTGTTTTTCCAAGAATTACAGGTAATAAGTACTTCTTAAAATACTTACTGTCAGCTACTCTGTTAGGAGTTGGAGGTACAAAGACAAAACAGTCCTCAAGAAGCTTACAGTGTATTTGAGGGGAACAACATTTACATTGATACGTAAGCATAGAGTACAAATAATTTCTGGGGAAAGGCCCACATCTAATATGAAGATAGTCAAAAGTAGTACCCAGGGATGGGGGCTTCCCTTCCCCCTTAGACAGCCTTTAGCTCCCAGTGACAAGGATTCTAAAAATAATTAGGGAAGTTGATTGCCATGCCATTTATAGAAACAAAGATACTATTGATTATCGGTGCTTAAACCTTACAGGTTTAGGAAATCCCTTAAGTGATATTTTTAGCTGAAAAGAGGTGTTAGTCACATGGCAGATAGTCTCAGTCTCAGGAAGATTCAGAGCCAAGTTCATGCCCTGCCTCTAACACATGCAGAATGTGGAACCCTGGATGGTTCTGGACCACTGTAAATTACAGAGCAGTTGTCCATATGAAATGGTATGGGGGGGTTTCTCAGCGGGAGTTACTTGTACCGGTTAGAAAACAGATTCAATTCAAAATAAAATAGTAAAAAAGTTAATCAATTTCCATGCCTTATGACCATAGCAGTTAAATGAGTGAAAGAGAGACACACAGCTAGGTAGTATTTGAAGTTAGATTTGAACCCTGTTCTACTTGCCTCCATGCCTAGACCATCTCCATTTTTATGCCAGGTGGTTTTTAGATCCGTTTCAATTGAATTCAGTTCAAGGAATTTTTATTAAGGAGAGGTTGCTTGGCATCATGGATGGAAGGCTGGCCTGGAAGTCAGGAAGATAAAGGTTCAAATTTCTACTCCTGACATAATCTTTTTGGGTAAATTTGGGCTAGTGTCTTAACCTATGAGTGCTTTAGGCAAGACTCTCAGTTATGGAATCATTGCCAACTTGCTCTGGCAAAGGGATTTTCCACACTGGGAGTTCCCTACACAGATGAAACCACAAGTCAGTACTATAGAAAGTAAACAACGTACAATGGTTTATGTTAAGCACTGGAGAACACAAACAACAAACACTTCTTCCCCTGGCGAATCTCCAACAAAGGTTTATGGAAGTGCCTATTATACCCAAGTCATTGGGCTAAGCACTGGCAATCTAGCTTTCCTGAATCAATTCCCATGGTTGACTGGGGATGCAAGTGGAATTTGAAATGACAAGCTCTTCAGATTGAGCATCTTTGTTGAGGTGGATGGTGGGCAATGCTGCCTCTCTCTTCTTTTCCATTTGGAGGTATTTTTCCACGTAACTTTCTAACTGCCATTTCGTTCCTGCCTGCTAAATTCTGGTAAACCTTAATTTATATCAGTACTTTGAGTCTGCATAATTCTTGCTAAAAAAAAAATAAAAGATTCAGAATACGTTCATAGTTCACTGAGAGCAGGGATCCTTTGTTGAAACTTAGGGACATTTCTCAAAATAACATTTTTAAATGAAAAAAACAATTTATAGAGTTAAAGAAAAAATCAGATATCTTAAATGCAATGATTAAATTATTTTTAAAAACTGCGATATAGTATGTGGGCTCCTGAAATCTATATCAAGGCCTCTGGGGGATGTGGTGGGCCGTCATATCCTAAATCAAGAATCTCTAGTCTGTAGTATGAGTGTTCTCTTAGCATATTTCATTATATTCATTAAACCACCTTCAGCTTTCCTCCCAGGCCCCATCATCTTTAGTTTAATCTTAGTCTTCCCCAAATGTTATTCAGCTATCTTCCTTCCACATTGCAATGTCCTGCCTTACTTGTAGTTACCTGTATTATGCAGTTATTAATATCCATCAGCATAGTATTTACTCGTGCCTCTAAGCAAACAATAAGTTGGCATTGCTCATTCTTGGAACAGCTGAGTGTTAGGTAGAGTGCTAGTCCCAGAGTGAGGAAGACTCATCTTCTTGAGTTCAGATCTGGTATCAGACATTGACTAGCTATGTGACCCTGGGCATGTCACTTAACCCGGTTTGCCTTAGTTTCCTCATCTGTAAAATGAGCTGGAGAAGGAAATGGCAAACTATTCCCATATTTCTGCCAGGAAAACCTCACATGGGGTTGTAAAGAGTCAGGCACAACTAAAATGTCAGAACGACAATAACGAAGTTTGTTCTTGGGGTTCATATGTAGATCCTGTTAGCCTTTATTTTTGGAAGCAGCTATATTTTTTTCTCATTTTGTTTCTTTTCCTTTCTCTAGTCCAACCAGTTTATCTTATCATTCATCTTAAGAATATGATCATGTTTCACATGAAACAAAGTTTTGAAGTAAAATAAAAGAACAGTTCTCATAGCTTCCTTTAAACCCCCAGGGGTTGTGGACCCACATGAGTTATTGCCTAAACCCTAGTGAATTTAACCTCTTGATCACCAATATTGTCTATTTTTTTAAACCAACTTGCCTTCTCCGATTACTGATGGCCATTTGATATGTAGATATTTATGGAGGAGATTAATGTTTCACACAGAGAGTTGAAGTAGATATCATCCGAAGTTCCTTGTAAATCTAAGATTGTATTCCAATAAAAGCAAAACACAACCTGGCTTACATGGCTATGCACCTCATTGATTTATTGAACCTCTGCATATGAATTGTATAAAAGGAATTTTCTATGGTCTCCACCAGTACAGTATGTTATCACTTAGGAATTTTATGCTTACTGAAGAGGTACCAGAGTCATTTTACAAAATTTGATCTATCTCCACATTGTCTTTTCAGTCTCCACCAACTTTACTACAACATTTAATTACTTCATCTGAAAATGGCTCCTATCTATTGATCATTTATCAATTGGGGAATGGCTTATGTTTTTTATGAATTTGTCTCCATTCTCTATATGTTTGAGGAATGAGGCCTCTGTCAGAGAAACTTGCTTCAGAATTTTCTTCACAGTCACTATTGCTAACTGTATTTCCCTCCATCTTATCGTGTCCCCTTCACTCCATTTATTCTTTTTTCTCGCTCCTTTCGTCCAGTCCCTCCTCAAAAGTGTTTTGCTTTTGACTGCCCTATTCCCCAATCTGCCCTCCCTTCTATCATTTGACACCTTCTCTTATCCCTTTTCCCTACTACTATACCCAGTTGAGTGTGTCTGGTATTCCTTCTTTGAGCCAATTCTGATGAAGATAAGGTTCATTCACTCTTCCTCACCTCCCTTCTCTTCCCCTCCGTTGTAAAAGCTTTTTCTTACCTCTTTTATGTCAGATAATTTACTGCATTCTACATCTCTTTCCCATTCTCCCAGTATGCTCCACTTTCACCCCTTAATTTTATTTTTTATATAATCCCTTCATATTCAACTCACCTCTGCCCTCTCTGTCTATATATACACTCCTTCTAACTGCCCTAATAATGAAAAAGTTCTTATGATTGACAAGTATCCTCTTCCCATGTAGGTATATAAACAATTTGACCTTATTTGGTCCCTTATGATTTCCCTTTCCTGTTTACCTTTTTATGATTCTCTTGAATCTTGTATTTGAAAGTCAGGTTTTCTGTTCAGCTCTGGTCTTTTCATCAAGAATTCTTTAAAGTCCTCTATTTCATCGAATATCAATTTTTTCCCCTGAAGGTTATACTCAGTTTTGCTGGGTAGGTAATTCTTGGTCGTAATCCTAGTTCCTTTGCCCTTTGGAATATAATATTCCAAGCCCTCCTATCCTTTAATGTAGAAGCTGCTAAATCTTGTGTTATCCTAACTGTGGCTGCACCATACTTGAATTGTTTCTTTCTGGCTTCTTGCAGTATTTTCTCCTTGACCTGGGAGCTCTGGAATTTGGCTATAATATTCCTAGGAGTTTTCATTTTGGGATCTCTTTCAGGAGGTAATCAGTGGATTCTTTCAATTTATATTTCACCTTCTGGTTTTAGAATATCAGGGCATTTTTCCTTGATAATGTCTTGGTGATGTCTAGGCTATTTTTTTTATCATGGCTTTCAGGCAATTCAATAATTTTTAAATTATCTCTGCTGGATCTATTTTCCAGGTCATTTGTTTTTCCAATGTGATATTACACATTGTCTTCTCTTTTTTTAAAAAAAAAATTCTCCTGGTTTTGTTTATTTTTTAATTTCTCATAAAGTCATTTGTTCCATTTGCTCAATTCTAATTTTTAAGGAATTATTTTCTTCAGTGAGCTTTTGTACCTCCTTTTCCATTTGGCTTATTCTACTTTTTAAGAAGTTCTTTTCTTCAGTGAATTTTTGTGCCTCTTTTTCCATTTGAACTAGTCAAGTTTTAAAGGTGTTATTTTCTTCAGTATTTTTTGTGTCTCCTTTACCAAGCTCTTGACTCTTTTTTTTCTCCATGATTTTCTCGCATCACTCTAATTTCTCTTCCCAGTTTCCCTCTACCTCTCTTACTTGATTTTCAAAATATTTTTTGAGCTCTTCCACGTCCAGAGACCAATTCGTATTTTTCTTGGAGGCTTTGGATGTAGGAGCTTTGACTTTTTTATCTTGTTTTGAGAGCATGTTTTGATTTTCCTTGTCTCCATTGTAGCTTTCTATGGTCAGAATTTTTTTCCACTGTTTGCTCACTTTCCTATTTCTTGACTTTTAACTCTTTGTTAAAGTAGGGCTCTGCTTCCAGAGTGGAGGGCACTTTGTCTCAACATTCAGGGGGTTTGTTCAGCTGTTTTCAGAGATACTTCTAGAGACTTGTAAATTTTCAGTTCTTACAAGGTGGTGTTGATGTAAAGAGAGCTGTTTGCCTCTCTCCTGGCCTATGCTCTGCTCTTTGAATGACCATGAGCACTCTTTCCTGCCCCGGAATTGTGAGGAGGGTTCCCACTCCACTATGGTTTCAAATTCTGATGTGCTAGTGCTCCTCCTTGACCTGGAACTGCCACCCAGGACTGTGACCTAGGTCTGAGTATGGGCAAAGCAATAGACTCTTATCTCAGGGCTAGCAAAGACACCCCTGTAATATCCTTCTCACCAGTTGTCAGAAGGACATCTTTGGGCTGAGAGCACCAGAAGCAGCTGCTGCCAATGTTGATTCAGTGGCTCCAAAGGCCTGCTCCTGGTTTGCTGAGGCTTGTGTTGGACTGTGCTCCACTCTCACCCGGGTGTCACAGACCTTTCCTGGTGACCTTCTAAATTGTCTTTGGCTGGAAAGTTATTTCATCCCATCCTTTTGTGGGTTCATGCTGCTCCAGAAATTATTTTATGAGCATTATTTAAAGGTGTTTAGAGGAGTTTTGGGGAGAGCTCAGGTGAGTTGCCACCTTTTCTTCACCACCTTGGCTCTGCCCTAGCTATCCACTCTGTCTTAATGCTTCTCGACAAGATACTTCTCTCCCAATTTTAAAATTAGTGAGATTAATGAAATACAATTTTAGGATATTATAGTGACATACAACAATACTGCTCAAATTTTGATAGTATCTGTAAATACTTTTCCTCATTTCCCATTACACACTGTACATGGTGTTTAAGGTTTTTTTTTTAATGTTTCTCTGTCTTGCTATTTGAGACACTTATTGCTTCTGTTTAGATTCTCTGTATATAAATGGGAATTTTTTTTCTTGAAGGGGCAACATGGGATTACTTTCCTTTCCTCACTTCTGCTTAGTTTTATCTAGCATGTTAATCTCCCATTTGATTAAAATAGCCTGATAATGGATGCTATTCCTCCTTCATTATTATGCATAGTGTTTCTTACTGCTTTCCTTTTCCCCCCAGAGGATACAGAGGATAAGGGAAAAGCACACTTTCTTTTTGAAAACTGCTTTGTAAGTGCTTCTTCTCCAAGAAAAGAAATATTTTATATATATATATATATATATACATATATATATATAATCTCTTTATCTCTAGATGTGACCTCATACTTGTATATTATTCATAGTTTCATTTAATTATTTTAACATAATTAACATTATGAATCTGACTTGGGGCTGGGGTGGGAATAAGCTATTTAACAGTAAGTAATGGTAGTATCACCAAATCTCTGTTTGCTGGTATCCATCATTGTGTAAAAAGTTAGGCATCTAAGCTATAAAGATGCTTATTTGGAAAATAATGATTGAATTTATGGCATAAAAAGAATTCAGGCTCTGCAGTCTGAGGACCTTCATTCTTTGATGATTAGTAGCTTTAAGACTTTGGTAAGTTGCTTAAAATACTTGAACTTCTGTTTGCTCTTCTATAAAATGAGGACATTGGCTAAGTCAGGGACCTTTAAGTTTCAGGTGGTCTGCGAATTTGGTTTTTAAAAATCTTTAAAAATTTATTTCAATAAAATTTATTTCCTTTGTATTTTTTTTTCAATTTTATACATTTAAATGCATTCTACCCACAAATTTCACTAGAATTACCAAGGGATCTGTAACACACACACACAGAAAAAATTTAGGAACCTCTGGCTACCAAAAATAATGGAAAGGATTAGCATAGAAAAAGGGAAAACACAATAATTGCTTTTTGCAGATGACATGATGATTGTCTTAGAGAGCTAGAAAGCTCAAAATTAGTTGAAACAATAACTTTAGCAAAGATGCTGTGTATAAAATAAGCCCACATAAGTTATTAATATTTCTGTTTATTACCAACAAAACCCAGCAGGAAGAGATGGAAAAAGCAGTTGTTTTTAACATAAAATGTAAAATGCTAGGTAGTCTACATACTAAGACACACAGAACCTATATGAATACAACTATGAAATACTCAGCACATAAATGTAGATCTAAATAAAGCAACATTAATTGATCATTGATAGGCTGAGCTAATATAATAAAATTGACAATACTACCAAATCAATTTAATTATTCATTGCCATACCAGTTAATCAGTGTTTTTTAAATAGATCTAGGAAAAATAATAACAAAATCCATCTTTAGGAGCACAAGGTCAAGAACCTCAAGTGAAATAATGGGAAAAAGTGACCCACAGCATCCAATCTCAAAAATGTGCTCCTTATTAGTAAACAACCAAACCAGTAGTGTCAGACTCAAAGAGAAAGAATAAACCACAAATTGTTATTACTTATGGTTTATTATATTTTTATTTTGTTAATGAGGTTCCAAAGTACTGGGGAGTTTTGAGGGACAGAGAGTTCCACACCTCTGATTTAAACCATTTGATAGTGATTTGGGATGAAGTAAGTCCATCAGTTAAATGGATTAGTCTACAATGTGCAGAAGTAAATAGGCACAATAATCTAATCTTTTAGAAACCCAAAGATCCCAGCTGTTAGGGCAAGACCTCAATATTTGACAAAAAATGCTAGGAAATCTGGAAAGCCTTCTGAAAAAAAAAAACACCTAGATACAGGTCAATATCTCATACTGTATTTACAAGGTAAGCTCTAAAGTAGATACATTAAGTGTGACATCCAAAATTAGAGGAGCAAGGAAGAAAACACCTTTCAGATCCATGGATGGGAAAGAGTTCATGGCTCCACAAAGAGTAGAGGGAACCACAGAAGAAAAGTGGGAAATTTTGATTAATTTGGTTTCATTTCCAAGATATATAGGGACATAATTCAAGAATAAGAGTGATTCCTCAATTGATAAATGGCCCAAGAATATGAACAGACTGTTTTCAGGGGAAGAAATCGAAGATATCAGTAGCACTATGAAAAAATTCTCTAAGTTTTAGAGCAATGAAGTTTTAGAGACATGAAAATTAAAATAATTCTGAGGTTCCATCTCATGCACTTAGATGTGCACATTTGATCAAAAAGAAAAAAAGTACAAACATTGAAGGGTCAGTGGGAAAATTGATACAGTAGTATACTGTTGTTGAAGGTATAAGCTGTTTTAGGCATTCAGCAAAACAATCTGGGACTCTACACAAATTTATTTGATCCAGGGATGCTACTCCTAACTCGGTACCCCACAGACATCAAAGAAAGAGGAAAAGAACCTATTTGTATGATGATGATGACAACAACAGACATCTGTTAAATACATGCTATGTACCAGGCATTGTCCTCAACACCAGGCATATAAAGAAAGGTAAAAACAACCCTAGCCCTCAAGATGCTTACAATCTTACAAGCTTACAAAATGGAAGCAACATGCAAATAACTGTGCACAAGTGAAATATATAGACAATAACTTGGTGATAGATACTCTGACAGTGAAAGAGCTAGCATTAAGGAGAGGCTAGGAAAGCCTTTTTGTAAGAAAGTGGGATTTTAGCTGTGACTTGAAGGAATCTAGGGACACCAGGAGCAGAAATGGGGAGAAAGATCATTTGAAGCAGAGGGGACAGCGAGTGGAAATGCCTAGGGTTGGGAATGGAGTGATTTATGAAATGCCGGAGCAAGGAAGGCAGTGTCACTGGATTTTAAAGTACAAAGAAGGCAGTAAAATGTAAGGAAATCGGGGAGTTAAAAGGGGGTGTTTCAACAATCCAGCTAGCAGCTGTTGTAGAGGTGAAAGACCAACACAAGTCCAACAACAAGCACGCTACCAGCACGCTGCAAAACCCTGGTTCTTTTGATCTGCTTTAGTAAGGAAAGCAACATTAAGGGGTTGACAGGCTTACTTTAATTCAGCACACAAATACCATTCACTTAGTTCAGGGGGAAAAGCCAGCACTCTGAACTTTGGAGCAAATACAAACAAATTACAAACATCAACAGACAGACCAAATACAATTCATAGTTACCAACATCTAGGTTCAGCCTGGGAGCTCATAACAACGGCTGGCCCGGAGTCATGTGTGCCACCACTGCTGTGGGTAAGAGCTCCGAAAAAGAGAAAGCCAACCCCTCGTTTTATATCTTTTTCAGGGTCAAGGGTGAGTCACATATACATGCGACTCACCCATGTGACCTAGAATTGTTACAAAGACCCAGGTGGTCTAAAAGCCTCTGATGTCCCAAATCTACCACTCAAACCCATGTGTAAACTAGGCCCTCCCCTGAGTCAAGGAGGTCACCAAGGACTCCCAAATCTAATCAAGGAAATGAAGGGCAAACTCTTCAGGGTCACTTGGTTGAACTGAGTGCTAAGAGCCCATTTTGTTTACCAACATGGGGCTAAGTTATGAAGTACTTTAAAAATCAGAGAGGATTTGATATTCAATCCTGGAGGTGACAGAGAACCACTCTAATTTATTGAGTGGTTCGGTAATACGGACAGATTTGTGCTTTAGGGAAATCACTTTGGTAGTTTAATGGAAGATGAATTGGAGAGACAAGAGACTTTAGGCCATGAGACCAAATTGAAGAAAATAACTATACCCCAAATGAGAGGTGATAAGGCAGACTGAGGTGACATCTTCCAAGTTCAAAAAGATTATTGTTGGAGGACTCATACTCATCTATTCCGCAGAAAATGAGTTGCAGCCTCGGCCGCGCCTGTGGCTGGGCTTCCCAGCGAGGTGCCGGCCCCTCGGAGGACGCAGTGACGCCCCCGTCACCCCCCACCCCCCCGGCCGCGCACGGGACCGGCTGTGGGGCAGGACGGCGGCTCCTGTGCACGGACCCTGACCTCCGCCCTCCCGGGGTCCCCGGAGCCCTAGAAAACGGGCAGACATGGCAGACGAGACGCTTTTCTTGCTCCTCCACAAGGAGATGGTGACTGGCGTCTACAAGTCCGCCGATCAGGGGGAGGTGGAAAATGGATGATGCATTACTAAGCTGGAGAACGTGGGTTTTAGAGTAGGACAAGGATTGATAGAAAGGTTTACAAAGGACACTGCAAGGTTCAAGGATGAATTAGATATCATGAAGTTCATTTGCAAAGATTTTTGGACCACTATTTTCAAGAAACAAATTGATAATCTAAGGACAAATCATCAGGGCATGTATGTGCTTCAAGACAACAAATTTCGACTCTTGACTCAGATGTCGGCAGGAAAACAGTATTTAGATCATGCTCCTAAGTATTTAGCATTTACATGTGGCTTAATCAGAGGTGGCTTATCAAATTTGGGAATAAAAAGTATTGTGACAGCCGAAGTGTCAGCAATGCCAGCATGTAAATTTCAAGTGAGGATACAGAAAATGTAGCATGTACTAAATGCTTCTACAATGTAAAGAGATTAAATTATTCACGTATAAAGATTTTCGAGTAGTAACTTTTGACTTACTGGCATTGTCATAAGTTTCTACAGTACTTTGATTTGTGTAAGCTGTATGTTAATTTATTAGATGATGTAATATGTACTCTCAAATACCATTACCATCATATATAATATGTATGTCATCTGATGGGAACAGGAGAGTATCAAAGAAAATTTTACTGAAACACTACAGTGTAGCTATGTATCCCATTATACCAAATTTAAACTTTATTTCATTAAAAAATTTATTAAGTAAGTACAGCAACCAAGTAACATTTCTTTGTGCTTCTTCTCTACTGGTTCATGATAATATTAATTTGGCATTAAAAAGGAAGGCAAAAGTCTTAATCATTTGGCAGAGAGAAAAAGTTATCATTTGTACCCATTTTTTCAGATCCAGAAAAAAAAGGACTAAATTGGATTTAAAAAAAGTTGGAAGTATATGTTCATATTTGTATGAAGAGGCTTTGTATTTTAAGTCTGGTCATGGCACTACAAAAACTAAGACTGGAAGAGGATTTCTGGGATCAGCATGGGTGCAAAGAAAGGAGGTAAATCTTTGAAAGAAATCAGATGAAGGAAATTAAATCGATAGGTTGGATACTAGATTAGATAAATGGTTAAAAGACTATCTCTAAAAATACACGAGATTAATCAGGATGACTCTTCACATGCAAAGGTTACTTGTCCAAGTCAATTTCACTACCTTCAGGTAATGAATAATTGAGAATGTCCATTCTTCATACTAAGTAACAGGAATACTCAGTTCCAACAACTTTAAACATGTTGCACATGTTATCTCTTTTGTATTAAATACCCCCCCCCCCCGCCATGGGTTTACCAGTGAGTGATATGCAATAAATATTGTTTGAGTTCTTAATGTTGATGCATTTTTACTTTAATCCAGGTTATTTTTAACCCTATTTCTAAGAATAGGACGTTTTCATAAGTGGCTTCTGTTTTTTTTTTTAACTTTATTTTGGTTAATGAGTTCTTAGTATCCAAATCTCACTTTTAGCAAAACGAATTTTCAAACTTATTTCCACCACATATCTTCAGCATTCATTATTTAAGAATTTAATAAAGTTTTATTACTTAAAAAAGCTTCTTAAAAAAAAGAAAAGAAAAGAAAAGAAAATGAGTTGCAGGTGTTATGATATCTGTATGCTGAAGTAGAAAGTAGAAAGCCATCACAGGTCTTTTGAAGTAATTGTAATATAGAGTTTCCCTAATAAGGACTATTAAATGTCTTTTAGCCTGAATCTAGCCGGAAACCTTGAATGATTTTAATATATACATAAGATATACTTTGTTAGAGAATAACCTATTAAGCTACACTTTGTTCTACTAAATCAAGCACATTTTTTCTTTTGTAATTAACACATTAAGATAACGAGTTGTCTGTAACTGAGTTAATTTTGTCACATTGAAGATGTGGTCTACTGCGTGAAATCGTCTGGGTTAGACTGTTCTTTCCCCACGAATGTTTTTGGCAAGGAGAGACCTTCATGTTCCAACAGACTGTTGTGAAATCATAAGCAATTTTAGAAGGAAGATAATAGGGACATGTATGATCACTGGCTGTTTGTCTTCTCTGTCCCCTTCTTTGAACAATAATACAATTCATGAATTTTGCTGTTATTTTTGAACGTTCTCTCTGAGATACATAACAAATTGATCTCTAATCATCTTCTAAATGCATTGCTTCCTTATGCTGAGTTGAAACCTATCAACCCTTAGTTTCTACATAATTGACCCACTTATCTGGTATACATTCCTTCCATTTTCAACTCAAATAGCTACCATACTAGTTCAGCTATTTGCAAAGTCCTAGAAAACCTGATGTCTCAGAGTAGGGCTTTGGGGGGGGGGGATATATCATCAAACCACAGATCAAATAGTAAAATAAAACATTCAAAGAGCCCACTAATAAAAAAACCAAAAAAACTAAAGAAATAATTTCTCAAATTATGATCAGAATTATTACAATTTTGAGAACTTGTCTGGATGATCGAATGAGTTTTCATCCCCCCAAAACAAAAACAAAGCACCTCACTCTATTTGAAATTATGAAAATATTTAAGTAGCAAAATTAAAAAAAATATATGTTCCTTTATGGACAAACATGCTCTTGCTAATATTTTCTGCTGAATCTATCTAGATATATGTTCTTTTATTTAATTATTGCTTATGTTATATTCTTTATTGTGCTTAACCCCAATTGTGGCTACCATTTTGCTTAAGCAGGGTTTCCACAATAAAGAACTCATTTTAAATAACGTGCTTTAGGAATGGGATTTCTTTCTTCTCAGTCTCCTAGGCTCTCAGTCTCATATAACTGATATTTTAATACTTAACAAACAGGCCTATTCAGTCAGTATTGATCCATGTTTTTTTTTGTTTTCTATGTCCAGCAAATAGCTTTAAGCAATATTATGAATGGTTTAATGGTGAAGGCATTGAGGAATGGCCATTTTCTAACTCAAATGTGAATTGCATTTTCTGTTTCAAGGTATTAAGCTGTGGAGGCTTTTGTCCTCCATCAATATAGAAGATAGCTTTCAAAAATGTCTATTTCAACTATCAGGGCTAATAATTTTTTTTTTGAACTGCATGACATTTTCCTCAGAATAAAGGATGAGAGAAAAAGAGAGGAGAGGAAGAGAGAGAAAGTAAAAAACAAAGAATGCTTAGAATTATTAATAGAAACCCTTATTAGTTGGACATCTGAACAAACTCTTTTCAGTGGCCACTTTTATCTTATTTGGTATGATTCTTTACAAAAAGTGTTAGAAATGGCCTGTGAGACTTTGGCTGCTGTTTAACTGGAAAAACACAGAAATATATAGAAATGGTAACTGTAGAGGAGTTGACAAATCTTATTTGTTTGGTTGCAAAGACAAAGAATGCATTTGCATTCACATTTTTAGCTAATAATAATAATAATAATTCACAGTTTCTACTTTGACAAAAATAGGTAGAAACCATCATGACGTGGGTTTCTTTGTTATTTATGGGCATGGGGACAGCCATGCTTCTCTTTTCCTCAAACTCTCCTGACAATTGGATTGCCCTAACTTTGTATAGTTTCATTACTTCAAATGAGGAGTCATGACCTGTGAACAGTAGGCAGTGGTAGAAAGTAGAACTGTCAAATAAAACTCTCCTCTTTTGTAGGGGTCATCAGGACTTCCCTCTATGCTTGCTTGACAGTTAGCTAAACAAAACGTTAGTAATATAAACAGTATGGGTAAGTCCTTTCCCTTAAGACTGGAAGTATAATTTCAGGGAACATTAAGGAGATTTTCCATTATCTGTGAAAATAGGGTATAGGGAGATTTTCCTCCACTGTATCCAAAGGTGAGAATGGAGCATATAAGTAGAATATGAGTTAAGAAAAAGCAAGTTTGCTAACTTAAGAGCTTGAATACTATGTGTTTAGAGAAGAGGATGCTGTTGTTGAGTCATTTCAGTCATGTCTGACACCGTGGCCCCATTTGGGGTTTTCTTAGCAAAAATACGGAAGTGGTTTGTCATTTCCTTTTCCAGCTCATTTTATCCATGAGGAAACTGAGGCAAACAGAGTTAAATGACTTGCCCAGGACTGAAAGGCTAGCTACTAAGGGTATGAGGCCAGATTTAAATTCATGAAGATGAATCTTCCTGACTCTAGGTCCCCATACTCTATACACTTCACCCCCTAGCTGCCCAGAGAAGAGGATAGTGGATTGATTATATTTTATGGAACATATTCATGCAAACAGTTTTAATTCTGTTTTTAAAAGGTATTTTGTAATTGGCATTCAGGATAAAGGTGAACAGTTTCACAAGAGTTACATTTTATTTTGTAGGACTACAATTCTTCTGTTAGACAATCCCCTTTTAATTCTAGTGCTTTCTCTCTTATAACCTATATATGTCCTGTATATACCTTGCTTCTTGCTTTACAAATATTTATATTCTTTTTGTCTCTCCCATTAGAGCATAAACTTCTTGAGGGCAGGCATTGTAACAAATGCTGATTGATTGCAACCAGAGACATTCAAGATGGAGACAAAATATCACCTCCCAATATCAGGATGTAATATGTTGAATTACAGTTTCCATTCCTTTCTGTTTCAGCAGTTACCTTCTTTCTGTTACACTTCCAGTTGAACATTTGAGGCAATTGATTGAGTCAATAAAGAACTAGCCTGAAAACCTGAAAAACTAGGATTTGAGTCCTTCCTCAGACATGCAGTAGCCATGGAACCTTTAGGCAGTCCACAGAACCTCTTGCTGCCCCTGGACAACTCTTATGGAGGAGTTGCCTTTCTGCCTCTGGGGAGATCATTATCTTAGGAGAAATCCATTCCGGTGAAATCTGAGCTCTGTTCCCAACCCTTCCTTCAACATACATTTATTGAGCAAAATATCTGAATGGAGGAATCCGAGATATAACCTAGTTACAAGCTATACTCTCAAGAAACTCCCAATCTCTAGCAAGGGAGGGAGGTAGTAAAATATAAACACGATGATTGTGTAAGTGGAGGCTCAATGTGTTAAATACTCCAGAAGCATTGTAAAGTACTAGGAAGTCGAAGAAGTAAGGCTTACTTGCCCCATCTGTCAAAGGACAAAAAAAAAAAAAAGACAATAAAGCAAGCCAGCTTTACTGAAGAGACATAATTACAATTTGAAGGGTAGTCAGAGTAGATGGTAGAAACAGGTCAGGTGCGGTGGACCTCACTTCCAATTTGTTTCACCCTGCCAGAGCCCTACCAGAAATTGTACCACCCCAACCAGGAAAGTCTCCTGGGTTTTTCAAGAGTTCTTATCTGGGCCTAGCGGGACTAGGTATTGGGAGAAAGGGACCAAGGAACCTAGACCTGGGGACTGGCACTGTTTCATTCTGGTGGGGGAAAAGAAGACTTTTAGGGAATTGGTTACCAGTTAATATTTCAGCTGGTCCTACGACAAAGTCACTCAAGGATTTTTGAATTTTTTTTTCGTTTAGTGAGATGGGGTGGATACTTGAGTCATTGTAGCTTAGGTAGATACATATACAACCATACATGTTATTGATACATATACAACCATTTATGTTGTATATAACCATAAACATGCAGAAATCTGGATGAGTTAGAGAAAGATTTTATCATCTTTCCCTATATGAGAGACCAGATTTTATTGGGGAGGCATCTCGTAAAAAAAAACAAATAAATGAAAAACCGAACAGTTTGAGCTTCCTGGAACATGTAAATAATTCCAAAATGATGAGCCCTCTGACCAGATGGAGGGGGTGGAGAACTGCAAGCTACCTCTCACAGCCAAATGATCCAGATATAGGAGAGATCCAGATAGACTGGAGACAAATAAGTTATCTGCACTGCAAAAGATATTGTTGAAACGTAACAGTTTAATAGGGTCACCGAACTGACCACATACATGGTGGTATAACAAACTCTAAATATTTTATTTCAACCTGTGGTAGAAAGGAGAGCATGTAGTAACAAGTTCAGAAGTATCTGACTGGCACATAGATGATCGAACATACATACAATCAGATTGTAGAATAAGTTAATTTCCACGATTACTTCTTAATCCATTCAATGTAATGATGATGGGGTATATAGCACTCTCATCATGCGGATTGACCCTTTTAATTCAACAAACATTAAACATCTACTATGTGAAAAGTACTAGGCCAGGGACTTAAGAGACAAAGACAAAAAATGCAGTAACTCTCATCCTCAAAAGTTCTTATTTTCCTTAGAAAGGAGTGAAATAAGTACTCATAAGTAGAAGTGTGTTATGCTGGATAGTAGACTGATCTAGTCAGGAAGACCTGAGTTCAAACCCTGACTCAGAGACTCACTGGTTAAATGATCCTGGACACTTGACCACCGTGAGCCTTAGTATTGTTTTTTAGTCATTTAGTCCTGTCCAATTCTTTGTATTCCCATGGACCATAGCGTCCCCTAAGGTTTTCTTGGCAAAGATAGTGGAATGGTTTGCCATTTCCTTCTCCAGTGGATTAAGGCAAACAGGTTAAGACCCCTTGCCCAGGGTCACACTGCTAGTAAGTATCTCAGATCAGATTTGAACTCAGGTCTTCCTTGTGCTATGTCTATTGAGCCACCTAGCTGCCTCCTGAGTCTACTCGTTTGTAAATACAATATAATAATAGCAAAGAGTTTTGCATACCTTATAGTGCTACATTATTATCCTTGCTGATATTATTAAGCAAATAAAAACTAATTTGAAGAGGAAGAAAAAAAAAACGAGAGGAACCCAAAAAGGGTGACACCTGAACTAAGAATGGAAAGAAAATAAAGATTGGAGGAGGCAGAGATGAAAGAGTGTATTCTAGTCCTAGGGAATACAGCTGTAGAGAGACAGAAGGTAAAATAGCAAATTCAATGAAAAGATGGGAGTCCAGTCTGGTTGCAATGTAACACGTGTCAAAATGAGTATTGTGAAATGTCTGGCAAGATAGGTTAAAGTTGTGGAAGGCCTTAAATACTGGCCTGGGTAGGTTGTATTTTATTTTGAAGATAATAGGGAACCTCTGAAGGATTTAGAGCAAGAGAGGGACCCAGAGAATGTATTATTATTTTGACAGCTGTGTGAGAGTTGGTGGAGAGGGAAAGTCTCAGGAGTCAGAGGGAGGAATGACAATGGCTGTTCATTGTGACAGAGTCCTAACAGAGCTGCCCCCAACCCCAATATTCTACTTCATTATAGGCCTTACTCTGCCTACCTGTCCCCTCCCCCAATGTCATAACTTATGCCTCACTGCGCACTGGAACGACAGGTGTGTCCCTGAACTCTTAGAAACAGAAGGCGTGTACGTGTGATGGGGACACAACCACTGCTTCTTCCTGACTACTGCCCCCCGAGCCATTCCCACAGAGACAGGTGCGGTCTTGTATTCAGTCACAGTCACATCAACCATCTAGCCCAAGACAGGACCACAAGAGCTAGCCAATTGGAGGGCAGTATGACCAGAATATTTAACCACCAAACCATAGATGGAACCCCTCCTCCATTATCTAATCCCTTAATGAACTCCTCCTGCCTTTTAAATATTTATCATATTCCTATATTCTATGCAAATTTCGATTGTGTAATCAGCATCTTTACTCTGTAGAAATCCATCTTGCTTTCTCTGAAGCTGCTGGTTCCTCATGGAACTTAGTCTGCTTCATGAGAGGCATCAGTCTCAGTAAATGCCTATACTTAGATTAGAGGTGGACTGACTCTGAATTCTTTGAGATTGTTCCGCCACAACACATCATGAAACCCGAACAGTTTTGACCCTAGGTGGGCAGCGACTAAACTGCAGCACTTGGATTATGGAGCCACAGATGACGTTGAAGACACCAAGTACAGTTCCTTCATTTCACAGCTGAGAAACTGAGACCCACAGAGCTTCAGTACTTTGTCCAGGGTCACATAGCTTTGAAATGATTAAGTCAGAATTTGAACTCAAGTCTTCCTGACTACAAGTCCAACATTCTTTCCAATACACCAAATTCCCTCTGGTTGGCAAGATGCCAGGCGAGAGGTGATAATTACCTGAATCAATGCGTTAAGTATGTAAGTAGAAGGAAGAAGACCGATCAAAGGTGCAGTGAAGCTAGACGGATATTTGGGAACCGATTTACTTTTGAGTGGAACAAGAAATAATCAAGCCAGGTTTATCTTAGCTTCTTGGGAGAATGATGGTACCCTAAACCTGAAGAGGAAACTTTTGGAAAGGGCAGGTTTAGAGGAAAATAACAATGATTTCTGTTTTGAATACCTTGAGTTTGAGATACCTAAGGGAGTATATTGAGTTTGAGATCCCCAGTCCAGAAGTTATCAGGGCCGAAGGTGGTCAGTAATGTCAAAAGGTGAATAATCAAAGAGAATAGTCAAGAACTGATAAAAGGTGATTGTGTATAGCAATTATTACATATTACATACAATTATTACGTGTGTATAGCAATAAAATTACAAGGGGCTGAAAAGTGAGTAGGTAGTGAAGAAATATAAGAACCTAGGACAGGGGTGGGGAAGCTGGGGCCTCAAGGCCTCATGTGGCCATCTAGGTCCTCAAGTGCAGCCTTTTGACTAAATCCGAACTGCACTTAAGAAAAGGATTCATTCTGTAAAATTTGGAATCAGTCAAAAGGCTGTACCTGAGAACCTAGAAAACCACAGGTTCCCCACCCCTAACCTAGGAGGATTGGATTTTTGCTAGACGCTAGCTGACAGAACAGATTCCGTCTTTGACCTCTGATTGACCTAGCTGTCTACTGGGAAGTTCCTATGTACCCGATATTGGTCTGATAAACTTCATTTAGGTAAGGAATGAAAATATCTGCTGATTATAATCATCTAATCAAACTTATAATCCAGGTATGCATGGTCAGTAAGCTTTCCCAATCATAATGTCCTTGTTGTCTATAACAGCAGTTCACGGTTCAGACCACGGATTGTCTACCCCTAAGATCCCCCTCCCTCAGTATTGGTAAATCATCCCAGCAACAGTGATCAGATATAAGGGCACAGACACAGACATCTAGGCTCTTGATTGGAATGTATATATCACTCTACACCCAAGCCACCATTTGGTTATGTGCCTGTGGGATTCCAGAGTGGCAGAGTTGTATACCTGCATGCCTGTGAGTATTAAACTGCTAGAACCATTATCCTTTGAGGACTTAAGTTCCTTCTTGCTGCTTTACCCAATATTTTCTCATAGCAAAAGCTGAAACTTTCTAGTAGCATAGCAATGAAAGAGAAAACAGATATGTGCTTTTGTTGTTCCTATTGGTGTTTTGTGTGTAGGGCAGCTAGAGCTGCAGTGGATAGAGGACAGGGCCTGGAGTCAGGAAGTTTCATCTTCCTGAGTTCAAATGTGTCCTCAGACACTTACTAGCTGTGTGACCTTGGGCAAGTCACTTACCCGGTTTGTCTCAGTTTCTTCATCTATAAAATGAGTTGGAGAAGGAAATGGCAAGTATCTTTTCCAAGAAAACACCAAATGGGGTCACAAAGAGTAGGACATGTCTAAAAAATGACCCAACAACAATTGCTGTTTTAGGAGGCAGAAACCTGGTGATGTTTCAGCAATGGGGAAGGAGCCTGTAGAAAAATACTGGAGAAACAGAAATCCTATTAATCTTTTTTTTTTTAATTTTCAAGCTGGGCTTCACCTTGCTAAACAAAAAAAGAGATCACCTCTTAGTGATAAAAAAAAAACTGAGGAAGGGATAAGTGAAAAACAATAAAGAAATTTTGATGAGAGAACTGGGGAAAGTGAGGGATAGCCTTGATTTTCTCAGTAAATTAGTGACCGTTGGCAGAGAGAAGTCGAGTTAAGAAGGTCTTAAAGACTAGGTTTGGAATGCTCCCTTCTGGCAGTGTGCTGGAGGGTCAATCAGTGAATGGTAAATGGGTTTCTGGGTGGCAGCAAGGGTCCAGTGGAGATTACCAATTATGTGGCTTTTTTCACCAATGTAAAGCAGTATAGGTGGAGAGCATGAAATGATGATGGCAATGAACCTGGGCTGAGGATTAGCAGAAAATCCATACCAGTTAGAACAAGATGACAAAGCAGTCAAGGACAGAAGTGGTTTAACAAATTTCTGAATTTAAGAGGAAATATGAATATTTTTAGTTTTATGATGGATTTTCATAGCTCATCATTCTTGGATATGGTTTCTCTCAATTCTATCAATGATAATTAAGTCCAAAAGCAGATACCTAGGGGAAAATAATAGAAATACATCTGTAATTTATATTGACTTGAATAAGACTCTTATTTCCATTCCACATGGCATACTTATCAGCAAACTTCAAAAATGTAAGTGGATCATATAATTTTAAGTGCGTATCCAGTTAAAGTGTTATGCTTAGGGCAGCTTAATTATCAATAATTTACTGTCATTGCAAGGCCATATAGCATGTCATGTGTTACTGTGATGAGGGTTTATCTAAATATTTTATAGTGCACTAAGTACAAGATGTAGAGTCATGAAATATGGATTTGAATCTAAAAGCTCCAATTTGCTTCTGGTATGAACCCAGGAAATCTATAAAAGTCAATGGTCAAACTAGATTGGAGATGTTAAACATGCTCAGAACTATGCCCAAAGGCTATAAAAATGTGCATACTCT
Source organism: Phalanger gymnotis (assembly GCA_028646595.1). NCBI lineage: Eukaryota > Metazoa > Chordata > Mammalia > Diprotodontia > Phalangeridae > Phalanger > Phalanger gymnotis. The sequence goes on from CM053623.1 coordinate 192,183,678, forward strand.
TTGACCCAGCAATAACACTAATTGGTCTGTATCCCAAGGAGGAAAAAGAAAAAAAAAGGGGGGCATATAATGCAAAAATATTTGTAGGGACTCTTTTTGATGTGACAAAGAAGTGGAAATCGAGGAAATGCCCACCAACTAGGGAATGGCTGAAGAGGTGGTGATATATAATTGTATTGAAATGCTATAAGAAATGATGAGCAGGATTCTCTCAGAAAAACCTGGGAAGACTTACATGAATTGATGCAAAGTGAAATGAGCAGAACCAGGAGAGCATTGTAAACAGTGACTGCAATATTGAACAATGATCAACTGTGAATAACTTATCTATTCTCAGTAACACAATGATCCAAGACAATTCTGAAGGACCTATGATGAAAAATTCCATCCACTTACAGAGAAGGAACTGATGGAATCTGAATTCAGATCGAAGCATACTGTTTTGTTTTGTTTTGTTTTTTGATTTAATTTTCTTGGGCTTTTTGTCTGTTTCTTTCATAACGTGATTAATATGGAAATATGTTTTACATGACTGCTCATGTATAATATTTATCAAATTGCTTGCCTTCTCAGTGATGGGGAAGGGCAGAGAGGGTGGGAAAAAATGTGGAACTCAAAATTAAAAAAAAAGGTTAAAATTGTTTTTCCATTAATTGAGAAAAAAATAGAATATTAAAAAAAATGTTCAGGCCTGCCACTCAAAATGCTCCTGAGTGCACAAATGAAAATGTAAATTTGGAAATATTTAACAAAATAAATGAAAAATGTAATAAAACATAGATAATATTAATGTGTGCTTTTCTAAGTTACTATGTATGATTTAATTGACCCCATTTCTAAGTTTGACACTATGGGAATACATAACCTCAAAAGTCCCTTCTATCTCTAAATCTTATTGAGCGCCCACATGACATCATCGAAATCAGTTTATATGCTCTTTGAAGCAGTAGGTGGTCAATGAGGATCCGAGAGTAAAATTATGTAGAAAATATTTCTGTATTCAGACCACCTGCAGCCTTGTGCTATCAGGACAAAAGGATTTATCTCCAGTCAAGCTTGAGTAGAACACAGTGAGCTTTCCCACCTTAGATTAAATTCCTTGTAAGGCTGGGTGGGGTCTGACCAAGATTGGGAGTGTAAATTCAATCTCATTATCAGTAATGTCCTTTAAGAAAACTGAGGAATTTAGGAAAAGGGGGGAGCCTTTGAATCACCCCAAGATATGGGCTATTAATAATCATTTCTCACAGTACAGTTCTTAGCATATAGGTGCTATATAAATGCTATATAAAATAGCACATAAGTGCTATTATTATTGTCAGATCCAAGCACATGTGATTTTCTGCATCTGTTTTTGCATCCATTTCTGCAAAGTAGGTGAATTTTCTCATCTCTTGAGGAGTAGACATTAATTTGTTGCTGTTGCTATTGTTCTCACTGTTTACATGGCCATAACTTGTTCTTCTTTAACCCTGTTTCTTAGACCCCTTGGATGTCTTCTGTGCTTAGCTCAGACATCTTTTTACAGGACACTTTTCTCAGTGTCCCCAGCTTCTGCTCTTACTTTACCTCCTATCTCCTCTATATGTAAATTGTATGAATAGATTTATGTACAAATTGTGTCTTCCATTAGATTGTAAGCTCCTTCAGGGAAGGGACTATTTTTTGTCCTAGTATTTCCATTTCTTTGCCTAGTACCTATTATCCTAGTACCTATAAATCATTATTGATTGTCATTGTGCATATTGTTTTCTTCACTTTGGATTGGTTCAAAATTTTTTCTTAATATTCATCATTTCTGAATGCATAATAATACTTCATTATGTTTAGCAATTAATTTGTTTAGCCTTTCTCCAAGTGATCCACATTTACTGTGTTTCCAGTTCTTTGCTGCTTCGAAAAGTCTGCCTTTGTTGTGAGAATGGACAAACACCAACAATCTTAGGCAAGTTGGTTAACCACTACAGAACTCAGTTTCCTCATCAGTAAAAGGAGGAGGTTGGAGTAGATGGCTTCTGAATAGTCTTCCAGCTGTGTATCTCTTCTGCTAATAAGTAATTGTAAATATATAGGAAAGGGGAAGAGAATAAGAATTTATATACCAACTATTATGTACCTTACACTGTGCTAAGCACTTTACAAATGTTATCTCATTTGATCCTCAGAACAATGCTGCAATGTAGGTGCCCAGTGTGGCATGCCTACATCAAAGAAGTTGTGCTGTGGAGCAAAGCAGAATTATAGTTATGATGAGGATAGGAACAGGAAGGTAAAAAATTTTCCTACTTCTTAAGGTTAAGCTACTATTGAGGATTTAAAGATACGTGGCAGCATAGAAAGAGCTCTGTACTTGGAGCTAGCACTTAGTAGTGCTACTGAGACATGTCACTTCACATTTCTGAGACTTACTATCTTCATCTGTAAAGTATGGATAGTAACAGTACCTCACAGTTGTGAAATAAGATGATATATGTAAAATGCTTTGCTGTGTTTAAAATATTACATAAGTGCTGGCTATTATTGTTATTATTACTCAAAATTTTAATTGCTTTTCTGCATAATATTTGGCTGCCATACCTTTCTTTTAGATGACGAAATAAAGTATTTTTGGTCTCCTTGTTATGGAGACCAAAATGATTCCCTGATGGATTATTTCAAACAAACTTTTAGGTGAAATCAATGTAGTCTGCATTTATGTCCTTTCTTCTATCCATATCCTCTTTTCTTCATTATTAACTAATTTTAATAGGTCAGGACTGGTTTGCTTATACTGTAGGGTAGGGGTTTTTTTCCTCATTTTTATTCGTCTAGCTTTGTACTAATTTAGATTTTTGCTCTAAAAACTCAGTACGAAGATAGCTGATTCAGGAATAACTCCCACATCAGAAATGAGTCATTTCTTATATGTTAAAATAAACAATGCCATTTTTTGCTATTTGGTTTTGGACAAGTCCAGAACTCTTTTCTTAAAGAAAGTATTCATGACATGCATCCATTTATGTACAAGCTTCTATATAGCCTTTGTTTACCTACCTCATTCCATCTGCTTGTTTCATATATTGTTTGTCGTCCTCACCTTTTCCTACATTTGCATTGAAGTCACTGAATATCACAATATATTTCAAATTAATTTAGAGAGATTTATTGTGTTCTTTGGAGTAATTTTCTACTTTTTCATCTTTTGTTACAGATGTCAGGGAAGAAGCTATTTTTTCATGATGTTCTCTTTAGAAAAATGATTATTACAAGCTCTTCAATATAAGATGATTAAATGTCCTTAAAATGATATTTCTTGTTGCCTCGGGGTACTCAGTTCAATTCTACCACTTTGGTTATCTGCCTACCCAAGGACAACTTGGGATCCATCACCAAGTTTAGTGACACATTCCTCATTTATTCTGGTTTCATTTGTGGTGAAATATCAATATCAATAAAGAAATTCTTCTTTTACTATATCTACTCATTAGACATTGGAGAAATGACCTCATATTTGGACAGAGGACCTCACATTTAGAGTATCAGTAGCCAAATTAAATTTTATAGGTGTTCCAAAAACTGTGTGAGAGTTTATCACTTAAACACCTTTCTCACAACTCTGTCATCATCACCACAACAGTAGGTGAATTCTTCATTTCATGAATTGCTATCACCAAAGAATTCTTCACCAAAAAGCCAAAAGATTACTTGCTGTCAGAATCATTTAATTAGGCTCAAAAAGAAGACTCCATCTGCAGTCAGAACCATACTGAATGCTTTTTAAATATGTTAGAGTTTGTCAGGGCTTGGATTATTCTGACATTACCATTAAGGACCCAGGGTCATCACCATATTGTAATGAAGTATCAGTGTTGGATTTTTGTGGAGAAGATATAAAAGTAAAAACAATGACAATTAATAATTAATTATAAGCTCAGAGAAATATATATATACATATATGTGTATATATTTCTGAACATTAAACACTTAACTCTTCGATACATGATTTTATTAGTATAAGGTACTTCTCCACCAATGCAGGCCATACCTGCTATCTAGCTTGGTCATTTTCAATAGTTGCCATAGCCAAAAATAATCATCACCTTGCATCCAGCTTGATAATTGGTTTTCCCAAACTTAAGTAGTCTGATCCTTGGCCATCAGATGTAATGTCTTTCACTGGACACTACTCAAAACCTTTCCAGTTTGGCAGGTGTGCCATAGCCTCTGGAACTAGACCAGGAGGAAGCATTGGCATAGGATATCCAAACTTAATGGCTATAGTTTACCTAGCCTGACCCTTCAAACTAAGAAAGAAACATATGACCAGTGGGATAGGGTCCCAGCTTTAGCGATAAGAAAGGGGCCTTAGATGTCATATAGTCTCACCCATTTATTTTATATATGAGGAAACCAAAGCCTAGATATGTTAAATTAGTTGTTTAAGATGGGTCTTACAGTATATTTAGTGATCTTTCTTCTTCCCCAGAATGCCTTCCTGAGATGCAGTTTATTTGAACAAAAATGCTTAAAATGATCTCTCATCATACCTCCCAAACCTGTATAAAAATTTCTCCATTTGAATTTCATCCATTTGGATAAAAGTCTTGTGCTTCTGTGAATCTCCTGTTAAAATGCATATATGCTTAAGGACAATATAATTAGCATCTTTTATCCATTAGTACATTTCAACCACAACCTGACTTTGCATAGTGTTTCAGAGTGGTTTCATAGCAAAAGCCCCATGAGATAACTAATGCAAGTATAATTATCCCCATTTTGCTGATGGAGAAACCTCCTCAATTGAGTTAAGTAACTTTCCCAAAGCCACACAGCATGTGACAGAAATAAAACTCAAATTCAGGACTTCTTACTGAAGATTGAGGATTCTTTCTGTAATGTGACACTGACTCATGATTTAGGAGGTAATAACCTAGCAAAGCTTACAGAGTAATGAATTGATAAATTAATCAACAAATATTGATTAAATTCCAGTTATGCATCTAGAACAGTGCTGGAGGCTTCTGGGTAATACAGAAGAGGTACAAGGTATAATCACTGAACTCAAGAGCCTAAAGTCTGATTCGAGGGATCAGACCAGTTTGAGTAGAAGAATAGCGAACACTAGTGGGCAAAAGTTCTAAAGAGACAAATTTAGACTTGATATCGGGGGGAAACTTTCTAACAAAGCTGTACAAAACAAACAGACTCTTTAAAGAAGTGGTAAGTAGGTCTTCCTTGGAAGTCTTGGAGCAGAGGGTGAACAACCACTTGTAGGATGTGTTATAGTGGTGATTCCTTTTGTGTACAGATTGGAAGAGATGGCTTTGGAAGTCTCTTCTATTTCATTTGGTGATTCTATCTCTTTCCCCTTCCATGGCTGGGTGTGTGTGTGTGTGTGTGTGTGTGTGTGTGTGTGTGTGTGTGCGTGCGTGCGTGTGTGTGTGTGTGTGTTGGGGGGATGACATGAGACAAAGAGAAGAGAAAATTAGCAAAAGATAAGATCATCCAGAGGACAAACTAATGTCTGCTACATTATTTTTCCCAATGATGACTCTATAGTCTTTTTTT
>CM053623.1:192189724-192211185 GCA_028646595.1 Phalanger gymnotis
CCACTCAGGCTTACCTGTATCACGGTAACCAGCTGTATATGGAGAGGATAAGTAGCATCTTCTCATAACCACTGAGAAAATGTAGTGTAGAGAGCTTTCTATTTTGAAAGATTTGGGTCCTTAGATTTATAAAAACCCAGTATATGTTGTTACTATGTGGGGACGAATGGTGGTCACGGAAACTCTGAAATTAGCAAAGCAAAAAATTTGTGCACATTGTAGATGTGTTTAATAGTCTTCAATCTATATGTTTGGCCCAATTTGACAATGTGTTTGTTTGGCAAAATAAGACAATCATGGACATATTTTGAGTGACATCCCATTTGACTGAATCCAAGTTGAGTGTTAAAAGGGAGGCAGGATGATGAATTGGGCAAACGATGGAATGTGAGGACATTATGCAGTTATAGCAAAGAACAAGGTTACTTAACTTCAAGAAACAATAATGACCTACTATGGGCACACTAGGTAAGGGGTTAGACTGTAATGTACTTGGAACCTTTGTCTGGCCTTCCTCTGATGTTAATTTGTGCTGCCTTGTTTGGGTTCTTCATGTCTGTCCTAGGCAATTATAGTAGCTGAAATTACTTTATCTCTTGTACTTAATCCCAGCTTTAGAGAGTTTGGTATGTTATTAGGATAGAAAGCAATGTCTGGTCTTCTCTCTTGCTAGTTATTTCCATGTCTCTGAGACTTTGCTAGCTAGTTATGTGACTGTGGTCAAATAAGTTAACTTTTCAGAGTCCTGAGACTTTTGTTGTTTCAGTTGTGTCTGATTCTTTGTGACACCTTTTGGGGTTTACTTGGCAAAGATACTGGGATGGTTTGGTTTGACATTTCCTTCTCCAGCTCATTTTACAGATGGGGAAACTGAGGCAAAGAGTTAAGTGACTTGCTCAGGGTCACACAGTTAGTAAGTGTCTGAGTCCAGATTAGAACTCAAGAAGATGACTCATCCTGACTCCAGGCTGGGAACTCTGTACCCACTCCACCACCTAGTTGCCCTGTGAAACCATACATCCTATGTGTGATTACTCATAAAGACACTAAAATGACACAGTCCCTGACTTCCTGGAGCTTTGGTGCAAGGTCAATATTTACATTAACAAATAAAGACAATATAATCTAAAGAAGAATGAAGTAGGAAAGAGATCACTTAGGAGGTGACTTTATTATTTTCTCATGACTGTATTATCAAAGGGCAAACAACTGTTGTTCCCTGTGAAAGGAGAGAGGAATTCTTGTCCAGATGTAACTTTTTATTCAGAGGAAAAATATAATTTGAGAAAACTTGGACTTTCTCTTTCCCAATCATATATAAGTACCATGCCTATTTCCCTAATTAACTAAATGAAGACATTATCTTTATGGTATTTACCAATTTAAAACTCTGGTGGAAAATTTTTTAAAAGTATTTTTAAAAGACCTTATTTTATAGCATTACTTGACATATGATAGATTCAAAACAGTCTCTACTACTTCAAATTCCTTGGTTCTCTAGGGTGGATAAACTCATGTAGGAAACATTGTCTCTCTCCCAAATTTGCCTTTCCTTCATCTCCACCTTGGAAAATGTGTAAATGGAACATTTATTTTTGCCACTGAAAGGTGCCAAGTGATTTGAATATGATCTTTAATGTTTTCCTTCCGGCTGAATACACTGTGGGTTAACTTGGGTGTCGGGAACGTTGCTTGCTGTGTAGAACATTTATCTGAAAGTACCATTTTGGGATTTTAAGAAAGCTTCTGCCTAAGAAATCTCTTGAAATAACAATAACAAGGGTTTTTGTCTTGGGTCTGTGGAAGACTTATGGGAAAACCTGAATAGGACTTGGACAGGATGAGGTATGGTGGGGTTGTTATCTGTGTTGGAGAGACTACCCACATCAGAGAGACATCATGGACTCTTCGAGGTACAAAGTTTTAAATTTTTATGAAGTTTGATTTCAGGAGAAGAAAATAGTACTTTGTTATTATTGTGAAAGCAATACAATGATTATAAAGCTCAGTATCAGTGGTTCTTAACTGGGGGTCCTTTAACTTTTTTATATATATTTTGATAACTACATTATAGTATCATTGATGTGTCTCGTAATCCTGTGCATTTTGGTTTGCTTGATTAAATTAAATAAATTATCACTTACAAACCTTATTCTGAGGTGACCATAGGCTTCATTAGACTGCCACTTGTGTCCATCCTGCACAAACACACACATATATACCACACAAAGATTAAAAACATTTGCACTACAGTTTTTAAAAGAAAAGGGAAGTTAGATGAATGCTAACTCATAGTATCATAGTTTTAGAGCTGAGAAGGATGGAAGAGATCTAGTTCAACCCTCTGATTTTGCAAATCAGGATACCAAGATGAAGAGGTCAGAAATGACTTTCCCAGGGTCACACAGGCAGGAAATGACAGGCGAATGATTAGATAGGAAAGAGATATAATGAAATATCAAATTAGCTTCTAAAAAGTTTGTGGCACTTGGAGCTCAGAAAGACACAACTCACTTCGTGTGTGTGTGTGTGTTTTGTATTGAAAAGCATTCCAGGTACTTTATACGGTTACTGATTTAATTGCTATATTTTACTACTTTCTACACACTAATCTACCTCAATTTATTTTGTAGTGTAAATAATGAAATTAAAGACATGTGTTTTTTAAAGTTTTAATGGGAAGATAATACAACAATCCTGTCATTAATGAACAGGAAACAAAAGAAGAAAGAACAAGTCGTGTCCAGGAATATAATGGATACAAATCATTTGTTGTTTATACACTGCTTTAAATATACTCGGAAGCATGCTTCAGGCTTGTCAGAAGAGGTCCTCTGTATTACACCGTGCATGCTTGCCTGAAATGAAACTGTATGTTATTGGTTAACCAGCATGTTTAGCATAATCACTCTGCTAGACTGTGGTGGAGGGAGGTGATTATCACTGAGAACAGATGGGCAGGTCCAAAGCATTGCCAGATTCAGAAAAGCTCCATTTATCGTTGCTTCTAGCTTTATTTCCTTCCGTGCTCCTCATTCTATGTCTGTGGATGTGGTGGGTTTGCTGTTTATTCATTTATTTTTCATGAATGTTCCAAAGAAGTAGTTGAACTAAAGGTCGCTGCCTGGTGACCTTCCAGATGAGCTCTGAAACGTAGGAGTGAGGGATTCAAAATACTCTCGCCGTGAATATCTGGAAGGATGGGACAGATTTTATTTCACACTGTAGCATCCCTAAATGCATGAGAGGATTTGTCTGTATGCTTAGTGCTCTGCTCTGCATCTGGAGCTCCTTGTGGATTGTACTGTCTGTAGGATCAGAAATGATTTTCTCGGATATGAACACCGTTCCTGGCTCCCCTAAAGTGCATCCTCCTAATGGGACTCGATTTTATACTTTTCAAGTAAGTGTGCTTTATCAGTTTCAGTCCTTAAGAAGTTCAAATGAAGTTAAAAAAAAACTTTTAATAAAGTGGACCAGAAAAGGATGAAAAACTGCTTAATGTGAAGTTTTAGAAAAGGGCATTTGAAATTGGTCATGTTCAAGACAGTTCACTTGGTTTATCAGAAGTGTTCTGTTTCTCATGGAATGAGTATTGAAATGATATAAGCACTTTAAATCAAACTAGGATTGCATTTTCATTTGCAAGATTGTTTTCCTTAAAGATTAGATATGATTTGTTTTCTGTCAGCCATAGACATGTTGTTGTCCCTGGTGAGTATTTGATAGACACTTTCTTACAAATCTCAGAGTAAGTAGGATGAAAAAAAAACATATTTGGTGCAACTTTGTAAACTGTTTATTAGACTTGGAGAAAACCCTGATCATCTCTGTATCTTATACCTCAACACCTTACCTGATGTTTTACATTAATTATGGTCAGTGGCTGACCGAGTAGATATTAATACTGTGTTTACTGAGATTTTCATTTTGTCCAGCAAGGTAGATACTCACTGGGCGAAAGGCTTTGCTATGTACTCAAAGGGTCAAAGTGATTTATATGAATGTGAAATGTAAAGTTATCATCTACTGTCTCTATTTCAAAAGTATTTGCATAAAATCAGTCTGCCAGAGAGGCAAACCTGTATCAAAGCTGAACAAACCTCCCCCTTTTATTTTCTTCCCCAAATTTGATCATTCAGAACTAAGGTTTTCATTATAATTTAGACACATCATTATTAAAAAGAAATTTTAAAAGCCATCACTCCTACCCCTAGTCCATTGTGGGATTAATAAAAATCTCCACACCTTGATTTACTTTAGTTTAGTACATGTCAGCAAGAATTGAAATATGAAAATCTAAGCAGCATAACTTGCATTCACGGAGCTAACAAGAGAATTTCAAGTTGTGAAATCAAGACTGGAAAAGCACATGTCTCCTTTGTTGTTCCCACTGTGCTTCACAAACTGTGAGTCCTGGATATAATTATTCTTTGCCCCTCCACCCCCATGGCTACTCCCCTCCACTTTCCCTTTTTATATTACTATTTTTAATCCTGCTCTGCTTGCTGGCTTTACACTGATGTCTGCTGAGAGAGGAAAGCTGGGCTGTTGGAGTGTATATTCTTGCCATTCCCTGTGGTGATGGGCAGTGATTCAGAAAGGCAAGTGCCCTGGGGCTGCCTTTCCTCTGAAGGACCACTTTTTGCTTCTCGCCCTGAGATATGAGCACTGTTTGCAGTATCCTGTATTTAGGATCTTGGACACTGTCTTCCGCATTAGGGATTCTGCCCCCATCTCAAGTTCAAGTTTGTGTTGTTCAGTCATCACACAGCCTTGTTACTGTGATTTATGTATCAGGTTTCTTTTTTTTTGCGGGGGAGGACAGAAGAGGGGAGGGAGCAGTGTCCTATTGTATATAACATTTTATACATGACTCCCACATTGTTTTTATTGAATAAGTTCATACCAAACCTCAAAGATTTCAGATATAAGACTCAAGTTGGCAAGAAGCTATTTGTTCTTCTGCTCTGTTCTGTTTATGTATAGATTGATGTTTGATCCTAAGAAACTTGGCTATGTCTGGAATTAGAGATTGGCCTTACGGTATTTACACACTTGGGGGTGGGGGGGACGATGTAGAGGAAGACTCCTTGCCTGAAAGTACATGCTTGGATAAGTCCCCTGCTTTATTTCTGATGGAAATGAAGAACTACAATTTTCTTCCTTTCGTTTCTTCTCTGTGATGAGTTTGCCACAGTGAATCTTTAATTGGAATGCTGTAATAAGAAAGACGATAATGTTATAGTGGCATAAACCAAGTAGCTATTTTTAATCTAAAAAGTATCTTAGAAACAGCATTTCATTAAGTTTAAAATGACATTTTTCTGTTCAGAAGGTTGAGTTAAAAAGCCCTGCTGAAATTCGGCCTCAAGAATTTGGGGAGAAACTATGGTCTTTGAAATTTTTCCTTTTCAAATCTAATGCAGAAGTTATCTTTTCCAATCAGCCAAGCTAGGTTAGAAAATAAGACTCGGCTTCATTTCTCTGTGATTGAATGATCAGAATATCTTTCCATTGTTTTTATGAAATTGTACTTTCTTTAAGCTAAAGAAAAGTAAAGCTCAAAAGTTTAAAATGGAGCAGGTGAGGAATTGAAATTTACTAAAACTACCTAATTTTTTTTAAAAATCACATTTCCATTTTTAGTCAAACATTTTGACATGAAGGCTTTTAGGGAGATGAAGTTTAGAATTTATAAAATTTCATGTAATCCTCAGTCTGAGTCAGTGTTTCCTTATTCATTTGTGATTTCTCATGGGCACATTACTCCCTTGATAATTTTATACATGTGTGATTACAGCATGAAGCTATCTTTGCTTGTATTCTCCTTCTCAGGGTTGCCTAAGACTGTCAATTTTGATTTGAGCAGTCGTCTTCACTGAATTGCTTATCCTGGGTTTAAAGTGGGAAAAGTTCTGGAGCTTTGATGCCTGGATTTTTTTTTTCATCAAAGCAATTAAAATGAGTATAAGAGAGAAGTTTGTGCCATGTAGAATTTTAGAACAGAGCTGTAATTTGGAATTTTTTTTTTCATATTGGGCAAAAAAACTTTTTGGGAAGACAAAGAGTACATCAGAACATAGTGTTAGCATTGGTTCAGCTCTGTGTGTGTGTCTGTGTGTGTGCATGCACCCATGGGCAGTCTCAGCCCCACCACAGGGGTGGGGAACCTGCAACCTCAAGGCCACATATAACCCTCTAGGTCCTCAAGCACAGCCCTTTGAATCCAAATTTCACAGAATAAATCCCCTTAATACAAGGATTGTTCTGTAAAACTTGGACTCAGTAAAAAAAAAAATCCACACCCAAGGACCTAGAACGCCACATGTGGCCTCGAGGCCGTAGGTTCCCCACCCCTTGGGAATTTGTTGTGAGCCCCTGAGTAGGTTGCAGGGGAAGGCAACCCTCAGAGAGGGGAACCACAGCAATGGTATCCTGGGAGTGACAATCTGAAATTAACTGGATATTCGGGGTCCTTCTTCACAGGATAATGGAAAACTGAGAGATTAGAGGAAACTGGTCTCTGCATGAGGAAGAAATGTATCCCCCAGTATTTGTGCCCTGGGACAAATCTCCATCATCTAGCCCTGGCCATACCTCCACATAGAGCAAGAAGGCACCTTAGAGATTATGTCCTATACACATTCATATTTGTGGAGATTTTTCTTAACTAAAAAGAAAATTAAGGAAATTCAAGCAAATGTAATGTTTAAGGTAAAGTAAGTACAGTTATCCCTTCCATATTGTCACTTTCTCTATTGTGATTTTAATATATTGCAAATCATTGTAAGAAATTGAATGGGACTTTTTGGAGGTTTTATGAAAGCCACAAATGACATAGAAAAAGTTTAGAAACTTGGAGATATATAAAATATATGTATAATATCACATAATGTCAACATATTTTATCTTTTAATACCATAATAGTTCAGACTTCTTCTCTTTTACAAAGGGAGAGCCAAAAATTTTTATACACATGTTTCCAAATTATAAGGGGTGGTACACTTCTAACCCCTGTGATGTGGAAGGGATAACTGCTAATTTTATGTCTGAGAAGTAAGGGGTCAGAAGGTATATTTTGTATATTTCATTCTATTCTCTGTTATGTTTTTCACAGTGGTAATGGATTAATTATCTGATAAACTTAATGGCAAAAAGACATTTTTGTCTATTAATAAATGTTACCATTCCCAGGGGTATTTGCATTTCATCTGTGATTTATGAGCATCTCAATATCTCTAAGTCAGTGAGTCCCCAGTAGTGCGAAAGAACAGGAAAAAGTGCCATTTTGGTTGAAAATCTTCCCATGCCCTTCAAATTACATCACCAAGAATACAATCTCAGCTACTTAAGAATCCCTCCATAGAGGAAAAGGAAACATTATATTAAATCAGTATATTTGCCATGCATAAAAAGTCTTATTTTCATAGATTTAATTATTTAATAATTTAATTCATTGATTTGAAAATTAAGTGGCTAAAACACTAAAATTCTGCTGTTAGGGGAAAAAAATTATACTTCATATTTTGACCATGATGATATTCTCTCCTCTATAATCATATGCTCTAATACTCCATTATTCCCAAAGACCTCATTGATATGGGTACTCCCACCTACCATGCAGATCTCATCCCATCCATGTATTCCCATCTCTTGTAACTCTGGTTCTTGTCCTCCCATAATCCCAATATAGCAAGTTCACATAAGCATTCCTGTGGTCTTCCTTGTACTCTTTTGACAAGATGAGGGTTCTAATGGGACTTGTGGGTTGTCTGTTGCTTGGTAATTCCTTTTTCTCATTAAACAATTAGACAATCTCCATCCCCCCACCCTCACCCAGTCACGTTTATGGCATCCTGTGAACACCATAAGCACATACTACTAGTGCGTAAATACACAGGAAAAGTTGTAGAGGAAATTTGTTTGTTCAGCATTAAGACTTTGTGCTTTGTCTTTGAATCCTTCAGTATACATAACCATAACGTGAAGAATCTGAATTTTGTGCTGGATAGTTTTCTATGGAAGCAAAATATTGGATCTTATTGTGAATTACTTTTTTTCTTGAGTATTTCTTCATAAGTCCCTCTGCTATATGCAAATTATTAATAGATGGTATGTCTAAAAATCTCCCCCCTCTCCTCTCACACATGAATCATGAACCTTAATTGATGTGCACTTTTTCTCTATTGGTAGTTAAGGTACATGTAGCCATGGAGTCAAGGCAGGGAACTGTGGTAGAAGGGGTCATCTTGCTTACTCAGTTTAGAATTGGCTCCCCTTGTTCTGACCAGTGTTTAGGAGAAACATGGACTGGAGGAATGACCTTTAGTAGAAATAAAGATAGATCTATTTTGACACTGCATTTCTTAGAGAAGTAAATGCTATGGAGAATAGTTTTCCTCTATGATCAATTTATTTCTTTTCTGATTTTATGATTTAATTGGTCTGGGAGACTTCCAGTGAGAAATCCTTGCTCTCAATGAAGATCAAAAAATTCTTTGCAATCAAGAGTCTTTAAGGCTTTCTTGGAGCCACCGAGAAGTTCATTACCTTGCCCAGGATCAGAGAGCTGTTATGTGTGGAAGTTAGAAGCTGAACCCAGGTCTTTGTAACTTGGGGCCATTCCTCTATCCAGCAGACCACACTGTCTACTTGTGACTAATTTGTACAAAATAAAAATGGAGGATGGTAGACAGATATGAACAGTGCTTCTAATGGATTAAAGAGGCCTGAAACAGTTGCATCCTAAGGGAGTTATCCTTATGATGATGATAATAATAAATACTTATATAGCATTTACAAATATAACTTTATATAATTCTACATATACATACATGTACAGATATATAAATGAATATATTTCAAAATCCTTTTTATTTCATATATTTAAAAGCATTATTTTAAGAAGAGATCCATAGGATTAGTCAGACTATCAAAAGTATCCATCATGCCCACACATGCACACACACACACGCACACACGCGTGTATATTAATTCCTATTCTAGATACAGATTAGGAAATGCTGGTCCAGAAAAGACAAAAATGAAATCAGTTGTCCTCAATGAATTTATCGTCTACCTTAGGGAAATAACTATACATACTAAATATATGCACAGTAACATCAAGGCAGTTGGTGGACACAGTCGGCTTCATTGTTGGTTAGCTAGGCCGTGGCAAACTAGCCTGATACCTATTAATGAGTATTGTTTGTATGGGAAGTATGTTCTGAGCTGGGAAGGCAGGAACATAGAACTGCTATGGGGGAAATTTTCTTCTTGTCCAGCAGCAGTCATCGCTTATTGTAGAATTTCCTCCTTCCTCATCATTTGCCACTGAATGTAATCAGATTTCCCTCCCTCAGGTACAATCCTAGGGATTTAGTTGTTTCATTTTGTTCTCTGTGGTTTCCTTGCTGAAGGTATTTCCTTTCCCTCCGGGTAAACAATTACAGCAATAAAAATTAAGTGAGATGCTTTTACAAAATGAAAGCAAGATAGACACTGTGTGATAGAGTAAAGAGGAATGGACCTGAAGTCAGGATACTAGGTTTAAATTCAACATCTGCCATATGTGATTCCTTAGGTTCTCTGTATTCACGGTGCCTAGGTACATAGTTGATACTTACTGATTGATTTCCTGCCCTCTCCTCCTGGAAGATCTCTTCTCCTTGGGCTTTTGTCTTCGTTCTCTTCCTATTCATTTTGACCCCATATTCTTAGCTTTCTGTGCTGAAGACTTAAGAGGGGGTGTATCCCCTGCCCCAGCAATTTATGAAGACAAAATAGTGTTTTAGATATAGCAACATGGTATCCTAAGTGCTACATTTTGGGAAGAAGGGTGTATTCCTCATTCTAAACAATAAGCTTAGGAATTTTTTGGAGTCTGTAATCCATTTGCAAATTGGATATTTCACAAGTAGATGAGGGTTCTTATATAGCAACAAGTTGTCCTTTGTTTTTGAAGAGGAACAGTAGATATCACTGGGTGATGTCTTGACTTGTACATAAAACTCAGGTGTTTTTGATCCCAACTGAGGTCATCTATTACATCCCAGGCCACCTCCAGTCATCTTGACTTTTGTTTCTGGACTTTGATAGCAAAAAGACTGATTGTCTAGAAGAGGGAAGCAGTGATCAAAAACAGCCAGTTTCACTGTGTGCCCAAGGGCACGGAATCCTCAGAACCTAGGTCAGTTCGTTTCCACAAAGGTTTATTGAATTTAACTGAATTGTATTGAGTTAAAAATACTCATCTCTCTTTTTATTTTGTTTTGCTTTATTTTGTCATGAGCGATAAAAGCATTAGTTTTCCTTTCTTGTGAGATGTTAAGTGCATGGAGATTGTCATTGTGATTTTTGCAGATTTTTGCTAAGTTTACCAATTTTCTTTTATCCTTTATTCCTACTTTTGAAACTACAGTGCTACTTTCCAATTAGTCAACTTCTATCCCATATATTTTGTTACTTTATTTTACACACACACACACACACACACACACACACACGTATGTGTGTATATATATGTACCTGTGCATATATGTGTTTGTATATATGCATGCTTATACATACACATACATGTTTATATATGCATTTATATATGAATACACACACACAAAGAAATCTTTGTACATGTGAATATACACAAACGTAGCACATGGTGTTTAGCTTGGAGGTTCAAATCCTTCCTCTGACACTATCTTGGGCAAGGCACTCAGTCTCTATGTGTCTCAAACGACTCCTTAGAACTTATCTATTAAGTTTCAGATAGTTGTGATCTGTTTTGCTGTAAGAAATTTCCATACCTACAATTCACTCTGCCGTAGAAATTGTGAATCTTGCTAGGCATGGTGATATACACCAAAATTATCTGCTATTGAGGGGGTTTAGGCCACTGGATTGATTGAGTTCTGAACTTCTAAACTACAGTAGGACCAAAGCTGATTAAAGGTCTGGATTATGTCTCTCATTGTTATGGACAATTTCTGAGAGTAGGGAGGGAGCACCAGCCTGCCTAAGAAGGGGTGAATCAGCCCAGGTTGGAAACAGAATTAGTTAAAACTTCTGAACCTATCAGCACTGGGATTGACGGGTGAGTGGCTATGGTACTTCCAGGCTGGGGGAGATAGTGAGACCAGATCTCAAAACAATAATAACAAAATTAATCCACCATACATATAGTTGTACAATATAACTTTTTAAAAAAATTTAATGTATTTTCCAATTACATTTAAATACAGTTTTAACATTCTTTGTTTTAATTTTGAGCTCCAGATTCTTTCCCTTCCTTCCTCTCTCCTTTTTCTCCTCCTTGAAGAGGCAAACAATTTGGTATTGACTATACATGTGCAGGTACGCAAAACACAATTCCGTATTAGCCATGTTGCAAAAGAAAACACAGACCAAACCACAAAACAAAAGAAAAAACCAAGAAAAATAAAGTAAAAAAATGATTCAATTTGTGTTCAGTCTCCATTAGTTCTTTATCATAAATCCTTAAGGATTGTTTTGGATCTTTGTATTGTTGAGAACAGTGAAGTCATTCCCAGTTGATCATTGTAAAAAACTGCTGTTGCCGAGTACAATATTCTCCTAGTTCATCTCACTTCAATACAAAATGTGACTTTTTAGGACTATAGAGATGTATGCTCAGACAAGAAGGTATGCGAGATTACTGATGGACTCACCGTCCCTTTCATATAAAAGTACCCTATTTATATAACATTTATATGTATATATACATATGTATATATATATGTGTATATATATGTTGTATATATATGTGTGTATATATATGTATACATATGTATATATTGGCATGACGTGATGGTCAGATATCTGACACCAATGCCATCTACTGCATCCTGGGCCATCACCAATCATCCTGACTTTTGTTTTGCCGTTGGACTTGGATGATTCTGAAAGAACGACTGAGGCTGATGACTTCGTGCAACTCTGCTTCACTTGAATCCACTTCGAAGTCAAGACATCACCCTGTTATGGGACATGATGCCACCCAAATGAACGTGATGTCATTGTTCCTCTTCAAAATGAAGGACAAACAACAACAACAATATAGCATTTACCTATTAAATCTATGTAAGATTTTACTATCTAACGGCAGTTAATTGTGTGGTGCAATGGATAGAGTCCCATGGTGTATGTCACTGTGCCTAGCAAGATAGTTAATTGTACGGTGCAATGGATAGAGTGCCTAGAGTCAGGAAGACATAACTTCAAATGTGTTTCAGACACTAGCTGTGTGATACTGAATAGGTCACTTAACCTCTGTTTACCTCTTTGCTCATCTGTAAAATGGGGATAATAACAGCACCTATGTGACAGGGCTGTTATGATTATCAAATGAGATAGTATTTGTAAAGCACTTGGTACAGTCCCTGGGACATAGGAGACATTCTCATTCTCTCTCTCCTTCTCTCTCTCTCTCTCTCTCCCCCTCTCTCTCTCCCTTTCTCTCTCTCCCCCCACCATGCACACCCTTAGTCCCTTCCCCTTTCTCCCTATCCTTGTTTCAGAAATGTTTTTGGTTGCTGTTGCTTTATGAGCCCTTCTTTGGCAATATGGTATTTGATAAAATGGTTGTTGTAATGTTCATCTTCTTCCCACAGCAAGACAATGCTACAGTTGTTTCTAGGTGATGGGCGCCATAGGTCTAGAACTAGAAGGGACCTTAGAGGTCCTTTTATAGATAGGGAAACTGAGACCCACAGAGGTTGATTGATTTGCCCAAAGCCATAGAGAAAGCAAGTAGTCATGTTGCTTGTTCATTTGAAATTGCTCATGTTCCCAATCCACTTACATAATGCTAAGTAATTTTATGTAAATTCTCAAGTACATACTGATGGTCATTTAGTACTAATATTTTAATGGACATTTTAAATCCTGGTAATTACTACTATTATATTTTCTTCTTACAAAGGGATTCAACTTCAAAAAATGTTGACTAGCCCCAAATTCCAGCTCCTCCTGTGATATTTTCATTCATTTGATAAATGTATTTTGAACGTTACTATTTGCATCTTAATTATTACTTCTTTTGTCAGGCTTAAAATGTTGAATGCATAGACAAAATGAAAATCACCAGTTTATGGAACTGGTGAATTTCAGGAGTGAATACAAAATATCAGCAAATTCTGAAAAGAATCACTTGCTTCCCATGCTGAGCATTCAGCACATTATGTGGGTTTTTAAAAGAGGTTTGTGTTTCTGTTAGTAAACAGCAATAAGCAATATTGCTTCCAGCAGAGCTTCTAGAAAGTCAGACAGAACCCCAAATACAGCAGCATGTCATCAATGTCGTGGAGAGGACCATGATGCTGCCTGAGTTGGAATTTTAAAGGACGTCACAAAGCAGAATTGGGCAAAGTCCAATAAAAAAAAATCTGGTCTATATCACCAGGAAGTGGTGTTAATGTCAGCATCCATGTAGCCAAAATATATTTAGCAGAAGCATGACTGACATTGGTAGAACCCAAGGGGTAGAAAGTGAACGGAGAGGAGGAGACTGTATTCGTAAGTTTCCTTTAACTGAGTGCAATCAAAAGAAAAGTGACCTACATCTAAAATGGGCTCTTAGGTGTGTCCCTGCCCCATTCTGTGCATTATCTGGAGTGAGCGGTTGTTCTGTGTGCTCTCTTCTTCTGTTTTTTCATTTATCTATTTGGATATAATCCATTAAGTTTCTTGGTATTGATATCGGAATACACACATAATCATGCAAGCCATGCTTTTTGTTTATTTGTTTAATATTACAAATGGGAAGTGGAGGGGGAGAATGAAATCCTTGAAGAAGACAGGTTAAAGTTACAAAATATTTTAAATGGTGTTTATTATGTAGAAATACTGTTTGGTCTAGTAGATAAAGAGCTAGTGTTGGAGTCAGGGAGAACTGGGGTCATGTCACACTTTTGACATTCCCTTTCTTTGTGACCACCATAAATAAGCCTTTTAGGACTACAAGAAACATGATGAGGTGGAAAAAAGGTGTGGATCTCTGTTGCTAATGAGGTTTCTTTCCAGGGAGTTCCCTAGAAAATTGAAATTTCCTGGTTATCATTAAGTAGTTATTTCTCCAACTTTTTGATGATTGAGTGAGGCATCTGGTCTAAGGTTTTGTTAATATTGGGATTCCTGAAATGTTGGGTATTGGATACCCAATTGGGTATCCTATAATACTGGGTACTGAAACTTTACCACAGTTGCATATCAACTCCTCCTTCATTTATGTTCTTAGAGACTTTTTTAGGTTACATTAGATTAAAAGACTTAGTTAGATGTTCAAATATGACTTCAGATGCTTCCTATTTCTGTAACCCTGGGCAAGTCACTTAACCCCGATTGCCTCCAAAAATAAATGCATAAATAAATGGTGTGTGTGTGTGTATGTATGTGGGCACACATCTAGCAAGTATCAAACATAGGACTGGGATCTAGGTATTCCATACATATACAATATACCTACACACTGCTTCTCTGTTCAATTAAAATGATTTTTAATCAAAATAATTATCTGTGCATAAAGGTAGGAAATATTGAATATAGCCATTTCTGTGTATAGTATAACTATATGTGTTTAAAGTTATTCTTGTCCCAATGAATTAAATTATATATTTTAAAGAAGAAATAAATAGCATGTAACCTAAAATTAAAGCAACTAGGTGGTGCAGTGAATAACATATCAGCCCTGGAGTCAGGAAGACTCATTTTTTGAGTTCAAATCTGGCCTCAGACACTTACCAACTAGGTGACCCTAGGCAAGTGACTTAATTCTGTTGCCTCAATTTCCTCATCTCTAAAATGAGCTGAGGAAGGAAATGGCAAACCTCTTCAGTATCTTTGCCAAGAAAATCCTACATGGCATCACAAAGAGTCAAATAGGACTGAAATGCTTGAACAACAACAAACCTAAAATTATTTAATTATCAGGAAGTCCCCCAGGCTTGGGAGGTGGGATCCGTTAAATGAAATACTCTATTGGTTTCTTGGTGCCACTACCTTATTTAGCCAGCCTTTTTCACTAGTCTGTTTCTAGTAAGAGAAGCAAAATATATTTCTCTTTTCCCTTACTTGGGAAAAATAGTTCCCCCCAACACTTCTTTCTTGTTTTTATTTTTTCATATTAGTGTACAACTAAATAATTTAGGAAATACACTTTCAGTCGTGTCCAGCTCTCCATGACCCAATTGGGGGTTTTATTGGCAAAGATACCAGAGTGGTTTACTATTCCTTTCTCTAGCTCATTTTACAGAAGAACAACTGAAGTCAACAGAGTTAAATGATTAGCCCAGGGTCACACAGCTGTTAAGTGGCTGAGGCTTGGTTTGAACTCATGAAGATGAGTTTTCCTAACTCCAGAACCAGTGTGCTGTGCATGTGCCATCTAGCTGTCCAGTATACTAGAGGAAATATACTAGAGGTTAAAAAAATGAAAGGGGCACCCACATTCTTAGTGAAGCTTTAACACTTCACACATGTGAACAAATGGTAAAGTAGGTCTTTATCTTAGTTGTATTACTCATAATAGCTAATATATAGCACTTTAAGGTTTACAAAGTGCTTTACATTCATTATCATGTTTGATCTTCACAATACCCTTTATGAAGTAGGTGCTGTCACTATCCTCATTTTATACATGAGAACGCTGAAGCTGATCAGTTTAATTGATTTGTCTGCTGTTACATAACTAGCATGGGCTGAAGGCAGGATGCCAACTCTGGCCTTCCTGACTTAGTGAGCAATAAATACTCTACCCACTCTACTGTGCCTGGCAGTGGCCTACTCATGTATGTTTGCTTGTATCATTTGCTAACTTACATCTTTCCTTCTAGTTCAACCTAATTTTCTCCCCCTTGCATGCTAGCTGGAAATACTGTTTTTTTCACGTGAGGTAATAGCCTGTAGTTTAATTAAGTTAGGTTTGGCTTTAGATGTTTTTTCTCAAACTCAAATCACTCCGGCTCTTGTCGGCCAAAAATAGGTCCCTGGCCAAGTCCCACTTGGTCATTGTTTGGACCCTGATCAGCTCAGAATGAATGTAAATAGGTAAATAGAAACTTTTTCTGTTTTGGCCAGAAGCCTTGAAGGTCTTCCCCTCCCAGAATGAGTATTTTTTAGACTAGGAAAAAGAGGCCATTAGAAATTGAGGGGATGGGGCAGATAGTCGGTGCAGTGAGTAGAGCACCGGCCCTCAGGAGGACCTGAGTTCAAATTCGGCCTTGGACACCTGACACACTGACTAGCTGTGTGACCTTGGGCAAGTCACTTAACCCCAATTGCTCTGCTCTCCCCCCCCAAAAAAAGAGAAAAAAATAATAAAAAAAATAAATTGAGGGGATGCCCATCAATTGGAGAATGGCTGAGCAAGTTGTTGTATATGAATGTAGTGGAATACTGTTGTTCTGTAATAAATGAGGAGCAGGTGGATTTCAGAAAAACTTGGGAAGACTTACATGAAGTGATGCTGAGTGAAGTGAGCAAACCTGGAAAACATTGTACTCAGTAACAGCAACATGGTGCGATGACCAACTTTAATAGACTTAGCTCTTCTCAGCAATACAGTGATCTAAGACAATTCCAAATGACTCATGATGGAAAATGCTTTCCCCATACAGAGAAAGAACTATGAAGTCTGAATGGAGATCAAAGAAAACTTTCTCTCTTTTTTTGTCTTTTCCTTCTTGTGGTTTTTCTCTTTTGTTCTGATTCTTCTTTTGTAACATGACAAATGTGAAAATATGTTTAATATGATTGTACATGTATAGCCTATATCAGATTGTATGCCCTCTTGGGGAAGGGGGAAAGGAGGGAGGGAGAAAAATTTGGACCTCAATCTTAGAACGATGAATGTTGAAAACTATCTTTATATGTAATTGGAAAAAATAAAATACTATTGAGTGGAGAAGAAAGAATAACGGCCTAGCCCCAGTGAACATCTTACATTTTTAACAGTAGTAGAGCCTTAACTGAGCCTGGTTTGTCCTAATGTACTAAGGAAGAATGGAGAATCCCTACATGTTTAAGACCTTTAACCTATCCATCCCCAAACCCTGTTTCCTTACCTACCTTGGCCATGACCTCTACAAACCTAGCATCAAATTGCTTTTCTCTGGTAATCTTCGTTTTTGTGTATCCCTCCATCTTCTGTTTCCACCCCTGGTTCTTCTTGGAAGTTGGTATCTCAGGTATCATCACCCATGCTATAGAGCCATAGTCTACACTCTCTGAGGAAAAGGTTACCATTTTGCCTGGCACACAATACTCATGACAGATTTTTCTCCTCAGAATCCTCTTCTTTCCCTCCAACATGATTGCCCCATGAGAAACAATTCGTAGTTATGGCCTTGTTCAGACATATACGCCTACTATTTCAGCTGAATTCAAGGTTTTGATAGGGAAAAAACGATTTATGCATGAAATAAGTAACAAAAACATCTCATTAATAAACTCAAGGTCATAAGCCCACTGAGTTATCTTAGTATGTGAATATAATCAAGTAAATTAGCTTAGCATGCTAAAATGGTTTGTTTAAAGTCATTTTAGAAATGTTAGGACATTGCTAAAAAGGATTGCATTTAAAGTTCAAACTTGATGTTTTAGGGAACATGAGCTGCAACGATATTTTCTTTTGTAATACATTTTAGCATTTGAACATGAACTGATACTAGTTATTTTAGTAGGTAATTGTTTTAAATGAATAGACATAAAAGGTCATAGGCTCAGATGATAAAAAGTATTTATGAAACATCATTTCAGTGTCTTAAGAATGTAGAATCCCTTGTCTGGATAAGCATGAGTCTAAAATCACTTGATTGACTTAACCAGAGTGTAGAATCCCTTGACTGGCCTGAATCTAAACTTGCTTTAGTCAGCTTACTTTGAGTCTAGAACAGCTATGGTAGGAGTGACTTAAATCACTAACTGAAGCATCAACCTCCTTCTCATTGAGTGTTATTTTTTCAGTGTCCTATGTATGGACTCATACATACAGAGAGTGTAAATGTGCCTTTAGAAGCAGATGGTTTGCTTTTTCCAACTGATGTGAAAAGGAATGCAGCCAGCCCTACACAACTGCACTGTTGGAAAACATCTGCAGTGGGATTGTCCAGCATTAACAAAGGGAATAGTGCAGCAGCATGCCCTGGACACAAAGCCAAAAAGGTGTAGGTCAAGTCTTAATTGGTAACCAAAAACAGCAAGACTTGGTAGGAAGTAGTTGTGGATTCTGTTTATTGGCTATGTTCACACAAAATGGGTTTTCTCTTACATATCTGTCCATGCAGAATTCTAAGATCCCGCTATCATTATTCAGGACATAGTATGAAATATCACCAAATCTCGCATCTGTGAATAGAATTTACCCTCCCTATTAGCCACAGGAGAGCAAAAAATGAGTAAATCCCTTTCCTGTTGAGTCTCTGATTTTTCCCCCTCTAATTTTCTCCAATTAGGTTTGTCTTTGCTTTCTCCGCTAAGATGGGGCTTATCCTTCTACAGAATGTGTACACATTCCCAGGTGCAGGAATTTAGACTCTAATATACCAATGTTCTCATCTTTAGATGTCAGTCTTCAGGCAATTGTGATTCTGAAGAACACATCCAGAAATGAGAAATTGTCAATGACCTTCAAATCCAACACATGGCTGACATAAATCATTGCCATTCAGGGTATGGCCTTTCTTCCTAGGGCAGATACATTTACTGTCTCAATTTAGCATATTATTCTCAGCTGGCTTGATTATTTGGTATCCCAGTCCACAGGATCCTAGAAGGAATATGGGGAAAACCATTGGAAGTAACACCAGTGTTAGCAGACTTAACTTTTAGCTTATAATCAAGAGGAGAAAACTCAGAGGAAACAAAGAAACATAAATAACACCAAGGGTTACATACTTAAGAAGGTCAGGAAATGAGGAGAAAATTGTACAGTTTGAAAGGAAGTACTTCAAAAAATGATTTAAAATGTGAAAAACATTTTCACAGGACAGATTCATTTGGAATACACACACACACACACACACACACACACACCAGCTGTGTGATACTGGCAAAGTCATGTCATTTATCAATATTCTAGGCAACTGTGAGAGAGTAAGACACGTGAAAGATGTTATTCTCCATTGTTAGCGGGGCTTTTTTTCCTCACTGGGACTTTCTCTAAATTGATTTAAAAAAAAAGCAACTATCATAGCTAGTAGCTCTTAAAAGGTTTGCAAGATACTTCACAAATATCGTCTCATTTTATCCTCACAACAACTCTGAGAGGTATATGCTATTTTATCCCCATTTAACAGATAAGGAAATTAAGGGAGGGAAATGTTAAATGACTTTCCCTGGGAGACTCAGGTATTAAGTGTCTAAGGCCAGATTTCAAAATGTGTTTATATGTATTGTACATATGGGTATGTGTATACACACATATAAGCATACACACATATGTGTATATACACATACAAAATATCACAAAATAGGTCATTCTCCAGTCATGCCAATTGCACTGGGTATTAATGTACACTTATCAAAACAAAATCTTGATGTTAGAACTAGAATCAAGAACATAATCATAAGGTTACTAATGATATTCTTTTCAGCAAAACATGCAGCATGCTCACATGCTTTTTGAAAAATATTTTTATTCATTAGCTGTTGTCTGAAAAATATCTATATTGGATGTTCCTTAACAGCCCTACTAGACAATGGGCAGATTTTACCGAGTGTAATGCTTTTAACGGAAATCATATTTCACTTAAAAACACAGAAGAAATACTAGAAGAATGCTTTGTCTGTCCCAATCCAAAACTTTATTAAATCAAATTCTAATCCTTACTAGCTTGACATTCCCTAAATATAGATTCAAAGGTAGCGTTCCTTGCTTCTTCCTTTAAATGCATTTATATAATTTACTACCAAGTCACAATTTGTTGTTGCCACTATTTATGGCTATTTCTGTGTTTTTATTCTGTTCCTCCCTAAGCCTTGTGAAAATTTGAAAACCAATTCAAAATATATGAAAATCTTCCAGGACCATTGCAAAAACAACTTTTTTTAAAGCTATGAAACAATGTATTTTAACTATTGCAGTACATTGGTGAACTCATTTATGCAATTATATTGGTAGATATCAAAATCCATATATATACCTCTCATATTGTTCTTTTCTGTACCTTTCCATAAATTCTCTGTAGAAAACGTGTCCAATGAACATATGGGCCTACACTTGATTATCTTAATATTTTGTGTTTATCAGGGAAACATTCAGATTGTCCCCTTCCAATCCACTGATCTTACCACAAAATGAATTCAACTAATTTTCTGGTCATAATTATCTTTACCATTTTATACTAGTTTTGATGGTAAAAGCATTGTTAGTAGCATACTGCTTCCTGTTTGATCTCTTTCAATTTCTTTTCAGTTGCCGTCATTGTGATTCTTCTGAAGTTGTGGTGTTGCATAATGCATGAAAATCTAGCACTTAGAATACTCCTGTTCAAAAGATGATCTTCTACCCTAATGAAAATCTTAAGGTCATTGAAGATGCTATGAAATTTCTCAAATGAAATCAAGTCAATTCACCTCCTACAAAAGATAGAGAGAGACGGAGAGACAGAGACGGAGAGACAGAGATGGAGACAGGGGGTGCAGCGGGGAGGGGAGAGGAAAAGGGAGCAGAGAGGTAGACAGAGACAGACAGACAGAGACACCGAGACAGAGGGAGGAAGGGAAGGAAGGCCAACTACATAATGCTCTACATCACTAACATAACGTAACTTCAGAAATTGAAATCAAAGCAACTCTAGAGGTTCAACTTCACAACCATTAAATTGGCAAAGGTAATATAAAAGATAAAAGACAATTGTTGGGAGTGGATATGAAAGGACAGGCACATTAATCCATTATTGAACTAGTCTTACTCTTCTATGGTTTCAGCTCTAGCCCCAAAGTCACTAGGCTGTGCATAGCCCCTTGACCCAGCAATACCGTACAAGTATATCTTGGGCAATACCATATTGCCCAAAACAAATGTAAAAGAGAGGTACGTTACCTATATACAATAAAAATATAGCAGTATTTTTTAACAAGTAACTGATAATAAAGTAGGCATCCAGTACTTCAGGAAGGTACGAAACTATGCCATGATTATAGAATGATAGTGCACCTTGATGAAAGAGATGAATTCAGAGAACCATTGGAATACTTTTTAATGAAATGATATAGCATAAAGTCAACAGAATCAGTAGAACAATATACAGTGACAACATTGTGAAAGAACACAACTATGAAAGACTTAGGATCAATGGAATAACAATTATGAATCCAAAAGTCTAATGATGAATTATGCTTCCCACCTCCTGGAAGACAAGAAATAGACTAGAGGTGTAGAATGAGACATGGATAGATTTTGAAGTGCCACAAACTTGGATAAAAATTTAAATCCTTATAGCAGT
>CM053623.1:192211685-192272705 GCA_028646595.1 Phalanger gymnotis
CAGCCAAGCCTCTGGTGTTCTCAAGCCCCGCCTCAACGACCAGAGACCAATTGGTTCCCGAGTTGGCCCCTCTTAAGTCATCAATCTACACCCACACAGGTTTCACACCTGATAGGGCTTTGGGCCTGGGGCTTAGCACTTAACAGGTGAAAGTACTTTCAAGGTAAACAAAAGCCAAAACTCCTGAAGTGCCTTCCACTCAAAGTAAACAAAATAAACAAAAGCCAAACTCCTCAAAGGCATCTGTTAAACTAAGCCCATTTTGCCTTACTGGCACACTATACATCCTAGAGAATGGTCTTAGACAAATATTGGTTGAATGACTGGCCCAAGGTCACACAGCTCATAATTTTCAAAAGGCTAAGCCCAGTCCTCTTTACACTAAGCCAGGCTGGTTCTGTTTTGTTTTTCATTTAATAGACAATTAACTATTATTCAGTCAGTTGAATTAAATGGCATTAGAGTTTTGATATCCTTAAACTAAAAGTAAAACTTTTTTGCTTTCTGTTCAAATATGCCCAATGGGAAGATGTGGTACAGAAGACCCTCCAGGCTTGACAGGCAACCTCTATATGGGAGTGATCTACTGAGAACAATATCATTTCTTTTTTCCCCAATTCTAGACCTAGTGCCACCTTGATGCACAACTGTATAAATTCCTGGTCCCAAATTAATTGTTTCTTATGCTGTCTTCTACATCACAGGCAAACTCTGACTTCTCTCCAGAGACCCACTTTATTCAGTTCTGTACCTATGGGGACATCTGCCCAAGCCCGATCTACCTTAGTATATTACTCTCGAAGAGAATAAAGCACCCTTATGTGCTCAGCCCCAGTCCCTCCAAAAACGACAGATTTGATACAAAACATGTTTTGCGTTTTTTGTGCCCAACATTTTTCTAAAGTCAGAGTATGCCAGATCTCATGTCTGAATAACCTTTTTCTGGTGCATGCACACACACACACACACACACACACGAATATATGTAGATAGAATAGATATATATGTATTTCACATCTTGTGTGTTCCAATATCCTTTCAGTTGCTGTCTCTTCCATCCCAGACTTTTGCTTTATTTGAGTTAATGCCCTGAGATCTTTTTTAAATACAGCATGAGTCTCTTTTCTAGTTGTTTTGGCAATGTGAAGGGGCCATGTAAAAGTATAGCATCCTCATTTAACTATATTTTTAATGTCTCCTCTGTTTTACTGTAGTCAGGATCTGGATGTGAGCCCTTCCAGTCATCTATAAAATGAAGGAGTTGAAACAGGTGATCCCCAAGGTTCCTTAACTATAGAGCATATGATTATTTAGGTTTTCAAAAGATATGCTTTTTGTCCCTGGAACCCTAATTGTATCAGTGGCTTTTGCATGCCTTTGTTTGACCTCATTCGTTGTATGGTTTGCCAGGATTCCAGGCTTCCTCTTCACACCAAAATGAACTAATTAAATCTAGGACTGGTTTCCAGTAATGAGGACCTTTAGCTTATGCCTCCTTGAGGGCATTTGTTTGTCACAGGCTTTTCAAAATTCAGACTGGAGATATTGCCATGTCAGGACTGATATACATCTGTTGTCAATTAATGATTTATCTGTCTCAAAGCCAGTGTCCAACTAAAACATAAATTTGTTTGCTACGGTAAATATGAATGGTTTCTTGAATTCTATATTCAAATTGGGAAATTGATTGTCATCATTCTGTTCACTATAATGCTTAATTCAAATAGAAACTTTCTTAACCAAACAATATTAATATTTCAAGAATAACCAGTTCCCTGGTTTTGGCCATTAATTTTTAGCCCTTGGCTAAATTATAATGATAAAAAAACTTTATTCAATTTGTGCTTCCATATAATCTCTTCCTAACACAGGGAAGTAATGTTTTCAGGGAAACAATTGGGACAAATTGCGAAGAGTATTATGAAATCAAAGTATAATAAAAATGGAAAGCATCAGTTCTTGAATGGTCATAATCTACCAATTACCTCTTGGAATGTTGTCACTGAAATTCATTGTACCTCATGTTGAAAAACACAAAGCTTAAGTGTAAGTCTGATTGATCTCCCTTCCCCCTCTTTTAGTATCTTTCCTAGCTAAATGATTCTATTTCAGTTAGTTGCTTTTTCTCTGTTCACTAAGCACACCAGAAATTGATTGCCTAACCTTGATGTCAGGGAATATGTCCTCTATTCCTTTGAGAATTTACCCAAACGTATATGAGGTAGAGATATTACTTAGATATTTCTTGAATGTACATGTATGGACAGTGGCTCCTGCAAAATGCTTCCCTTCTGCATAGTAAGAACAAGACTGAGGTAGATTTCAGCTTGCAGCCGTAATATATGATATTTTCATCCTCCTGTCACGGTCTAATGGCTTTAATTTTGATACAACTGTGTCTCAGACAAAGGGAGAATCTAGAGTAGGAGTTCTTAACCTTTTTGTGTGTCATGGATCCCTTTGGCAGTTTGGCGAAATCTATGGCCTCCTTCCTAAAATTGTGTTTTTAAATGCCTAAAATAAAATATGTGGGATGAGAAATGAAATCAATTTTATTGAAACAGTTAACCAATTGTTAAAAAAAAAATTCATGATCCAAAGTTGAAAACTCCTTATGTAGAAGATGGAAAAAAGGTTCTTTTAGACTTTAAGTTCCTTTAGATCACAAGTTATTTTATTTCCATCTTGTTATTCCTAGCTCCTAGCATAACTATTCGCACATGATAAGTCCTCTATACATTTTAGTTTAAATATATTAAATTTGTATAATAAATATTCCCCAGGACAAAGAAGAATCAATGTTGTCCTGAAAAGGGGACAGGAGAAGAAGAGAAATGAATGATAATAACAGGTACTAAGAGAGGGAGGGAAAGGGAGAGGACAAGGAATTATAACAGAGATCATATACATATCATAACATATCAAAGGCCAGCAAACTGGGCTTATCCAGTGTGCTGAAATTTAGAAGGCACAGACATGTACTCACTTGTAGTCAGTCACACCAGACATAGTTAGCAGAAAGAATTATTTAAAATAGGAAGTATGTGCTTTTCTCAGTTGCTATATCCCAGGTGGCCTCACTGTGCCCTAGGGGCTGATGTCTGGAGTGGTTCCTATTTCACCTTTCCCCAGCTGAGTTTATCTGCAAAAGCTGATTTTAGAGCATTTAATTTTTTTTTTTTGCTGCTTGCCCTGAGGTGCTAAAAATACCAGCGATGCCTCTGACAAAAGGTAGGTATCATCCTGAAAATAATTAAGACTAGGTCATTTTACACTCATGCATACCCAGAGACCCACACAACCAAAGCAGTTTCTTTGTACCTGGGCATTGTACGTGATGCGCTTTCAAAAGGGGACATAAGAAAATAGTGTGCTCCATTTTCCTAGTTTAGTGTAAACCTTTAAAAATGATGTGTTTTTGCTATATATTTTCCAATGGAAACTTTAATGATTTTCCTTTCTCTGCTTAGATTGATGAATAACACTAATAGAGTTGTTTTGTTGAAACATTTTCTAAGGAAAGAAAAGTGATATTGAATTTCATTACTTAAATTACTATTTCATTTAAAATGAATTCAAATTATTCTTGTAAGTAAATTTGGAGCTTCAGAATTTCCGTGATAGCTCCCTGACATAGTATACTTAGTGCTATATTTGAGTCTTCTAGCTATAAAATTGTATTATGCGTAACGTTAAAAAATTTAGAAAACTGGGCTAATTGACTTTTAAATGTGGGTGTGTTGATGTTAATTCAGAACTTAAATACCTGCATGGGTGCTGTTTTTATGTCAACCATGAGGTTATTTTTTTCATTTATAAAGGGCTAGTGTACAATTTGGAATAAACTACCCTCTTTAGCTTTTAACTAAAAATATGCTTGGAAGGTATTTCCTAGCTAGAAACAAAATATCTACAGGACACAGTCATGAGAAAAGATGAATAATACTCAATAGCAGATACATCAGCAGTCACATTGTACATGGGAAGGCGATATGGTAGATGTGAAGGTAACAAACATAGTAAGGCAAAATCATGTTGGATTGAAAGCTAAAGGGTTGCAGCAATAGATGAGATCCTAGAGGTCAGCTAGTCCAAGATACTCATTTATAGATGAGGAAACTAAAGACCACAGAGCCTAAATGACTAGATTTCCTAATTCCAAATTTAGGAATTTTTCCTGCTATATCAGTTTCAGGTCAAGAGTTTTGTCAAGTTTGCTGGTGGGCAGAAATCATTTGCATATGTATTTATACATATTCACATATATTTGCATATGTATATGCACGTGTTTATATGCATTTAGATATGCGCACATGTGTATGTGTGTATATACTGATGAATATTGTATTTTTAAAAGAAATATTGCTAATATCTTTCTTTTAATGTAAATTTTTCTTGATGTCTTCTTGGAGCATCATTAGAATTTCCCCCAGTATCTCTCCCCCCTCCCTCCCTGAGATCCATACCAATAAATAATGGTTTTGAAGACAAAATAGTGAAAAGGGGGAAATCAGCATAACTGAGTAATATATGAAAAAAATCTGAAAATATATGCAGTATCCAACATTTCTGAATATCCCACCTCTGCAAAGGGATGAAATGGGAATTTCTTCTCATATTTCTTCCTTATGCCATGCTTGTTCTTTATAATTTTGAAACATTGACTTTTGGTTTTTTTGTGGCAGTTATTTTTGTTTACGTTGTCTTATTCATTGTGTACATTGTTTTCTTGTGTGTGCTTACTTCACTCTGTAACAATTCATGTAGATCTCCCCATGCTTGTCTGCCTCCATTACATTAGTAATTTTTTACACCATAATGATATTCCATTATATTCATGTACCAAAACTGGTTTAGCCATTTCTCAATTGTTGTATGCCGGCTTCCTTTCCTGTTTGATATCACAAAAAATACTGCAGTAAGTATTTCTGTATATGGTGACTTTCTGCTTATCAGTAGCCTCCTCAGAAACCTTTTCAAAAGGGTCAAGTCATAGCTCTCTTAGTCCAGGTGGAGAGAATAGAGAAGCAGTGGTAACACAAAAAGTTACCTGCCCTTCCCTAAGGAAATAGCTTTGATAAAAGCGGTACCTGTTTTTCATAGTCCCCTTTTAGAAGTTAAATATTCTGGCCAGGGATTACCACTTCCATTTATATCAGCCAAAATGTTAATTGGTGATATCTAAGTAACAAACTGACAATTTGATAATCCACTGAACAAATGAACTATTCTCACCATGCTGAGACCACTTACTACCCCATCCTTGGTATGAGTGGAGTTTTTGCTCACTCTCTTTCAAGGCTCTACGTTTTCCTTTCCAAAGCAAATCACTCTCCTCTTTCTTGGAAGGTAGAGGCATGATTTTCTTTTAAAACCTTGGTGTAGCCCAACAAATGGTGAGCACAATAAAAAGGCAAAGTAACGATGCCTATGCTTAGCTTCCTTTGTGGCCTGCTGTTCTTATGTGCTAATGTTTTATTCTTAGGGATACCTAGATTACAAATTCATTGACAATCTTGTAATAGCTCAATACCATCATCACCACCTCTTTGACTGATAGTTCTAAATTAGCTTCAAGCCCCTAGTTCTGTCTGAAGTAAATATTTCTTCTCTCCAAAACAAGGAAATAGCATTTCTCTTATCTTCTTTCTGTTTGTAAACATTAAGATACATGTGCAACAGTATATTTCTTTTGGACCACAGGGTTTTATCAATTAAATCAAATTATATCAGTTAAATCAATCCTAAAATGAAAGTAATAGAACAAATAAGCTTGCACACTTGACTAACTGAACAAAGTATAAACAGCTTTCTTGCCGATGAGGAAGGAAGATTACTGATTTCTGTCCTCAACCTAAAATGGATCAGGAGCACAGTATTTGCCTAAGAACCTGCTAATACCCTAGCTTCAGGTACCTCATAGGCACTGCTTACATGGCTCTGCACTCAGATATCTAATTTGCATGGCTTTCTTGTTCTCAACCCAGATTATCTTTTTCCTTCTCTCTACTCTCTCTACTTATGAGTTCTCCTATAGTTGTGAGCCAAGATTTTTTTGGAACTGGAGAGGAACAAGCTAATTGCCCATACTCACACAACACCAGATGAGACAAGGAAATTTTGATGAACAGTTGAGGAAATTGAGGTTAAAGTTGCCTCCCACATGAACAGATCTGGGAATCAGCTATGAGCCCTTGGGTAAAAGGCCTGTAGGGGTATTTTTTTTTTAATCAGGGACCTCCCGATAAACCTCCTTGAAGGTTGCTTTTTAACCTTCTTAGCAGTGACTTTAATTTTGTGTTTATCTTCTGGATTGCCTTTAAACTTTCTTGAGAATTGCTTTTGCTTGAGGCTATTTGAATATGATCTTTAATAAATGGAATTTATTTAAAACCTCCAGCTCTGAATGATCCATTAGACTAGATGTAGGATAGCAACCCTGACACGTACTCACCATCCTACTTACCAAAAAAAAAAGGAGGAGGGGCTGAGCCTGGAATTTTGGCAGTGTCCATTCACCACTTAACTTTTCCTTGGAGTCTTTTCCTCTAACAGGTAGATTATGTGAATAATATTATTAAGTAACTTGGAAATCTTATAACCTATCTTTACAATACCCCACCAAAAGCACTAAATTAGAATGAGTCGTAACAAATGAATTCTTTAATCTTCATTATTAACAAAGCTACTGTGGGGGAAAATGAAAGTATGGTTAATTACTTCTTAATTACTGATGATGTAGAGATTTTTAAGCACTTCTGAAAGTTGAAAAAGTTGAATGTAGCTAGATTAGAAGGAAGATGCTAAATCATTCTGTCATTTGGATGAATAATTTTAATTTGTAGGTTAATTTGTCATTATTTAGTAATTTTTGAGCACCTACAGTATTCATAGCACAATATCTCAGAAGCCATTTGTTATATGGCTGTGAGTCTCAGAACACTATGGTCTCTGAAGAATTAAAATTGAGTGCCAATCAGAGCAGCAGTGGAGAGGTACATGGTAGGTGTAAGTAGGCTATAATATGAAATGAACAAATTAGAAATGATAAGATTTGGATTAAAGGATGTCATCAGACAAATATAATTGAAAAATAATATGAGCTGGTAATATGATAAAAATAAGAGACAACCATTGTAGCTCATGGGCTGGATGGTTGTCCTTCTGGTGTCTAGAAATCTCTGTTGGTCGTTAGTTATAACTCCTGTGCTGACCATTTGGAAGTTCATGAATAACAGGTGCACAGGATGGGTAGGCAAAGATAAGTGTCTGCGTCACTGGAGGAAGTGTACCCATCAGGGACATCACAAATTTGAGTATTCATTATTGCTACTTAGAGGAGCATAGGGTCATGTTGTGAGATCATAGATTTAGAAGCTATAAGGGACCAGAGAGGCCATATAGTGGTGGGGAAGAGGTAGTGTATGTTCTAGGCATGGGGGATATGAAGTGCAAAGGACATAAAGACAGGATCGCAATGTGTGAGGGACAGTAAGGACAATTTGGTAAGACCATAGAGTGTGTGAAGGTTACTAATATTTAATTTAATTTAATAATTAAAAAATACCAGCTGGAAATGTAAGTTGGATCCAAACTATGAAGAGTTTTGAGAGCCAAATGGAAGATTTTATATGTGTTCCTACAGTCAATGGACAGCTACTGCAGTTTATGGAGCCTAGCAGTGGCTTGTGCTTTGGCAAAAATCACTTGATTATTGGAGAAATGGCATATACTCAATACTGACAGTTTATAGAATAATAGGTTAAAAGCTGGAAGGGATCTTAGACATCAGCTAATCTAATCCTCACTTTTTATTTTGTTCAGTCATTTTCATTGTGTCTGACTTTCCATGACCCCATTTGAGGTTTTCTTGGCAAAGATACTAGAGTGATTTGACATTGCCTTCTCCACCTAACTTTATAAATGAGGAAAGTGAGGCAAGTGAGGTTAAGTGACCTTCCCAGAAACTTACAACTAGGAAGTATCCGAGGCCTGATTTGAACTCAGGAAGATGAATTTTCCTGACTTCTGGCCTGGTGCTCTATCCACTGGGCTACCCAACGTCTGCCCAGCTATCCCAATCCTCACATTTTACACATGAGAACACTGAGATCCCAGTAACAGAACTGTCTTACCCATAGTCACAGAGGTAATGTCAGTATTCATTTTTAGGCTCTCTGATTCCAAAGTCAGTACCTCCCAATATTTAACAGTCTTAGTGTGATTTTTTTTATTATCCTCTGCCTCTTTTTGTACAATTTTTTTAACTATGTCTACAAAATGGAAGGAGTTGGGGGACACAGGGATGATGCTGTTTTCATATTTTTATCTGTTTCATTAATCATCAGGGATAAAAAATTAATTAGCAAGGAACAGGTAGGTGGTAAAGTAGGTACAGCACTGAGCTTGGAATCAGGAAGAGCCTGGGGGAGTTAGAGTTTAAATAACTTGCCCAGGGTCATAAAGGCAGGATGCATCAGAAGCTAAATTTGAACCCAGATCTTCTTGATTTTGAGGCCAGCTTTAAAGCTACTATATCAGGATGCCTATCCAGATTACATTAAGTTAGTTTTAAAAAAGGAGACAATACACACACACACACACACACACACACACACACACACACACACACACATATACACACACACTTTTTAAGATTGAATCTCCCTATTTTACCCGGGATGGAACTGGAATGGCTATTGATGGACCCAGTCCCCCTAGTATAGGATCTGTGCTTTGCCCCATTTCTGTCACTGATTGGTTTGCCCTTCCTTAGGCATTCTGGTTATATCCTCCACCTATTCTCAGGTGCT
This sequence comes from Phalanger gymnotis, assembly GCA_028646595.1. NCBI lineage: Eukaryota > Metazoa > Chordata > Mammalia > Diprotodontia > Phalangeridae > Phalanger > Phalanger gymnotis. The sequence goes on from CM053623.1 coordinate 192,220,499, forward strand.
TACCATATTGGTGCTAGACTTGGTGTGGGCTCAGCATCAGTAGCCTAGTCCACCAAAGATCAGGACTCTAGAGTTCAGCCAGCCTCAGCCTCCCTCGAAGGAATTGAAGATGTCCAGTATCATGCCTGGCACTTAATAATGACTTTTGTGTCCCTTCAAACTATAATCTATGATCCTCATCTTGTCTAAATGCTACATGTCCCCCGGATCCTCCCCTAGTACTCTGTACTCAGTTGTCAATTAATATCTAGTGAATGATTGAATCAATTACTAAGAGGTACCCCATACTCTGAATAATAATAATAATAAATAATTATAGTAGTTATAATAGTTGTGATTGTAATAAAACATGTAGTCAGATTCTGATTATTTTGCAAGACACTGACAAACACTTTGCAAGAAAGGTAATAGAGTAAATAGATCTATTTAGATATTATATTTCCTTTCTGCTAATCTAGACAATTTATATTTTTTGTAAATGTCTTGCCATTTCACTTAAATTATTAAACTTATTGGTATATAATTGGACAAAATAACTTCTTATAATTGCTGTCATTTCATCTTTGTTAGTGATATATTTACCCTTTCATTGTTGATACTAGTGATTTGATTTTCTCCTCTTTTTTTAATCAAATTAACCAATTGTTTATTTTATTCATTTTTTTCATAAAACCAAATCTTAGTTTTAGTTATTAATTCAATGATATTGGCCCTGTCCTCAAGGAGTGAGAGTATCTGCTCTGTGCTTCCTAAAGTATGTGTACACATCTTAATTCATTTCCCTGGCTTCTTACAATAAGATAACGAGCTAAGCAGGAGAGGTACTATTATTTCCACCATACCCATGAAGTAACTGATGTTCAGCTTTTAAAAGTGACCTAAAGAACGTAAGAGGGGAAGGACTAGAATCTAGCTCCCCCCTTATTTAGGGAGGAAGACTCTACTTGCCCCTATTCCTGGATTACATTTCAAAAGGATTGTAGTTTCATTGTCTCTAAGAGAATAATAGAAACAAAAGGAATTGTTGCTCGTTTATTCCTTTTAAGGCCCATTTTGATGACATGAATCTATAAACCTGTCAAGCAACTTGTAAATGATGGAGATCTGTGGCCTAGCAACAGTTCCCATGGAACGCTGAAGAGGTAAATGGCTGTGGTTGTAATCATGCATCCTTACACAGTGAAGAGGAGAGTGGCATCTTAGTGGAGAATGACTGGGAAAGCCTGATTTATGTTTATTGTATAGCGTATGGCGAGCTACAGGAATTCCTCCCCAGCTACAAGATTAGGAGGAAATTGTTTTTTTGACATTTGTAACCTTCAAGTAAAGAAGTCTTCCACTACTATTATTTTCTCCTCTTTTTAATTAAAAGGCTATAGAAACAATCTGTCTACTCTAAAATGGAAATCCACCCAGTTCCTGAAGTAAAATGGGCATAGTCAAACCAGTCTGGTACATTCCCACTGATTTCAGAAAATGGCTTTCTCTCTGTTTATGTCTTTCATGCCTTCTCCTCATCTTCCCCCTACTTATAAGGGTTTCACTTGCATCTTACCTCCTATCGAATCCCTATCAATCCTTTAAAGCTGAGCCCAAATTTAAGGAATCCCATGAAGCCTTTCTTGTAACTCCACTATTCTTAATGACTTTGGTTTTTAGACTTAATATACAACTTAGTTTTGCAATTTGCTCGTGAAGTCATTGTGTAATATCATGGTGCGTTATACTTATTAGTGTTTGATGTTTGTTCTCCTACCACATTATGAGAGCCTTGATAGTAAAGCTTGGTATCATGGAAGGAGTGACAGATGTCACGTCAGAGGACAAGGGATTGAACCCAAGCTTTCCCCATTGTTGGCTGTGTGAATTTGGCAAGCATCTGTTTTCTCCCCTTTAAAATGAGGCAGTTGGATGAATGACCTTTGACACCCCTTCAATATATAAATCTATGATCCCATGATACACATGTTATCTAAACTTTGAATCAGCCCCCAGAAGCTAGTGGAGTATTCTGCACACAATTGGCAATCAAAGGGTGAATGATTGGATTAGTTCCTAAGGGATACCAATACTCTAATGATAATTATATTATATTCATGTTAAAATAGGTATCAGAATCTGACTTCACGCATTCACTGAGCTGAGCACTTTGGAAGAAAAGAAATAGACCAAAAATTTTCCCTCCCCTCTAAGAGTTTAAAGTATGGTCATGGAAATGGACCTAAAGCACTAGGGCATGTATAAAGGCATATAGTCACCATATTCAAGGAACTTACATTCTGATGGGAGAAATTGCATGTAAATAGTTCCATAAAATAAAGATATTTACAGAGTAGATGAAGGTAATCTCAGAGGGAAGGGACTTCCAATACTTCTTGTAGTAATGGGATTTGAGCTTAATCTTGCTGGAAGCCAAGGGATGGGGAAGGAAAAAGGAATAAGCATTTATATAGTACCTACTATCTGCCAGGCACTTTGCTAAATGCTTTAAAAATATTATTTCACTTAATCCTCACAACCCTATGAGGTAGGTGTTGTTATTATACCCATTTTACAGTTGAGAAAACTAAGGCATAGGTTAAGCAATTTGCCCAAGGTCACACGTCTAGTAAGTGTTTGAGACTGAATTTGAAGCCTGGTCTTTCTGACTACAGGCCTAGCACTCTATCCTCTGTAGCTTCCTAAGGAAGGGAGTAGGTACAAATGGCAGAGTAGGTCATTTCCAGGGATGAGGGAATAGTTAGTACAAGGAGAGAGAAATAAAGAGGATTTATCATGAACAAGGAATGTCAAGGAAACCAGAATAGATGGATTATTTAGTCACCATAGGGGAATAAAGTATAAGAATCCCAGTGAAGTATGAAGGGGTCAGGTTTGGATGACCTTTAAATGCTAAAGAGAAAACTTCATATTTGATCGTGGAGGTAATACTGAGCGACTAGAGTTCATTGAGTCAGATAGTATGGTCTAAACCTATAATTTTGAAACATCATTTTGGCGACTGTGTGCATGATGGATGGGAGTGGGAAGAGAAATGTGGAGAGAGACAAAAAAGAAGGATTTTGCATGACTCCAGGCGAGGGATGATGAGAGCCTGAACAAGCATGGCAGTCATATGAGTAGAAAGAAGGGAACATAAATGAGAGATTCGGTGTGAAGGTGAAAATGACAATATTTGGGGACAGATTGGATACATGGGGGGAATGTGAGGGCAAAGGGATCATGGATGTTGCAGAGATTGTGAATGTGGGTAACTACAAGGATGGTGGTAGCCTTGATATTGATAAAGAAGTCAAGAAGAGTCACCATGAGATTGTAAACTCTATCAAGGCCCATACTATTTTTTATTTCATCTTTATATTTCCAGTGCCTTAAACAAAATTACCTAATAATTTGGAAGCAAATTATACTAACGTTTTGATGTGAAAACTGCAATAAGAGGGATATGAAATGTTGAGGGCCCTAGGAACTGAGATATATTATGCATTTCTGACAAGAGGATCAAATACATGGCCTTTTCTGACCCACTAGATACATTTTGACCTTGGTCCTGAAGGATGGGAAGCTAAATAGAGCAAGGACATTTTACATGGTGTGACCAAAAACAAAAGGGCAAATAGCCCATTTTAGTTGGATTATGAAGTAACAAAAGCCTGAATGGGTAAATTGGAGCCTAATCATGGAGGTCCTTTAATTCTATTTATTAAGGACATAATATGTTCCATGCAGTACAAAGTGCTTAGATTGCAAAGAAAGAAATAAAAGAGGTCCCTGCCGCACAAGGAACTCACAATCTAATGAGGGAGAAAATGCAAAAAAAAAAAAAATACAAACAAATACAGGAGAAATTGGAGATAATCTCAGAGGGAAGGCCTTGGCATTAAAGGGATGCAGAATAGCTTCTTGTGTATATGACACTTCACCTGAGACTTGAAGGAAGATGGGAGGAAGAGACAAAGAGAGAATTCCAGGCATGGAAGATGGAGTGTTTTGTGCAAAGAAATGGTAAGAATGGTTGTGTATGCAGTGTAGTACATGAAAAGACTGGACAAGCAGGATAATTTTAGAAAAATCTTGAAAGATTTACAGGAACTGCGGCAAAGTGAAATGAGCAGAACCAGGAAAACATTGTACACAGCAACAGCAACATTGTATGATGAAAAGCTGTGAAGGACTTTTATTATCAGCAACACAGTGATCCAGGGCAATCACAAAGGACTAATAATGAAGCATACTATCCATCTCGTGAGAAAGAACTGATATTGTTTGAATATAGACTGAAGCATGCTATTTCTCACTTTCATTCTTTTTCTTTTTGAGTCTTCTTGTACAAAGTGACTTATATGGAAATGTTTTACATGATAGCATTTGTATAACCTGTATCTGATTGTTTACTGTCTCAGGGAGAGGGGAAGGAAGGGGGAGTGAGTGAGGCACAGAATTTGGAACTCAAAACATAAAACAGTTTAATTGTTTTCACATGTAATCGGGGGAAATTATATATAGACACATGAACATATATAAATACATGCGCATATCTGTGTATATGTACACATGTATACACATACATGCATACATACATACACATACACACACACACACACACACACACACACACACCCATACCCAGAGAGCAACTGGACTAAGGAGGTGACATCGTCATACCTATACTTAAGGAATTTTTACTTTGAGAGTCATTAAAGGGGTTGGGTTTTGCTTTGTTTTAATAGACAAATGATATGACCGTTAGGAAGATTAACACAGCAGCTCTATCTAGCATGATTTGAGAGAAAGAGAGAGACAGACAGACAGACAGACAGACAGACACTAATAGGCACAAAGACTAATTAGGAAGCTTTTGCAATTGTCCAGGCCAGACTACTTTGCTAAGAAGCTTAGCGTGCTTTACTAAAGTTAGCTCATTGATCCTTAAGGACATCAGTTTCATATTGTTAATGCCCAATCCTAAATTGGGTAATTAGAAAGGATGAATATGTTGCTAGCACACTTTGTTTCTGTAGTTGAATCTCCACTGTGCCCTTTGCTGGCCATATGGCTAAGGTTCTGATTCTATCTGTGTAAAACAGAGATTATCCTAACTTGCTATAGCTACCTCAAAGGATTACTGTGAGGAAAATGTTTTTTAACAGTGGAAAGCATATGCAGATGACACAAATGCACATCCTTAAAGTATGCTTTGGGTTGGATTTCCTTTAATGACAACACATTTGTGGACATCCAATGGACCAGGTGGTCTCCTTGGTCCTAAACATGTCACAGTTGTGAAAAGGTGATCAAGACTATTTATTATGAGATTTATTTATTATTCCATTAAAATTGCAATGTGAAGTGACTAGTTGATGTGATGGGAGGGAACTCTCTGTAACTGTGAAATAGAACAAATGGAGTAATAGGAAGAAAACAAGAGAGAAGAAAGTAGTATAGTTTAAAAAATATTGAATTTAGAGTGAGAGGACATGGACTTACTTGTCTCTTCATTACCAATTAAAGCCTTCATGAATATGGGCAAGACACTCATTAGAGACAGTTGAGCTAGGTACCTCTTAGCGCTGAACCTATGATATTATGATCTGGTTAGGCTCTGAAATAATTATAGTGCTTTATTAGCACTGTTTAAGTACTGAACAAATCCAAGTCAAGCAAAAGTGACTCTGGATCTCACTCAAATACTGAAATGGCAATAATATAATAATCCATTAGATTGTCATCTCCTTAAGGTTTGTGTTTGGTTGTAGCTCCAGTGCTTAGCATAGTGCGGTTACATAGTAACTACTTAATTAATGTTTATTGATTGATAAGTGAAATTTCACCCTAACATGCCCACAGACAGGCCACCATGTCGCTTCTGTGCTAGCTCTACACCATGCCATCAATGTCAACTTTCAATTTTCATTCTCATATCTGAGCTATGGCCACAGTTAAAATGAGTGTGTGCTCCTTGAGGTCAGGAACTTTCTTGCTTGCTTGCATCCATATCTCTTGAATGTAGCACAGTTCTTGACCCATAGTAAGTGCTTAATTAATGCTTTTGCATTCATTTTATTCACATTTACTACCATTCTTTGAATATTTTCCTCCATTTCACATATGGAAATATTAACAAAGATTGTGATTTACCCAATTTAAAAAATACAATCATAACAACTTTCAACCTTCCAGATTCCCATGCCTTGTTTTCTATCAAGTATACCACCTATGTCACAACCTGATTAAAGAACTGTCTAGAAAAATTCTGAATCTAGGACTTCATTCTGATAAAATACCTTTTTGCCATTTTTTAAGGTTCAGTGTTTCTGCAAATCTCTGTTCTTTAACCAACAGTATGATTAAAAAGGAGTTATTTAGATAAGTCTTATCTATTGTGTTCATGAATATTTTTTCTTTACAATAGAATGTTCTGTCAACTTTCACAGCAGTAAGAGACATCTGTCTATTCTGTATTCAAAATGCCTTTAATATTTCTCCATCTGGAAGAACACTCATCCACAATGTGTCAACTGACCTCAATTAACACTAAAGTTTGCCACAGCAAAATATTAAACTTGACATAATATAAGACTAACCTGTGAAATACACATAGGCCATTTATATTAGAGCTCTGGTTTTAATTAAAAGACAGTCTGATGTTTGATGCGCTACAGTCTGATCCCTTGAGACACATCTCTTAAGTCAACAGGAAAATCGTTAGGATGCTTCCCGGGATGTGATGATAGCCCACAGAAGGGCTTCTTTTGTCTTTAACCCTTAGTGAATACACAGGAAAACCAGGAGAACTGGATGAGCAGGCAGAATGATGAAGATTTGACTATATCAGAGAGTAGTTAGAAATTCATCCAGTGAGTCATAAGGGGAACATTTCCCTCCCTAGATTTAATAGGAAATAAGGAAGCAAAAGTCCTAACACCTCCAGTGAGTCAGCCTTTTGTCACAGAACTTTATATGACCCACTTTCCCAAGGTAGCCCAACCCTGTGCATGCCCTAGAAAATCTACAGAGCAATAATTTAGGGTCACAAATTATCCCCTGGAACATTCTATCATCATGCAAATATTGGAATGACTTGGGGAAAGCAAAAACAAGAAGCTTAATAATGAGGAATAAGAAAGAACGTCAAAGGGATAAAAGTACAGTAAAAAGCTGGTTCATTAGCCAGAGATTTATTTTATTAGGCACTTCGCAATTTACCAGTACAGTGGTAATTGACATTAAAGATGGCCTTCATGCTATGTTCCCTCCAGTTTATTTTACTTTATTTTATTTTTGGACTGGGCCTATGATTTCACTGTTACAGAGAACTCCCAGTAAACAAACTCCCTCTACCAGTGCAGCTAAGTACATGCTTTGCCACTTAATTTGAGAAAACAACCCTAAAAGGTTAAATAACATACCCAGGGACACGTAGATATTATGTGTAAGAGTGGGACATCAACACAAGTCTTCTTGATTCTGACACTGTCTTTCTAGAGTGCCTGGTACGCAGTAGGCACTTAAAAGTTCTTATCGAGATTGTTTTTTAAACACAATACCACGCACCATTTTAGTCGATTGAGTTCCTTGAATATTGCAGGTTTGCATAAGATAGATATAGTAATTCCTTATTAAACAGATTCTTTGATTAAATAGAGGTACTCACATTTATTATTCAGATTGAATTTATTACATTAGGAAGCTGTATATCAATAAATAGAAAGGGCATAAAGACTTAACCGAAGCAGCTTTCCAATAGTGAAGATATAGAAGGGTAAGAGAACAACATTTCAAAACATCACAGACGTTCCAAGCTGTACGGGACTCTAAAGTCACCTAGTCCGAATTTGGTATTTGAAGAAACTGAGGCCTGGAGAGTACAGGTTACTTTTCTAATGATTTCATATAGCTACTCAGCATCAGAGTGAAAATTAGAGAACAGCTCTCCCAGTACTTTGTGCATTGTCTTGTCTATGTCTGTTTCTCTGTCTCTCTATAAGTACATAGAGATATGTATATATATATACATAGATATGTATATATATACATACATATGTATATATATTCATTATATATGATTTCATTAAATATTTCCCAATTACATGTAAAATTTTAGCAATGTTTGTAAACTCTGAGTTCTAAATTCTTTCCCTCTCTCCCACTCTCCCCTCTGCTTGAGAAGGCAAGCAATTTGATATTGATTTTACATGTGAAGGCAAGTAAAATAATATTTCCATGTTAGCCATATTGCAAAAGAAAACACAAAGAAATAAAGTAAGAAAAATAAAGTAAAAAAAATGTTTACTTCAATCTGCATTCGCCAGTTCTCTCTCTAGAGGAGTATAGCATTTTTTTTTCGTAGTCTTTCAGAACCACTGGATCATTGTCTTGATCAGAATAGCTAAGTCTGTCATAATCAATCATCGGCCCTCCTTCACTTAAATCCAATTCACTCATAAGTCATGGCATCATCTTTCTGGTGTCGTGGTCCTCTTCAAGAAGGAAGGGCAAACCGCACGACAACCACAGCCATGCAACAATATTGCTATTACTGTGTGCAATGTTCTTCTGGTTTTGCTCACTCCAGTTTGAATAAGCTCATAAAAGTCTTCCCAGGTTTTCCCCAAATGATCTTGCTCATTATTTCTTATAGCACAATAATATTCTATCACAATCATATACCTCAACATATTCAGTCATTCCAATTCATTTTCAGTTTTTAGTCACCACATAAAGATTGCTTTAAATATTTTTGTACATATAGGTCTTTTTTTATCTCTTTGGGATATAGACCTAGTAATAATAGTGCTAGGTCAAAGGGTATGTTCAGTTTTGTAGCCCTTGGGGCATAATTCCAAATTGTTCTCCTGAGTAATTGGGCTAGTTCACAACTCCACCAGCAGTGCATTAATGTCCTGATTTTTTCACACCACCTCCAGCATTTCTCATTTTCCTTTTCTGTCAGGTTAGCCAATCTTATGTGTATGAGGTAGGGTATCTCAGGGTTTTAATTTGCATTTATCTAATCAGTGGTAATTTAGAACATTTTATTTGACTTTTAATAGTTTTGATTTCTTCTTCTAAAAACTTCCTGTTCATATCCTTTGACCAATTGTCTACTGGGGAATGGCTCTTATTTTTATAAATTTGACTCAGTTCCCTATATATTTGAGAAATGAGGCCTTCATTAGAGAAACTTACTCTAAAAATGTTTCCCAGTTTCCCTTCCTTACAATTTTGGCTACATTAATTTTGTTTGTGCAAAAGCTTTTTAGTTTCATGTAATCAAAATTATCTATTTTACTTCTCGCCATTCTCTCTATGTCTTGTTTGGGTCATAAGATCTTCACTTTTCCATAGCTCTGGCAGGTATATCTCATGATATCACCTTTTATGTCTAAATAATTTATTCATTTTCACCTTATTTTAGTATATAGTGTCAGATGTGGTTTTCTAGCAATTGTCAAATAGTGAGGTTTTTCCCCAAAAAGCATGGATCTTTGAGTTTATCAAACATTAGATTACTATGGTCATTTACTATGGCATATTTTGTACCTAATCTATTCCAGTGATCTACTACTCCATTTCTTAGCCGGTACCAGATTATTCCTAATCCCTAGAAACCAGAAGTGATGCTGTTCCTCAGGTCTCTGATCCCTTGTGACCAAAAGTGATACTGCCCTTCATGCTTCTGCAACCTCTAGACCAAAAACACTCTTCTCTGCACTTGAAATATGTCTCAGGAGTAGGTATGGGCAGTGGAGTTACCAAACAGCATTTGGTCATGAATCTAATGCTAGCACAGAGGTTCCCTGTAATGTCTTTCTCACCAGTTCACAGGTTTCTTTACTATCTCTGGCTTTAGAGCTCCTGAAGCTGCTGTTGCTTTTGTCACCATCACCTACTCCTGTTAGTGTGATTTGATCTCCATGCGCTCTGGGCCTACCTCCACCCCCACGTCAAAGATTTCTCTTTCCAACCTTCTAAAGTTGTCTTGAATTGTAGAATGTCTGACCCTAACCTTTTGTTGGCTCTATCATTCTAGAATTCTATTGGAGGTGTTATTTTGAAGTTATTTGGAGGGAAATGTTGAGATAGCTTATCTGAGTGCTTTCTCTACTCCTCTGTCTTGGTTTCCCCCCAGAAGATCCTATGCTCTTTTCATTACATAATTCAATTGCAAAAGCAAAAATATATTTCTCTATGAAACAATAGAACATGAATATGCAGCTGTTGTTAAATTTTTGTGTTATGATTACATCAAATGTGCAGTCAGTTACCATCTGGCATGTTGCAAATCAAAATGATGTTTATAGAGTTGGCATATTAAGTATCTAATGGGAGGGTGAAGGTCAAATGCACAATTCCTCCTGGGTAATTTTCCAGTCTAGTTATAATGTACAGAGAAAAACTGAAATTTTTTTCTTTCTTCTCATTATAATATGATTACTGAATATTTTCAAAAATCTGTTCTGAGAGTAGAAATAAAACTTTGGCCAGTATAGGATTTGGACCATTATAGGATATAGTTCAACTCCAAGAGCTTCTTTGGTAGTTCTAAAAAATAACATGAAGCCATATAATAAATACTACACATTAAAACAAATTTCACAAGGAATTTTTAATGATCAGGCTTTCATCAGAATATAATCATTAAGTTTGAAATCTATGGCTTCATAGAACCAAATCACTTGTAGCTTTGGAATGGTAAGGTATTATGAATTTGGATACAGACAGTATGTTTCAAATAACCATATTTTATACTCTTTTCTGTTTGGATTTAGGCTTTTTACATTTGTAATTTATAATTTATAATGAAGCTTCGTTGTATTAATGAACACAGTTTGGAATCCTGTAATAGATTTACATTTTCATCCATTTCTTGTGTTTAACCTCTTTTTTCTATTTAGTTACCTAGTTTTGCATATTACCCTGCTCTCTTGTAATTAATGTTTATTATCAACACAGTCTATAACAATTCTTAAAGTAGAATGAATTTTGCTGCTTACTTTCCTTCAGAGTCATCACGAGGGTAGGTTTGCCCCACAGCAAATGGGGCATGAAATGAAAATGTGAAAATGAAAATGTGGTTGACCACATTCGTAGGCCTTCATCTGTTCAACTCAGATCAAGATAACAAGAATTTACTGAGTGCTTATTATGTGTCAGGCACAGTATAATTGCTGTGGATACAAAGAAGGGCCCTCAAGAGGCTCACAATCTAATGGATAAAAAAGGTAAATAAGTTTAGCATGTAAATTGTAAGAGTAAGTACAATCAGATCTGCTAAAATATGCTAGAAATCTGGGTTCCGAAAAATCACCATATCATTCAAAATCACACAGTAAAACTACATAGCTTGTGGGGGAAAATGGGATTAAGGACAGAACACTCAAAAACTTTATCAGTAACACAAGCCAAAGAATAGGAACCGACTAGAAAGCAGTTTTAAAATATATGTTCATGATTTATACACAATAAATAATACCATAAAAACTACAATAATTTGTGATGGCATCTGTGAATTCAGGCTGCTACTAGTCCTGCACCCTGGTCCATGATGCCAGGGGTAGCAAAGCCAGTGGTGAAGAGGGGGACCTCTAGGGCACAGAAGGTGATGGGGAGGGAGAGGGTTGAGTGAGTTCAGGCCAGCCCTCTTCCACCAACAGCTCCTACTGATCTTGGAGCAACTAAATAAATGTAGCATTTTACTTTAAAAAAAGATCTGAAATTTGCTTGTGGAAGTAGGTGTCTAAAGGGTTGCAAGTTGTCATTTATTGTGAAGTGGCTCAGTTTTCTGCATTCTCACAAGTTTCCAGTGGATGAAATTGAATATAAAGAAACTTGAAATTCATAATATGCTCACATTGTTAATGTATCAATCTCACCAGAACAAATTCACATTTTCAAAATAAGTATTATAACTAAACAGATCATGGTTAAAATAGGACCTAAGAGATGGCTGGTTTCTCCACCTGCACCTCTTGTTGCATCCCACGTCAACTCCCCATTGGCCCTATCCATTAGTTTCCCCAGGAGTAGCCTTGAAGTGTCATGAGATTTCTGCCTGCAGGGTCAAGGTAGGGGTTAGAGGGCTTGTATTTTGAAATTCAAAAGCCCTCTTACCCCAATTATCTAATAATAATTTTTAAGCACATTGGTGGTGCTTACTCCAGTAGCCAGAATCACTATATATGCCTCTGACCTCCTTTAGGAAACTAGCTATCTTACATGTCTACAGAAATAGCCTAATAAACTGGGATGATGATTATACATGTCTTTTGTGTTTTTCATATTCCCTGTTCATACTTGAGAATACAGTAAGAAGAAATAAATCTGTATGTGAGATAGTCAGAGGACCTTTCTCAATGCTACTTCAGGATAGCTGTTTCAGAATATATTAATGGTCATTTTCCATTAATTTCTAGCAGTAAGGGACGAGTCATCTGTTATGCCCTGAGACCCTCCCCACACAAACATATACGCTCCCTGTATTGTACAGTTGTGGAGATTCAAGATTTCATTGTGATAAAAGCCATTCCAATCAAATTTCCTGCATGACATCGTGACAGAATTCTCTGCTTTTCTTTGTGAAACTCGTTCTTTTTAATGCAGCTGCAGTCTACTGTAATAAATTAAAGGGTACCTTCTCTACCTGCTTAGATAGCTCTTAGAGTATGTTATGTCTGTATGATTGCATTTTTCTCTTAAGTAAATGCCAATGTGACTAGATAGCGTTTTTAGTGTCGTAGAGAGTACATTAATGAGGAATACAAACTCTAAAACAAAAAACACAAGTGAAATGAATCTGAGCTGTTTTAGCAAATGTGCCTTATAGTCAGTGTGCTTAAAGAACTAGAGTTAATAAATTTGATGTGGTTTGGATTTCATCGGAAGCTTAAACTAAAACCTCAGCCTTTTAAAAGGTCTTACACAGGATATCCCTAAAGCTGCTATCAGTTTTAAGACTTTATAGCTTAAAAACTCCTTAAGATTTTTGGAACAACCTGCTTTTGGGTTGCCAACTATTTTTCCTTACCAAGCTTTGGAATGTGTGCATAACTTATGAGAGGCAATGTGGTTAAGTGTTAGACTCGGAACCAGAAAGACATGGGCAGAAATCCTCCATTTAATACGTTATGCTTATGTGACTGTGGTCAAGTCATTTAACTGCTCCAAGCCTTACTTTCCATTTTGAGGCATGGTGGGAAGAAAGGAAATACTATGTGCCAGGTATTGTGCTCAGTGCTCTTTACTTAAGAATCAAATGAGACACTTGTAAAACCCTTAGCATAGTGCCTGGCAAAGAGTAAGTGCCATGTAATATTTATATTCTATATAAATGTATATTCTACATAAATGTTATTATTATTATCATACTTTTGTCTACACAACTCTCGGAGGTAGGTGCTATTATTATCCCTTTAAAGTTCAGGAAACTTAGGCATAGAATGATTGTGACTTGCCCAGGCTGTGCCTTGTAAGCATCTGAAACTGGAACTGAACTCACCTTCCTGATTCCAGACCCAGCTATCTGCCAAAAAAATTTTCACATCTACAAAACTAGAAATGATAACAGCTCTAAGTGACTAAGCTCTAAAGACAGTATATGAAAAATGCTTTGCAAATCTTAAAGTGCTCTGTAAATGTGAGTTACTTTTTCATATATAATTGATTTTTAAAGGATGCTTATACAGGCTGTCCCAAAAGTCTTAATGCAATTTTCAGCTTCAATAGCTTAATCCAACGCTAAGACTTTTCTATCCACCTGCATTTCCTCGAAATGGTTATCTGTGACTTTTTAATTAAAAATCATTTAACAAATATATCCTCTCTTGAGCTTATCATATGGAACGCATGACCTACTTCATGACCTAAAATTGCCAAGCTTAGAGTCCCTACTTTGGGCCAAACAATATTGCTACAAATGACAATGGTCTCCAGGGGGCTATTTATTAGATATGGCTCTGGCAAGGATTGAAGTTACCAGAACTACTTTTCCATTAATGCATTAGCGCCCTCTACCATTCAGTTACCCTTCTGGATTTCACCTTCTCCTGAAAAAAAATTAAAGTATTGAACTAGATGAGCTAAATGGTCACTTCTAGACATAAAATTTTATGAGTCACAGAAAATATATAAACATAGAATTAACTAGTTGTCATCTTGAAGATGTAAGATGCACACTCTGAAAGGGTGGAAAAAGGAATATATGTACAGTTTGTTGGATAGGTCTGCTAGGGATAGGGAACCTGTGGCCTTGGGGCCACACGTGGTCTTCTAGGTCATTAAGAGTGGCCCTTCGACTGAATCGAGTTTGGCCATTGGCCACATGTGGCCTTGAGGCCACAGGTTCCCCAACCCGGATAGGCCCATCTCAGCAATTGGGTAGTAGTTGATTGTCAAATACCATCCTTGGGCCTCATATTTCTTATCTTTGAAATAAAGGCATAGATAATTTGCGGATTACCTATTATAATAATATCTGTTATAACATAGATATAATAATATAATATAGATATATAATAATAATCTATTATATCTATCATGATAATTATCATAATAATGTTTGACCTAGATAATTTGCAGATTATCTTCCAGAATTAAAATGTGATAGTTCTGCAATTCCATGTGATGAATAGAAAAATAAGGAAATAGCATCACCATAGGATGGATGTACAGCTATCACTGTAGACTGTAATGCTGGGATGATTACAAAAGTTAGAGTACTTTGGTAAAAGGAAGGTAGATTACTGGAGAAAGGGACAAGTGGGTATCTGTTGTCACCTGTAGCCAACTATTGTAATTAAGGACAAGTAAAATGGCCATCAAAGCCATCCAGTTGTAGCAAATTTAGAGAAGGCTAGACTTGGAGGTGTCCACACCTAGCCAGCCACAAAATTATGCCTTTCAGAACACAAGTGAAAATCAAACATCTCCTTTCTGCCAATCTTAATATCAAACCCTTGTAGCAAGACTCAGTACTTATCTCTTATGTTCTGGTCCTTATGATCCTGCTTCCTGCTGTAATGAATTCAAGATTTGGAGGTAAGGGACCTAGGTACAAATTATAGGTCTGCCAATTACTACCTGTATGACTTTGAACCAGTAAGCCATTTAGTGTCTCTGGGTCTCAGTTTCATCATTTGTAAAAAAAAAATGAGCAAACTAGATTAGATGACCTCCAATATCCTGAGATCTCCAAGTTTATATAAGGAGTTGGCTGGCCCAGGGGATAGAGTGCTTATCCTGGAATTGGGTCAGTTCTGAGTTCAAATACCGTTTCGGTTACTTAGCTGTGTTATCTGCACGTCATTTAAAGTCTATCTCCCTCAGGTTCCTCATCTGTAAAACGAGAATAGTAATTGTACCTACCTCCCAGGATTGTTATGAAGATAAAATAAGATGATAAGTATTAAATGCTTTGCAAACTTTTAAGTTCTGTATAAGTTGTCATCATCATCATCATCATCATCATCATCATCATCATCGTGATCATTAATATCATCCCTTTTAGCTCTCAGTCTTTGAGCCTTCCCATTCTATAGGCTGTAGCCTTGTTCCTGATCTGTTTTATTGTGCACTGGGTCTGACTCCCATTTGTGAAGGACTTTTTCATCTCTCCTTCCATTGTTCCTCAGCAAGGAAAACTCAGTATTACTTCATAAAATCAACTTATTCTCAGTGTGCCACAGGACCTATATCTGGCCCTACCCAGTGGCCTTCCTGTACTCCACAGGAAGGAATCAATATTATCAAGTGGACCCTTCATTCAAGATTTATAGAAAGACAAGGACAAGAACTCTATAGAATGGGAATTCTAGGAGAGGTTGAGCCTTGCCTTGGTGGAGCAGCTGCCCATCCCAGTGAGATCACAGATGCATCAAAGTTTAATCTTGTGAATGAGAATTTCACAGGATGGGGGATGGGAAGATTAAAAAAATGGCCTGTATAATTATGAGATGTCATCTAGCATTCTTGTCTCTCTCTCTCTAGAGTGTCTATGTAACAGTGTACCACTTTCATATTACTTGATTTTATCATTACCTGGTGAATCTCATAATGAATGATTGACATTGAGTTTATTGCTCTTCTGCTTAAAATGTGACATTTGGACAGGATTTTCTTTCTTCTGGGGTAAAAAACTGTCATAAATATGACATGCTTATCATTATAACACAGAGCCAGTTATTTGTACAAACTCATTTCTGAACTAACAGCTTGACAATGCATAGCATGAACAAAATAATCGTTTTTTCTATTTATTTATTTATTTTAATTTATGGAATAAAACCAGCATTTCCATAACATAGTATAATAACAAGATGAAACTGCAAATCTGTTATGTACAACTTGCTATTTTTCTAAAATATAATAAAGTTATCATGTAAATGTTTTCTCCTTTCATTTTTCTTCCCTTCCTACACCCTGCCTTAGAGATGGCTACCGTTAGTCACAAATAGGTGTGTGTGAATGTGTGCATGTATGCATGCATGTGTGTGTGTATATGTGTGTACGTGTATGTAAAATTATTCTATATGTACTTTTATCGGTTTTTTTCTTGATGCTGATTGCATCTTTCTTCATATGTCCTTTATAATTATTTATAATAGTCAAAATGACTTATTCATTCAAAGTCATCCCTAAAACAATATTATTACTGTATATAATGTTCTCTTGGTTCTGCTCCTTTCACTCTTTGTCATTTCATGCAAGTCTTTTTCTAAGATTATTGAGCTTATTTCTTATAGCACAGTAGTAATTCTTCACAATCACATACCACAACTTGCTCAGCCATTCCCAATTCGTGGGTATCGCCTCAATTTCCAATTCTTTGCCACCACAAAGAGAGCTGCTATAAACATTTTAGAAAATATAGATCCCTTCCCTTTTTCCCTAGTCGTGTTTGGAAAGAGACTTAGTGGTATTGCTAGGTCAAAGGGTATAGGCAGTTTGATAACTCTTCGGGCATGATTCCATATTGCTCACCAAAATGGTTGGATCACTTCGCAATTTCACCAAAAATGAATATGTTCCAATTTTTCCACATCCCCTCCAACATTTGTCACTCTCCCCTTCAATCATTTTAGGTAATCTGATAGGTGTAAAATTACATCTCAAGGTTGTTTTAATTTGTGTTTCTCTAATCAATAATTATTTGGAGCATTTCTTCATCTGACTATAAATTGTTTTGATTTCTTCACTGGAAAACTGCCTGTTCATATCCTTTGACCATTTAGCAATTGGAGAATGACTCATATTCTTTTTTTAGTAAATAGTATTTTTTTTCCAATTACATGTATAAAGAGTTTTTAACATTAATTTTGATACAATTTTTATTCCCAATTTTTCTCCCTCCCTTCTATCCCCTCTCCCCAAGTTGACAAGCTGATATAGGTTGTATGCCTGTAACTGTGTTAAATATATTTCAATGTTAAATGACTTGTATTCTTATAGATTTGACAAAGTTCTTTATATGAGAAGTTCTTTATGATAAAGTTCTTCCCTAAAATAACTATCTATAAATATTTCCCCCAGTTTTCTGTTTTCCTTCTGACCTTAGCTACATTTGCTTCTTTGTACAATAACTTTTTAATTTGATGTAATCAAAATTATCCATTTTACTCCTAACTTTGCTTTCGATCTCTTGTTTATTCAAAAATTGTTCGCCTAGCTATGAGTCTGATAGGTAATATATTGCAGCTCAAAATGATCGTATTTAAGAATCACTGGTGATGGATAGAGAGGGTGTATGGATAGAAAAGGGACTCAGAGAGGAGAGAAAAGGATTAGTAAGTCTCTAGTCTTGTAGATAGATTGAAATTTTTAAGAGTCAATTCTTTTAGCATCCACTGAATCAAACCCAACACTCCTTTGTCTTTCCTTCATCCCGTACCTCCCTGTAGGAATTCAAACTCTCTTCTTAAATAGCTCAATCCTCTTCTCTGGCTAGGAACACTTGCTTGTTTATTGGAGACTTAAGGGAGCACATAGTCCTCTTCAAGAAAGAAAGATGGCCTGAAAAGACCATTTTTTTCTCCTTTTTTGAGACACAAAAGCAAGTCTTTTGACCTACCCATGATAGTTGCAAAATACTACTCTGGAACAAAGGAACTTAAATCCTCAGCTTGAAACTTGCAAGGAAAGCAAGCTACTTTGCAAGTCAACTCTGTATCCCAGGTCTCTCATTTCTTGCTTCCTAGAGAAGGAGCAGAATTTTATTGCCAACAAGGATGGTGGCTTAGGCAACAAGCCATAGAACCTTATCAGATCATCTGACCACCAATGACTAGGATGGTAAAAAAAATATTGGGTTTTTATCCTCTATAGTAGCCTGAGTGTGCAGGAGAAAATTATTTTTAGTTGAAAATATTGGGTGATATATTTAATAAAATTCATGATCATCTTATTTGAGAAATGCTCTGAAAATTGTGTCTTAAAAAGTCAATGCGACATTTAGAGTACGGCCTCCTTAATTTCTAGAGTACACCTTGCTCTCTGGGAGGACTTCTTGTTCTGATTTCTTCTCTTTGGGGCTAAGCATGGGGAAAACTGTCAATCTCTTTTTCACATGAGTTTTACTTCAACACTCTCATGTTTCCCTCAGAGTCTTCCTTTCTTCAAGCTAAATATCCCCAGCTTCATCAATTAATCCCTTCATAGCATCATTATCTATTCACTTCCTGAAATGTGTGAGCTTAAGTACAGTCATTAAAGATATGGTTGACCAAAACAGAGTGCAGCTGCTGCATGGTTCCCATTCTGAAAGGCATGTTTCTCTACAGATTAGGGTAGCATTACCTTTTTCACATACCATTGAAGTCCACTAAAACCACCAAGTATTTTTGATATAACCTATTGTATAAGTAATAGTATTGTAGCAGCAGTAGAAGCAGCAGCAGCAGCAGCAACAGTAGTGGTCATAGTAGTAGTGGTGGTAGTGGTGGTAGTAGTAGGAGTAGGAGTAGGAGTAACAACTAATAATAATAATAATGATGATGATGACCAAGACAAGCATTTGTTTAGTGCTCTAAGGTTTGCAAAGTGTTTTTAAATGTTATCTCCAATCCAATAAAGATTTATTAAGCACCAACCATATGCCAGGTACTATGCTTAATGCTCAGAATTCAGTTAATAAAAGAGAGGCAATCCCTACCTTCAAGGAGCTTATAGTCAAAAGAGGATGATAACACACAAAAGGAAGCAGAAGAGCAAGTACTGGGGTCCCTAACAGGGAGGTGGCTTGCTTGGGTCTTGTTCCATGGAGCTGAAACTGGGCCGAGCAGAAGATGCAAAGTAGAGTGAGATACCTTTGTGATATCTGTTGAGTGTTACCTAATATAATCTTCACAACAACCCTAGTTGGTGCTATTATTATCCCCCACTGGACATGTAGGTCAGGAAACTGAGTCTCAGAGAGATTAACTGGCTCACCCATGATTACACAGCTTGTAAGCATCCAAGGTAGGGTTTAAAGTCAGGTCTCTCTGATACCAAGTTTTCCAGTCTATTTCTGAAGATGACTTTCCACCCAAGTATTGGACTTAAAATTTATCACTCTTAAATTTCATCTTGTTAGCTAGATATATCCTGTTAGTTTCACAGTATTTGTTCTTATATTTATGCATGTCTCTTACCATTCTCTCCTTCACGTGTCAGCATTAATATTGTATATTTGTCTGCCTATAAAATATTCCAGACAGAACAACTAATCAGAATTTATTTTAACAGTAGTCAGTTATATGCTTTTTATAACCTAAACTTGATTTTTAAAAATGCCCCCAAAATGATCTTTGTATATGTATATTACATATAGAAGAATATCAGATTCCTTTCTCTGGTGCTGTCACTATAGTGTATGTGTTTTTCTCACTAAATGAATGATTTATTCAGAATCCAAGAGAACATAGGCACCTATATTCCCAGCTGGGAATGTGTCTGGAGATCAAACTGTTCAGTTGACAGATGAAGTGGATATTTATTACATTATCCATGATGTGCATTCATACACATAGTGTGTCACTTTTCACTGGTTGCAGGAGGCAGGGTTGGTGAGGGAGGGGAATGTCACTAGGAATCTGGTTTCATTATTTTAGGTGCTTAGGGCAACTCACAGTTCCTCTCATGCTAAATATTATGCATTTTGAGAATTCCATAGAGTTTATAGTGAGAGCTCCACTTAGGAGATTGTAATTTCTACAATCAGAGTAATTTGAGGGGGAGGAAAGAGGCACGTGGTATTCATTAAAGTGGTTTTCTTTAATCAACTGTCACTATCTTTTGAAAGGGGTAGGCATAGCTCACCATGAAGCTTTTTTTTTCCAAATGTATTCAGTGTAGTATGCTTGAAAGATAATATACAGTACCAGAATTTTTGGGTTTTGCCATGGGCTAGTTATGTAACCTTGGTTAAATCCCATTAGAAGCCTCAGCTTTATTGTCTTAAGGAGAAGGAAATTGGATTATAGAGATTTCTAAGGTCCAGCTCTTTCCTTCATACCATGTTTGAACAAAATCATTTTATATCCCCCAGCCTCAGGTTCTTCATTTGTAAAATTGAGGTGTTTGCACTGTATGACCTCTGAGGTCTCTTTAGCTCTAGAAATATGATCCTATAATCTCAAGTGACATTCTGAATGGCCCAATCCGGGCTGGTCCCTGAAATATGTATGTATGATCACCCTTACCATGGTGATCAAAGTTTTTTTTAAGAACAATATTTTTTGCCATTCCAAATATTCATAATCTGTAAGCCATATGGAATGAGACATAGTAGGAATGGGACATAAAAAATTATGTGGGAATAGAAGTATATAAATATATGTATACATGCACATACATGTGTTGTACCGACAGCGGGCAAGACACGCCACAGAGTATAAGTTTTAATTGGAGAATTTATTAGCTGGTACCCATCTGGGGCACAAGCAACCCAAATCAGAACGGCCCCACATAGACCTCAAAGGGAGACATTTATACAGAAATGAAGGTGCAGTGGTTAATTATCTCTTGAAACTTATGGGCCAGGTCACAAGATGGTCCAGGGGAACAGGATCAAAGACCCTGACAGATCAAAGATCCTGACAGGTTATCTTTGGTGGGATAATCTTATCTATTGACATTCCCTGGAGCAGTTAAGAAGCCCCAGGGACATTTGCTAAATGCCAAATGGCAAGGTCTTAGTCCATTCTTTCTTATGCAAACTGGGGGTTTTATCAGGGGGCTGGTAGTCAGCAATAACTGGTTTCTCAAGTTATCACACATGCATATAGATATACCCATATATACATATAGGTGTACATGTGTGTATACATACAACATACACACATTCCACATATACACAGCCATATGTGTGTATATATACATGTGTGTGTAAATATATACATATATGTATACACACATAACACATTTCTGTCATCCTGTCTGATAATGTGCTGTGGATAATTTGTTTTTAATTTATTTGTTTCTATATATTTAGTTTTCAACATTTGCTTTTATAAGATTTTGAGTTCTAAATTTCCTGCCCCTCACTCCACTTCCCCCTCCCCAAGATGATGCAGTATGATATAGGCTATACTTGTATGGTGATCAAAGTTTTTTAATGTCCTCCACAGTGGTGGTTGTAAAAGGAACCTCAAAGACCTAGATCCTCATTTTACCACTAGAATAATTAGATCCATGGAGGCTGAATGACTTGCTCAGTCATCAAGTAACAGAGGAGCTATTTGAACCCAATTCCTTTAAATCTGTAGTCATTACTCTTTCTCTGTACCCTACTACCTAAAGTCATCTTGAGTATATTAACAGTCCTTCTCTTGGACTCCAAAAGAATAACATTAAAACCTCTGCCTGCCCTGGGAGTTGGAAAGAGAGGATCTCAACCCAAGGAGAAGGAAGTGTGTGTGGGGCAATCGTTGACCTAGCATTTTATATTAGGAGAGCCAGCTCAGAGTAGAGAAAACACTGGATTTGAAGTTGGAAGATTAGGCATTGAATCCTGGCTTTGATGCTTTCTACCTGTATAAGCTTAGGAGATGCACCTAAATATTCTGTGCCTCAGTTGTCTCAACTGTAGAATAAAGACATTATACTGGAAGTCAACGTACATTTTTTCAGTTCCAAATCTGAAATGCTATGATCCTAAGAATGTAGATGAAAATGCTGGGGTGAGACAAATTCAAGAAACAATTAGGGGCAAAGAAGAGCCCATTTTAATTTGGAGAGAATGAGCATTTGGAGGTAATGTTAAAAAAGAGATAGGCTGCAGCTATGTTTTGATGGACCTTAATGTCATACAGTTAAGTGCTACCTACCTCCATATATTGGAAAGGCTCTTAGGGATTTCATGAATACGTGTTTGAATGCTGAAGGGAGAAAGCTGAGGAGAATTTGATTTTGAACTTACTGGATCTAGTTCTCAGAGGAGGAGATGAGAGCACAGGTGGAGAGGCACTGGCTTTGGAAGTAAGAAGACTTCTTCCTCTGAAACAGGAAAATCGGGCTGCATGAAAAGACAGCTAGAAAAATGCAGTTAGAGTGGGAAAGATGGAGGAGAATTTTTACCTGAATAAGAAAGACTATATTTTACTCTCAAATTTTCAGTTCCTTTGCCATTGGGCAAAAATAATCTTCATGCATGAAAATATTCCCTGTAGGAACATGTACATCACTGAGATGGAAATTGGCAAGTCAGGAGATTATTCTATAGCATATACCTTCTGGCAGTGTCATTCCTTCCTATGTGGGTCACCTATAATGGTGCATGCGCCTTCCTAATTACTGAACACAATGAAAACGTAAGTCATGCAGGCTTTATCATTAATTTTTTACTAACCTAAAAAATAGTAATTTGTTTCTACAAAATATCAGTAATTTCATTAGTGTATATCATCTGCTGTGTACTTGCATCCCCAGCATCTAGCATGGGGTAGGTACTTAATATGGTTGTAAATCGATCTGGCCTAAATCATGCTTACGATCATTCTCCTTCACTCTGCCCACCCTTCTAAAGTCACTGTTTCACTCAGTGCCACTACTGCTCATCCAGACTTCCATATCAGAAAACTATGGGTGTCATATTGGACTATTCCCTCTCCTTTCCTAATATATGTTCGATGGATTCACTTTTTATTTCTAATTTATCCTGTTAATTCTAATTCTGCCAAGTCTCTCACATTAATTCTGTCATTATTTGCATTGCCACCAAAGCATTGTGTAGATTCTTGTTCTGACAAAGTTAGATCGCTGTTCCAATCTCCTAAGAGACTTTCCCATCTCCTCTCTTCCAAGCCCTATCCATCCTTCATACAATGGTTAGATTTATTGTCCAGTTTTACAAAACTGTTCATGTCAACCCTATGATAAAATCATTAATGACTCTATTTTACCTAACAGGTAAAGTTCAGACTCCCATCGTCTAACATTTAAGGCCCTCTCTAGGTAGGAAGGGAGATGATGCAGTCGATACAGCTCTGGCCCTGGAGTCAGGAAGACCTGGGTTCAAATCTGGCCTCTGACCCTTACTAGCTGTGTGACCTTGGGCAAGTCATTATACCCTGTTTGCCTCATTTTCCTCATCTGTAAAATGAGATGGAGAAGGAAATGGCAAACTACTCCAGTATCTTTGCCAGGAAAACCTTAGATGGCATCACAAAAAGTCAGACATAACTGAAAAAACTCAACAACGACAAGAAACACTTGACTTAATGTGGAAAGGGCTGTTCCAGACCTGGAGTATTAAGGGACAGGTTTAAGTTCTAGCTTGATCATCCATAAAGTGACAGAGTTGTACTAAATCATCTTTTTGGTCCTTCCAGCTAAAGCATTCTAGGATTTTATGGAATATCTTTTACCTGTTAAAATTCTTCCTGTCCTTGAAAGCCTGCTTAAAATACCACCTCCTTCACCAAGCCTTTCCTGATGGCACCCCACAACCCCACTGGGTAATAGCCTTCTTTCTCTTGGCCTTCTGTTTTCCATGTCTCTAAAGTTTGTACCTATTTGCATTTGCATCATAGCCCTTCTAATTGAATGTAATTACCACAAGTAATAAAGCACATTGAGTCTTTTCTGTCATAGAGCTCTCCACATAATGCATGCTTAATAAAAGTTTGTGCCTCCTTTCTATTCATTATTTCCTGTTTCTCCTGTATGTAGTTTGTTTGTACAAAAGTTTTTTTTTTTATTGTGTCCCCTGTTATACTGTGAGCTACTCAAGGCAGGGATTATCTTTTGCCTCTCTCTGTGTTTTTAGAGCTTAGCACAAAGCTTGTCACATAGTAGGTATTTTATAAATGCTTATTGATTGACCATTGAAAAATTGAATTGAGCAACTGAGGGAAATTAAGACATGTTAAGGTCACGCATTTTTGTGCTGCACTTCTCCCATCCTGTGCTCTTTGCAGCACACAATGATACCTCTCATCAAGAGTCATCATTGGTCCTAACTGCTCCCAGGTATTGGTCATGTATACATATCCCACTATTAATTTTCCCAACAAATATTCTCCTTTAGATGATAATATGTACTCTGTAAACTAACCCTCTAAGGTTCTTTATATTTGAAAAACTGAGTTATTACCATTTCCTATTTTAAATATTGATTTTGAAATTGTTTAGAGTTCAAGTAACTTGAAATGTATGTTATCATCAATAAATATTTATGTAGCAAAGCCTTTATTTTTAGCCACTTTTCTGCATTTCATGTTGTGTTTCTGATCCATTATCATTTCAATGCAAAGTGACCCTGAGATCTGTGTTTTCAGTAGAAACTTTCTCTTGAATTCTGGCCCCAAATTCCTCCTTGCTACTGAGATATCCTGACAGCATCTCAAAGCTAAAATGCCCAGACCTGAACTTCTTTTCCCCTGACTTTGTCCTTTCCAAATTCCTAAATGTTCTTTTAGCCCTTCACTCAGGCTTAAAAGCCTTTGAATCTTCCCTTTTCTTCATTTTGTGGTTGAGTCGTTTTTCGATTGTGTCTGACCCTTCCTGACTCCTATTTGGGGTTTTCTTGGCAGATACTCAAGTAGTTTGCCATTTCTTTCTCCAGCTAATTTTACAGGTGAGGAAACTAAGGCCAACAGGCTTAAGTGATTTGCCCAGGGTCACACAGCTAGTAAGTATCTGAGGCCAGATTTCACCCCAGAAGATGAGTCTTCCTGACTCCAGGCCTGGCTCTATCCACTGGGCCACCTGTCTATACAACTCGTTAAATACTGTTTATTTGACCTCCATAGTATCACATACATATATCTCTTTTCAACTTCTACTTCTACCACTTGCTTCTTTCACCAATATTTTAATTAGCTCCTAACTGATCTATATGACTCCTTTTTCTTCCTGCTTTAGTCCATCCCCTGTGCTCTCAGAACAATGATTTTATCGTATAACTCTGGGCATAGGGCTCACCTGTTAATATACCTTCCATAGCTTCACAAATAGAATAGGATTTAATCTAGCATCCTTTTTCATAATCTGGCTCCTAATTACTTTCCCAGGTGCATTCTAAACTCCTTAGAACTCCCCTAAAGTAGGATAGGTTCCTCAGGAGGCTGTCCATCATTTTAGGTCTTCAGATGATAGGTCTTTAGATGATAACATGTTGGGTGTGTCATAAAATTAATTATTGACTGGAAACAGCTTCAAATAATTATCCTCTTGCAAGAACAGATTTTGGCTCAATGTAGGGAAAATCTTCATAAAAACAGAACCTCGAAATTAGAAGGGACATTGAAGATCATCTAACAAATCTCAAGCCTGAATAAAAACCCCTTCTTTACAGAGTACCCCTAAAGGCTTAGTGCACTTTTAAGTTACACAAGTTTGAAATTTTAATAACATTACTAATTAAATTTATTTAATAAAGCTATTAAAGATTGGAGACAGGTAGGTGGCTCAGTGGATAGAGTGCTGGGTCCTGTAGTCAAGAAAACCTGAGCATAAGTTCAGCCTCAGACACTTACTAGCTGTGTGATCCTGGGCAAGTCACATAACTTTGCCTGTTTCCTCATCTGTAAAATGAACTGGAGAATGCTTTATATAACAAACCACTCACTTTGTATTAGCAAGCCACTCCAGTATCTTTGCCAAGAAAATCTCAAATGGGGTCATGAAGAGTTGGACATGACTGAAAGACTGAGCAACAAATTTAAAACTTAAAACTATACTAAGACTTTTGGGACCTGTGTACACAATGATGACAACTTTGTAGATGAAGAAGAACAACTAAAACACGGTACTAATAATAATAATAACAGTAATGACAATAAATAATGATCATCATCATAGTTGCAAAATGACAAAGAACAAGCTTGGTTCCATATAGATATTCTAAGACACTCTTTTGTAGAGATGGATGGGGTGGTCCAGATTTGGACCTTTGCATACAATATCATTTTTAAAAAATGCACTAATTGGTTTTGATAACTTTTCTTGTTCTTCCTCTTTTTTCCCACCCACCAATTCTTCAGTATAAGAGATAAAATTTTGGAATGGGAAAAGGAAAAAAGTAAAGGAAAGGAAGGAAGAAAAATGAAGAAAAAAAATGCTCCTGGGAAAATAAATCTCTTCCGAATTAAATATCTAACTTCTTTTCATTTGTATACCTCTTAGATTGTGTCATTTTTCTTTTTCATGTCTTCAATATACCAGTATCTGAATCACTCACTGTTGTCCAATCTCTTATTGTCCTCTGCCACCTTGCTGTCTTTCTTCACACTGTCACCCACGTCTAGAATGGAATCCTGTCCCATCACTAATTTATAAAACCCTTCCCTGTTTTCATGGCCCAACTCAAGTGGCATACCTACCCTTTGATTCCAGCTAGCAATTTTCTCTCATCTATAGATCTTCTGGTACTTTGAAACTCTCCTGTGCCGAAATTCCATTCTAATTTGTTTTAAGTTGGTTTGTGTGCATTTCTTTTCTCTTTGATAGTAAACTTTCTGAAAGTAGGACAATATGTTTTATATTAACTATTCCTAGTCTCTAATTCTGTGCATTGTACAATGTAGCCATATAATAATTATGCATTAAATTACATAGATTTTTTTTCTCATTTGCACTTTTAGTAGGAACATGAAAGTGTTAGGTCAGAGTATGGTGAGATGAGATACAATGTAGCTTCTCCAGCATTTCTATAATGTAATACACTCACAATTATGATTGGAGTCAGCTTGTTGTATTAGAGGGAACACTAGATTTGGAGTCTGAAGACTTGTGTTCCAATCCTGCCTTTGCCACGTTTTTTGCTGGGGTGCTGGACTTGTGATTTCATCTGTAGTAGGGAACTCTCAATGGGTAACTTCCTCTATCAATGCAAATTAGCTCATTCTTTGTAATTTATTGTCTTAGAGAGTAGAGTGTCTTTGATACTTCCTACCTGTATAATGTTGGCCAACCATTTAATTTCCACAGGATTCAGTTTCCTCACCTGTTTAATGAAGGGAATAGCTAAGTGACTTCTAAACATAATAGCATTTGTTGATACCTCTGCATAACCTGAAAGAACTGACAAATATATGCATGGATGAATTGAAATAAATTTGAAATTCTTTATATAGAAACATAATTAGAACTCTAATTTTTTTGTCCATTCATATCTATGAGCTTACAATGCTGGTTCAAATTATTTTGTTATGTAAATGTCTTTCTTCTGAAAGGCTTTTAATTAGTTTAATGCAACTTACATCAACAGTACAATAAAATAAATTTTTTTATGTCTGGAAATTCAGCTGATATTTTTTACCTGTGCAACATATGAAATTTCTCAACCTTTGATCTAGATAATTAACCTTATTACAATAGGTTTTCTCTTGAAGAAAAACTTTTCAAAATCTTTAATCATGTGTCTTCCTAATAAATTTTGAATAACGTGAATTTCTAATGTATTGTCATTAGAGGAATTATTGAAATATAAATGCCTCTTCTATTAGAATAATAAAAACCAACATTAAAACTTATTTATCACTTAAAGGTTTATAAAGTGCTTTCCTCATAACAGTGTTGTGAGACAAATCATGTAAGTATAATTATTGTCCCATTTTACAGATGAGGAAGCTGAGGATCTGAAAAACTAAGTGAATTTTAACAAGAAGCTAGAAATAGAAAGATAACCTGATGATCTGCTTGTTTACATGTTGGTTCCCAACTGACCTTTAGGAGAGCGTAAGTTCATTGAGAGGAGGGACTCTTGTCATATCATGTGTTTGTATCCATTAAATTTGCTTTTCTGTCATTTTTTTCAGTCATGTCTGACTCTTTATAACCCCATTTGGGTTTTTTTTAAGATACTGGAGTGTTTTGCCATTTCTTTCTCCAGCTCATTTTACAGATGAGCAAACTGAGGCAAACAGAGTTAAATGACTTGCTCAGGGACATACAGCTAATAAGGGCTTGAGACCAGATTTGAACTCAGGAAGATTCTTCCTTACTGAGGTCTTTGTCAATGTTTAATTGATATTTGTTAAATGAATTGAACTGAAGAAGCTGGTAGGTAGAAAGATTAAGCATCAGTCATATGTCAGTATCAGTGTTCATGATTCTAATTCCAAATGCTGTTATATGCATGATACTACACATGTCTAGTCATTTTTAGTCCTAATTAGACCCAAATATTTATGGTGTAGACATATGCTAATATTAATTTACCATTATAAATATTCTCCTTACTTTCATAATACCCTAGTTTTTTTTTTTACTGTGGTAACATGAGATATTATATGGTCTTCTAAATGATCAAATTATTGCCATTTTATGTTTGAACATAGAGATAAATATTTACGGTTGGTATAGGGTAGGGGAAAAAAAACACCAACTAAATTAATTAACCATCTAAGAGCAGAATGTTCTTCTGGGTAGTCATTTCATTTCACTGGTGGTCTTTATACAGAGTTTAGAGAAATACTTCTCAGGGATCCTGGAGAGGGAATTCCTGTTAAGACACATACACCTCAAACATTTACTGCTTGTGAGGCATTGGCAAGTCACGATTTCTCTGTACCTCACTTTTCATCTGCAAAATGGGAAAGTTAAACTCAGAGAATTCTCAGGTCTCTTCTAGCTCTAAAATTATGGTGCCAAATTCAGTGATCTAAGTTACTTTCTTGTTCCTCAGATTCTGGGATATCAAATACCCAAGCTAATAAAGCACAGAATCCATCAGTTTTAAAATTGTGAATCTGGTTTGAATTTCTAGGAAAGAAGGGGACTGATTGATTTCATTTTGAAATGTCATATATATTTTTCTATTTCTTTTAGTTCTCTCTCAAATATCCTCTGAAATCTCATATATTTATAGAAATTTGAAAGACCTAGATAATTAAATACATCTAATTCTTTAATTAGTGTGTTAGGAAGATTTTTAAGAAGATTATATATCTCCTAGATTTTTTTAAAAACAAGGTGGTATTTTAGATATCATGTTTCATTTCCACATGTGCATCTCCTTCTGGGATTTTAATCTTTTTTGTTTGTTTCCAGCAGATAGCATTTAAGTATTCGTGTGCAGTGTGCATGACTATTCATATGTCAAAGTGAATTCATTTTAAGTTTCTGAAGCATTTCAGAACAGTCATCACAAAATCAAAAAATAGATGCTGAAAAGGGCGTTAGAGATCAACAAGTCCCATCTCTTCTTTTTACAGAGGAGGAAACTGAGGCCTAGGGAGATTAGATGTCTCTACTCCTGAGTAAAGTGTTTTTTGCTTATGGAGATTTCATAAATACTAGTTTCCATATGACTTTTTTTGTTTACTTTATTAAAAATAAAATTTAAAAGTTACTTTTTATTTTAAACACTAAAATTTTTAATAAACTTTTTTATATGCACAGAAGCACACAAAAGAGGATTGTATATGAGACAATGAATCTTCATTGCTTTTCCTTTTTCAAAGGTTTTTAAAGCTGTCCAGTTTGTTGGCTTTTCTTTCTGTTCTGTATACTTGAAAATGGTTTAATGGTGCTCACAATTGCTACTCTTTCACTCCCAATTAAAAACTGCAAGAAGAAAAAAGCATTTTGTAACAAATAAACATAGTCAAGCAAAAGGAATCAAAGGTACTTCTGAAGACTTTCAAACTTGCTAGGTAGCTCAGTGGATGGACCATAGTGTCTGGAATTAGGAAAACCGAGTTTAAATAATGTTTGAGATACTGACTAGCTGTGTGACTCTAGGCAAGTCACTTCACCTTTGCTTGCCTTAGTCTCCCCAACTGTAAGATGAGGATAATAGCAGCATCTACCTCAAACAGTTGATGAGAAGATCAAATTACATAATTCTAAAGTGCTTAGCAGAGTGCCTGGCACATAGTAGGCAATATATGACTATTCTATTCTTCCTTCCCCCTTTACCTCCTTTTAAAATATTGCTTTTCTGATCCCACTCTCTTTTCAATTCATACTGTCCAGAATTCTCTAAAATCATCTCTTGCATCATTACATCATTACTAATGTACTTTTACGTTCATATATCCAGGTTTGCTCAGTCCCCAATTGATGGGCAGTCCTCTTCAATTATATCTCTTCCTTTCTCTGACCCATCCTTTCCCCCTTGCCTTCTTCCTCTCTTCTCCCTTCCTTTCTCACCTTTCCTCCCTCTCTCACCTTTCCTCCCTTCCTCTTTATTTCTCTTCGTCTTTTAATTCACTCTTTTTGGAATCAAGAAAGTTTTGTGTTTATTTGTTTGCTCATCACTTCTAAGTCCATAAGTTTATCCTCCTTCTTACTCTACTCTCCTCCCCACCCCTACTTGTTTACCTACACCAAATGGTACTTATATCCATCCCTGCTTTGTCTCTTTCAGATGACAGAGGTTCAAGCAGCCTTTCCTGGTCAGAAATTTTGACTCTGTATTTCCAGTAGATAATTTTTTTCATCATTCTTTGATTCAGTTACACCTTCTGCCATGCCATTCTCTTTCTCACACTCTGGAACCTACGCTGTCTTTTTGAAGGTTCTCTCTTCAATATCATCATCCTTTCCCCCCTTAAGATTAATATTGTCTCTTAGATCCTTTCTCCAAAAGAGTTCTCTGGGTTTGTTGATGGTGAGGTTTATTGTCATACCTCTTCCACTTTTCTTTTTCTAAGAGACGTAAATCATCCTTTTAAAGATACAGTGCATCAGATTAGAAACAAGAAGCTAGAATTCCTTGTACAGTTCTCTTCAAATGTTGTCTCTTTGCTACGCGATTTTTCTGTCTTAAAATTGGGGTGTTTGGGTTCAAGGTACAACAAGGTATATGCCATTGTTATTTACTGAGTGAATCATGGAATTTATTTTAATGAATTGAAGTTCATTAATTAATTAAATGAATCATAGCACAAACATAGTTAAGAAAGATAAAAATAGCTATAGTAGCTAAAGTAATTTGTCATTAACTAGACAACCTCTCTTAACCCTTTCTTGTATGACATACAAAGTGAGGAATAAACTATTTTTTCCTCTGAAATTAAGCTGGCCTTGCCTCTTTTGCTCTTGTTTTTATTCCTTTGGAATCCACAAAGATCTAGATCATTTCATCCCATCACTTTTTTGTTTTTAAACAAAAGGAGAGCCTCAAGGCATTCTAGTAGGTGGAAAATCCAAGTAAGAACAGAAAACTAATAGTTGTTGAAAAAGGTTTGCCAAGAGATTTACTACTCCTCAAAGTCTGCTAAAGGTTTGTGCATACCTATTCTTAGGAGGTAGAAAAATGCCTTCATTTTCAAGGTTGTTAACTGAAAATGCATTTAAGAGAGAGACATACTTATCGAAATAGTGTCTTATTGTAATCTAAGAAGCCATAATGAGTTTCGTGATTATGCTGCTCAGCAGAGACTTTGGTCTTTTTAGACACATTTGTCATTTTTGCCCCATTTACATATATTTATAAATGACTTTTGACTTTCCATAGATATGAATTATATGCATTTCATGTGGTGATATTTAAATATACATGTATATGTATATATGGATATAAGTGCTATTATTTATACAGTGCTAAAGAATTGTAAAGAACTTAACATTTGTTATCTCATTTAATCTTTATAGTAGCTTTGAGAGGTAAGTACCATTATTATCATTCCCATTTTACAGATGAATAAACTGAGTTAGGCAGAAGCTGTGCCCTGTAACACAACTAGTAAACTTCTGAGACTGCATTTGAACTTAGGTTTTCTAGACTCTCAGTCCAGTTCTCTATGCCTTGTAACACCTAATTGCCTATGCTTACATTCATGCATATTCATTATAAGCTGAAAAACACTTTGATAGCTCCCCAACATAAAGGAAGATATTCTTTTTAATCTGATCTTGATAATGCTTTTTGCTAATAAACTTATCACTACTCCCCAAGTGAATATTAGTGGGAATATACTTTAAATAAATGATCTTACAATAATGACAATCATATCTAAGGGATGAGAGGCAATATGGAATTGTGGGTAGAGCTGGCTTTAAATGACTTGGGTTCAAATCTTGCCTCTAACATTAACTAGCTGTGTGACCTCAAGCAAATACTTCAGCTTCAGTTCACTCATCTGAAAAAAAAAAATGATACGTTAGATGATGCTGTCTTCCAGATCTAAATTTATAATCCTAAAACCTCTTTGACATTAATTTTGTGTATGATCCTAGGCAAGTCACGGGACCTCTTAATGCCCCAGACATTTCTCTATTATTTACAAATCTGCATCTGTAGAAAGTGTTTCTTCTCTGAGAGATGTCACTCTGAGAAGGTAACAAAGTCATTTTAAGAAACTTTTGTCTGTATCTTTCAGATAAACAAAGATAACTTTATTTTGGATTCTTGTAGCTTCTAAGCACCAAAACTTTGAGTGTAATTAATTCATGAAATCACTTCACTATGTAAAAGTCAAGATTGATCACAAACACAAAAGGCACAAACATGATCACGTGGAGCCAGCCTAATGCTGAAACAGCTCAATTTGGGGAAAGCAAGGAGAGGTTTATATTATTTTCGAACAACGGAAGGTAGAGGGATCCAGGGAAGGAAGGGGGCTGTAAACTGAGG
The DNA here is from genome assembly GCA_028646595.1 of Phalanger gymnotis. NCBI lineage: Eukaryota > Metazoa > Chordata > Mammalia > Diprotodontia > Phalangeridae > Phalanger > Phalanger gymnotis. The sequence goes on from CM053623.1 coordinate 192,253,500, forward strand.
CATGAGGTGGTGTAGAGTTCCAGTAACAGGGGCAATGAATTCTTGGTACTTTGAAATAAGCATGATGACACAGAGAGTCCAAGGCAAGAGTACACACAACAGAGTAATAAGCAGGATGTTTAGAAAGTCCTGAGCAAGGTCTTGCATCTATAGCTTCTGCTCAAGGTTGCCCCTAAACTGATTAAGGCTGGTTCTGTGGTTTCAGGCAGCTACTGGTATTCCAAATTGGGCTGGAGTTCACTCCCAAAGGATCACTCATAGGTTGAGCAGCTCCAAGCCTCAGAAATCCTTCTAATTGTCTGGTTATTGTATAACTCCATTGTGCTGCTCCTCTATGATATAGTCATTATAGAGCTCATGTCAACAACTAGTTTAGAGAAAGTGTCCAAGTTTTCCATTTCAAGCATGTGACTGACAGTCTTAGAGTCTGAATGAGATGAGTTTCCAAATGTTCTAGATTTCTGGTAGGAATGTCTTCACAATTTTAAGTACCATTATTCATGCTATCTAAAAGGACAAAGAAAAGATGAGGGCAACAAATACATGTTTAGTATTCTTAGAGTGTGGACCACCAAATAAAAACACAACTGTCCCTAACCATCTTGAGACATATTCCTTTAAGAATCACCCAAAATTTTCCATTTCTGAATATGTCAAAGAAAATAATTATGTCAATTATACATGGAATATGTGAAGCTATAAAGACAATAGAGATCATTTTCAGAACAATATTGCTGAAGGCACAACAGCTGTTGAGGAAGGAGGTAAAAGAATGCTAAGAAATATGCGGCTATTTTCTTTCTTCTCCATCCCCTGAGTTGCTAACATAGAATATTGGGAGGGATTGACCTTTAGTAAATGGGAAATATATTGGTGGAGGTGGGGGTTAAAGAGAAAGAAGGAAAGGAGTATGCCTGATGTCTAGTGTGCACAAGGCACATATAACTATTTTCTAGACTAGAAGCCAGTAGGAAGAATGAAATTCTAGAACAATGTGGCCTTCTTTGCCACTCTTTTTGAAGCAATAGCTGTAAGGGCTGCAAAGTGCTTTCCAGACCCACAGTGAAACACTCATTTTATTTTTTTCTTTGTTACCAAGGATTTCCTTCTTTGGGTTCTACAAATAGTTCATTGGTATATGCGTAGAAACATAATCTCTTTCAGTATTTTTGTATTTAAGTGTGAATGAATGGATGGTTAGAATTTTGTATGAGTTATAAAATTTCCCATGCAAATAAGTTATTTAAAAATTGGCATATGATTTTCATCTAAATTTCCTGCCTTTTTAAAAAATCTGTAGCTTTGTCTGATGTCAAGAGCTTACATTCCAATAGTGTAAGACAATGGCTAGGGAGGAATAAGAGTTTGAAGGGAAGGGCAAGGTAGGGAAGAGTAGATGGTAAGCATAGCAGTAGGGTGGAGTGCCTTAGAGAAGGCCAGGAAATGAAGTGATATGTCCCCACAGCTAGATTAGATGAAAGCTCTTCAGTTACAGTCCTTATGGGTTTAGTCATTCATGATCCCACCATGAAATTCTATGTTGTGCAAGCCAAGGGTCAGTAACAGCTGAGTGAGAGAATGTCAATACCCAATATTTCTTTAGTTTTTTTCTGTTGCCATGCCATACTCATTTCCTTTACTTTTCTTTCAACCCCATTATTCATAAGAGGCTTGGAGAGAGTAATCAAATTATAATGAACTTACTATTATTTTAATACTAAATTAAACTTTTATTAATATTATAAGTATTATGGTAGGCCACACTAGCAGGTGCTTTATGCATTGATTGTATTTAGCTCTTTAAGGTTATCAAGTGTTTCAGGACACATTTTAAAATTCATTTTTCACAGCAGCCTTGTTTTATGTGATCTTACCATGTATAGAGCTAAATTAATATGAAGTAAATGGGGATTTGTTTGAGAGGAGACAATTGGTAGGGAAAGAACTTCCTCTATGATGTGGCTACCAACTACTGCCTCACCATTCAGTTCTCTTCCCTGCCCCCATATATAAGTGTGTGTGTGTATACGTATGTGCATGTATGTATATGTATATATACTCATATATACATATATATGTATATATGCATATATGCATGCTTATGTTTATATATACATGTCATTGTATATACATTTATATATGTATGTGTATATAAGTATATAAATATATGTGTATGTATATGTGTGTATATATACATATATATGTGTGTGTGCATGTGGAAAGAAATAGAAATATGTATGCATGATTTCACCTAGACCTCGAATTCCATTTATGTAGGAAACTTCCAGAAAGACTTTCTCTTTCAAATCAAATCTGCACCCGTTGTTTAATCTTTAATTCATAATTTTAGGAAGCTACCTGAGGCACTGAGTGATTACGTGACTTGCCCAGGGTCACATGGCCAGTGTGTGTTAGAGGCAAGACTTCACAAAATCTAGTCTGACTTTCTGTCTACTATGCCACGCTGCCTTTCATTCTTTCTAATCAGCCTGAAAATTTTGTGAATTTCATTGGAGTTGAGTGGTAAAAATATTTATTAATGAAGTCAGAGCATCAGACCATTTAAAATGTTAGAAGCTAAATTTCTCTGTTTTCATAGTCTCCTGTGATGAATATCCCGGATTGGATGTCTTATCAAATTGCTGTTCATTCAACTAATTTTATAGGAATTCCAAACATAATCTTGTGATGAGTGAGATGTGACTAATATGCCTTAACGTGGTTGGTTTAGTGCACGCTTTTTAATTATGATGAATGGAGTATAGATATTATATTATAGATAGAGCACTGGACTCAGAGTCCACACACACACACACACACACACTCTCTCACACTCACACACATTGGAATTTCAGCAAAATTGATTAAATTAATAGCAAAGTTCTATGGTGATGGATTTATTCTGTGCATACCAGCTAATTTCAGTCCTGGTATCTGATCATCAGAATTACCTTTCTTCTGAGATTACTTCTTATTTGTCCTGTGTCCAAGGTGTCCTAAAAATCTTAGTGAAGTGTTAGCTTTACTTAGACTAGCTTTAGCTAGTGTTTTGGGACATGGAAATGATAGATGGATAGATGTATGGTTGGATGGATGGGTAGATAGATAGGTATTCTTGTTTGTTCATGGGTGTTTGTGTCTTCTCTCTACCTTATACCATGAGCTCCTGGATAGCAGGGACTATGTTTTTGCCTCACTTTGTATCACCAGTGCTTAACACAGTGCTTTGTACATAGCAAGGACATGATAAGCCCTTATTAACTATTTGTTTTCTTGCTATTGCTGGCTCCATGACTGTGGTTAGGTCACTTAACCTTTTGGAGTTCAGTTTAATTATTTGTGAAATACTGACAGTATCTACCGATCTGGCTTATTATGAAGATTCAGTGAGAAGATCTGTTTAGAGCTTTTGGGAAAATTTAAATGTTAGTTATTTTTGTAACTACTATTCTGCTTTGGAATTGTTTGAGTTGCTGATAATGTCTGGAAGTCATTTGGTTCATTTATCCCCTTGGTTTTAGGTAGATTTGAATTGTAAGAAAAAAACATTTGTCATCATATTAAGTATATTTGTATGTTTTTTTTCCCTCACCTGAGTATACATCAATTTATTTCCTGTTGGGATTCTATGCAGTTTACTTTCCCTCCCTTCATATACTAACTGGAAATTTTCTCAATTAAAATGTCACTTCCCACCCTCACCCTTCAACTATACTACCAAATAACCAAATTAATTCACAATTCTTCTTCTGTTGCCAAAGTATCTTCCCAATTTCTTGACATCTTTCAGTTTAATTGCCATATTTCTGCTCATCTAATTTAACAAATCAATTAAAATGTTAATCATCACCCAAGACAGACCCTCTTTCCAAAAGCACTTATGACAATCTACCCCTGCCCAGGTTCAACACTGAATCATTGACTTGTAAAAAAATTTTTATGAATTCATCTGAAGAGCACGACTTTCAGGAAATCACTCATGGATTCCTCTTCGTGGTGGTAGGAAAGGGAAGAATTAGCACCTGTAGTAGAATAAGGGGCTGGACATGAAGAAGAGGGATCCTCAGTGGGGAACCTGGCTTTGCCACTTACTGTCTGTATATTTTTGTGTATGTATATGTAGCCTTCGTATATGTATCTTTCATATATGTATCCTTAGTATATCCATCCTCCATATATGTATCCTCAGCATATGTGTCCTCTGCATATGCATCCACCATATATACATCCTCAATATATGCATTCTCCATATATGCATCCTTTGTATATGTGTGTATACATGTATGTATATATATATATATGTACACACACATACACACATATATATATATTCTTTGACTCTGATATATCCTACTTGCTGTCGTCTGTCCACATTCATTTTGTTAGCTGTGCTTTACTTTATAGTTTTCTATTGTCATTTCAATAGATGTCCTGGGTTTATTGCATCCTGGAAGATACTCTTAAAATCATTTCTCCTTCTCTAAAATTAGTCAACCTTTACAAAATCTTCCTTGCATACATATATGTGTGTATGCATATATGCATGCATATATACAAACATACACATACACACTTACAGAATACATACATGCATATGCACTTATATGATATACATGCATGTGTCTATGTGTACATACACCTGTGCATGTGTCTATGTGCATACATATTCACATGTACATACATATACATGCATACTATATTACACATGTCTGCATGTGTGTATGCATGAGTGTATATATGTGTATGTATATTTGTGTATGTATACACACATGCATACACACACATATTTGAAGTACAGAACAGAGGCTCTCTGCAGCTACAATGTCCACCTCCAATTCTGAAGAGTTGCAATGGAAATTTATCATGCCGTCCCAGGTACACTTCTCTAAGTACCATCAGAATCCTAGGACTTTAGACAATGGCCTGCAGTTATTTTGAAGTCAGACCCAATCCATGCATTCATAATTGGAATTTTAGATAGAACCAGAGGCAAACACTCTGAACTTTGTTTCCTACAATCCTGGTCATTATCACTATTCTCTTGTGGCTGTCCATGTAGGAAAGATCTCCTTTATCTGGTATATGTTTTTCTATCTTTCTCTCCCTCTCCCTCCACCTTCATTTTATAGATCAAGAAGCGGCTGTCCAGAGGAGGTAAACGATTCTCTAAAGTCCCATGAGTAGTGACAAAAACAGTATCCATATGCGTACTTTAGATAAATACCACTGGCAAGCAATGAATTGGGCTTTCAACGAGAGTCAGTACGGTTGTGATGGAGACACCATTGGATTTGAAATGAGAGGAACCTGGCCTTGAATTTTACTTCTGCTAGCTACTATTTTTGTGAACTTGTACGGCTTACTTCTCACATCTAATCACACATCATTTCCATTGCATGGAAAATGAAGGCATTGACTGTGGGATTTCTAATGCTGTTTCTCCCTCCAAATTCCATGACCTAAGAGTAACTTATTCATAAAAGGAAAAGAAGTCAGACCATTATCATGGCTTGAATTAAAGACAATAGATCACCTCAGTGATACATTTGGGATAGATTAGATAGATAGATAGATAGATAGATAGATAGATAGATAGATAGATAGATAGATAGAAGCAACAACTGGGATGTTTTGTAGGAATTTACTATGGAGGATTTACAGAAAAACATGAAACAAGTATTGACTATAGTGAGATCAAAATCAGCTTACATGGAGAGAATCCCCATAAGAAGAAATTACAGATCCAGAGTTAAAAGTTATTGTGTCCTGAAGGAAATCTGGCCTGGACGATAGTCTAGTCAACTGGAGTCAGCTTATTAAACAACAGTATCGAATGTAGATTAATAGGTTTTCCGTCTATGAGAAGTTTTTAGTGATACGATACAAGGCATTCTTCTTTGGACTTTTTTTGAATGAAAACCAATGTCTCATATTATAGAATTCTTTTAGATTTGTTTAAAAGACATACATTTGTTACACACTTACTGTGTGATAAGCCGCTGGAAATACAAAGACAAAAATGAATCAACCTCTGGACTCAAGGAATTTAGAAATTTAGCGGTGGGAAACCCGCTCGTGCGTATGTAATAAAATATATTATTAGTAATAATGATAATAAAAGATAAAAGATCATTTTTGGAGGAAGGCATTAATAGTTGGGAGAGCAAGAGAGGCTTTATGCAGAAACTGCCGCTTCAGTTAAGCCTTGAAGGAATCTCGAGAATCTCAGAAACGGTGGTGATAAAGGAATGCATTGCTAGCATCGGGGACAGTCTGTGTATGAGATGAAACGTTGTCTGTAAAGAATAAGAAGGTCCATGTCACCTATAGAGTGAGTGCATGAAAGGGAGTAGTGTGTGTTAATAAGGCCAAATAGGTACATTGGGGGAAAGTTGTGAGGGACTTTGGGTGATCATAAACGTAATAGGGAGCCCCTGGAGTTTAAGAAGTGAGGGGAGGTGGGGCAGTGATATGGTCAAACTTGTTCTTTAGAAACATCACTTTGGCGACTGTAGATTGGAATCTCATAAGTAATGTGTCAGGAATCTGAAAAACAAAATTTATATTAAAAATGCAATCGGAATTCGAAATAATTAAAAGGAGCTAAATATGTGGTTCTGCATTTAGATTCAAAAGATTAAGTGTACTTGTAGAGGGCGGGGTAAACCTGAGTTGACATTAAATAGGATAAGTATTACCTTTTGTTTGTTTTGTTTTTATTGAATAAGAAAATAAAGGACATTTGACAAACTGAAAGACTTTCAGGTATTTATACCAAAAAGACCAGAACTCGATGGAAAATTCAATATAAAAGGTTCAGAAGAAACATAAGGAATACATTAAAGACTAATTATAAGGCAATCATTAAGATCAAACTGTTTATTTATTACATATATGAAAATGTTTTCAGTATTCTGTTATATTTTCAATTCTGAGTTTCCTTCCCTCCCCACCCCCAACCTTGCATTAGAGAAGGAACCATACAATGCATATGCTTCCTTACATTGGTTCTTTCTCTGGAAGCGGATGGCATCTCCCTTCACAAGTCCTTCATAGTTGAGAATAGCTTTGTCATTTACAGTTACTTTTTGAACAATGTTGCATCCTGCTCACTTCAATCTGCTTTATTTCATGCAAGGCTTTCTATGTTTTTCACAAAGCCAACCTACTAATCATTTCTTATAGCACAATAGTATTCCTTCACAATCATATACAACTTTTTCAGCCATTCCCCAATTGATCAGTATCCTCTTAATTTCCAATTTTTTGCCACCACAAAGAGAGCTGCTATAAATATTTTAGAACATATAGGTTCTTTTCCTTTTTCCCTGATCCCCTTCGGAAACAGACCTAATAATGATATTGTTGGGTGAAAGAGTATGCAGTATAACTCTTTGGGCATAATTCCAAATTATTCTCCAAAGTGGTCAGATCAGTTCACAGTTCCACCACATTCCCCGCCCCCACACCCAGTATGTGTTGTTTCCCCCTTCTATCATTTTAGCTAATCTGGGAGGTGGGAGTGATATTTCAAAATTGTTCTCATTTGCATTTATCCAATCAATAATGATTTAGATCATTTTTATATGACTATATATGGCTGTGATTTCCTTCTGTAATAATTTATATTCATATAAATATGCTTCGGTTCCTTATATATTTGAGATACGAGGCCTTTATCTGAGAAATTTGCCATAACGTTTTTCACAATTTTCTGCTTCCCTTCTAATCTTGGTTATATTGATTTTATTTGTACAAAACCTTTTTAATTTAGTGTAATCGAATTATTCATTTTAAATCCCACCATGCTATTTCTTGTTTGTTCATAATTTTTTTTTATCCACAAATGTGTGAGGTAACATATTACATGCTCCTCTAATTTACTCATGATATCTCCCTTTATGTTTGGTCATGTATCCATTTTGACCTTATCTTGGTAAATGGTATAAGATATTAGTCTGTATTACTTATTTTTTTAATGCTGTGTTCCTCTCATCCCTTCAGAACTGTCCACTAATGGATGAATTAGATAGCAGGACTATTAAGGGTATAGGATGAGTGGGTCTAGAGACCCATCCTTTTGCCCTGAAGATATATCCCAGGTTCCAAACAAGAAGACTCTAGAAATGAATCCAAAAAATAAGATACCAATAAAAAAGAAATTTTTTTTGAGAGTTAGATCTCCTTTCAGTACAGAGAAGAACTAATGATGAACAGAAAATTTTAAGTTCTTATTATGTGCCAAGCACTTTGCTAAGCATTGGGGATGTAAACAGAAAAACAATTATGATAAACCCTCTCCTCAGGGAGCTCACATATTAATGGTGTGAGGCAATACGTAAAATAAAGTTCAGTTGTATGGTAGATGCAAATGCCTAGAAATCTCAAGGATTCAGAGATGGGATGGATGGCAAAGCCTTGGGAATCCTTGAACCACCCACACCATGGGCACAACTGTGCAGTTGTGGTTATTCTCACTAGACCATATACCATTTTTTCTTTACTTTGAAGTGAATATTTATAGTGACATAAGCTAAATATTTCATCCAAATAAGAGAGATCTTTTCCTTTGTCTTTCCATTCTTATAGTATACAGAATATAAATCTGTAAAAGGCCTCTGAGGTCATCAAATCCAGTGTTCCCTTTTCCCGTTCCCGTCTTATGGATAAAGAATCTGAGGCCCCTTCAGGACAAGTGACTTGTATAAGGTCACATATGTAAAAAATGCAACTGGTGTTACTATAATCTCTGTTGGTTAGAAAATCATTGGAGCTGAGAATCAACCCCAGATCCTCTGACTGAATACAGGTAAGTTCCCTCCATTGATCTGATCAGAATCTGCCCAGATGGCCGCATTCCTGCCTTCTCACTGTCAACTACTTATCAGCAAAGTCTGAATTGCTTTCAGATTCTAAGGTACCAGGATTCACTGATCTATTTTGCTGCCTAATTTGTTCTCCCCCTTAAAGACTTCACATTCTATGAAGGCCAGTGACATATGCATGCAGAATGCATCTGTTTGCATGTAGATGCCCCAGGAGGCAAAGCTTTTATATCACCCTAACTGCCTCACTCCTCTCCCTAAAGCTGTAATAGGATAGAACACTACTTTCTAAAAAACCTGAGGACTTGGAAGAATATAATATGCAACTAAATTTGAAAGGATTACCCTTTAATATATAAATGTGATATATGGGAAACTAGAAATACACTATTCCAGAAGTTTCATTGTTTCCCTGGGTCTTCCTCACATACTCTACCTCCCAATTCCAGGTATTTTTCCTGGCCATCTTTAATGCCTGGAATTATCTCACTTCCTTTTTTTTTCCCTCTTCTGGCCTTCCCTGACTTCATTCAAGTCCTAGCTAAAATCTCACCTTTATAGGAAGTCTTTCTCAGTCTCTTTTTGTGCATGTGTTTATCCCCTGTTGATTTCCGAGGTTTCTTGTATATTAGCTTATTTATACATGGATTTTGCAAGTTGTTTCTCTGATTAGACTGGAATTCCTTAAGGACAAGATTGCCTTTACCTTTCTTTGTATCCCTAATAATTAGCATAGTGTTTGGCACCTAGTAGGCATTTAATTGACTTGGGCTGGCTTGACTTGACTTTCAGGTTGGCTAAGCACGGGAAAACATCTTACAAGAATAATTTCTCTCTAAAGCTGGCTTATTTGTGAAAAGACACAAAGAAACATTAAAAGAGATTTAAGCAACATTTTTGCTTTGTTGTCCCTCTTCAGACTGAATATCGCTGACATTTCTCTAATTTCCTTTTAGGAGAATACATTATGACTTTCTCTCAAATGTGGACAGAGTTAAATTTAGATGATTAATTTAACTGCCCGGGTTTATCCTAAATCAGATTATAATGGCAAACCACATAATATGGCATTGTAATTACTAGAACTGCTCTAAATTAAACCCTGAGAGAACCACAGGTTGTGTCCTGGGGTGACCCAGGCTAGATGAAGTATTTAGGCTCTGTTACTGTAAAATCTAGTTCAAAGCAAAGAGGAAGCTGCAAATGGCCAGTGGATGATAGGCCAGACTTGGAGCCAGGAGGAATTCAAATCCAATGCTACCTCTGATACTTAGCTTTTTCTTCATCTTTCAATTGGCGACAATAATGGCTATGGTTAGAGAGGATGTGGCATAGCAGAGAGAAAGGTAGCCCCAAAGCCAGCAAGACCTGTGGTTTGGAAATCAGCTTCTACCATATATGGGCTGTGTGACCCTGGGCAACCAATTTAACCTTTCACTGATCTGGGCAACTCTCTCTAATTGTAAGTTGTAGAGAAGGGGACATACCTTTGATATTGGTAGAGGGAACTTCCAGCCCTAAGAATTAGTTCCTTATAACAATAAAATTGCAGTCAGTCTTTGTCTTCAGTCCCCTAATAGTGCCAACACAGATCTTGTTGTTCAGTCATTTACCGCTCTTCACGTCCCCATGGACCATTGCACACGAGGCCTTTCTATCCTCCACTATCTCTCAGTCTGTCCAAGTTTCTGTTTGTTGTTTCCAAGACACTTTCTGTCCATATCCTCCTCTGCTGTCCCCTTCTCCTTTTGCCATCAAACCTTCCTACCATCAGGATCTTTTCCCATAAGTCCTCTCTTGTCATTATGTGGCCAAAATATTTAAGTTTCAGCTTCAGTATTTGACCTTCCGAAAAATAATCTGAACTTATTTTTTTAAGTATTGACTGATTTGATCTCCTTGCTGTCCAAGGGACTTCCAAGCACCACAATTCGAAAGCATTAGTTCTATAGCATTCTGCTTTGTTTGTAATCTAACTCTCACAGCTGTCTGTGCATTGCTACTGGAAAAAACAAAGCACAGGGACCTTTGTCAACAAGCTGATGTGTCTGTTTTTAGTATACTGTCCATATTTGCCATAGTTTTTCTTCCAAGGAGCAAGCATGTTTTAATTTCATGGCTGCAGTCACAATATGCAGTGATCTTTGAATCCAAGAATATAAAACCTGACACTGCTTCCATTTCTTTACCCTCTCTTTACCAGAAAGTGATAGGACCAGTTCCCATGGTCTTAGTTTTTTTTAATGTGAAGCTTCAAGCCAGGTTTTACACTTTCCTCTTTCATCCTCATCAAGAGGCTTCTTCATTATTCTTCACTTTCTGCTGTCGGAGTGGTAGCATCTCCATATCTGAGATTGCTTATACTTCTTCTGGCAACCTTAATTCCAGCTTTTGATTCATCTAGCCTGGCATTTCGCATGATGTATTCTGCATATAAGTTAGGTAAAGTGACAATGTACAGCTTTGTCATACTCCTTTCCCAATCTTAAACCAATCAGTTTTTCCATGTTCTGTTCTAACTTGCTTCTTGGCCTGCATCCAGGTTCCTCAGGAGGTAAGTAATATGAACTGGTACTCCCATCCCTTTGAGAACTTGCCACATTTTGTTGAAATCCACAGTCAGTGGCTTTAGTGTCATAACTGAAGCAGAAGAGGTTGTTTGTGTTTCTCCCTTGCTTTCTCCATAATCCAGCAGATGTTGGCAATTTCATCTCTAGTTCTACTGCCTCTTTGAAAACTAGCGTGCACTTCTAGTAATTCTTAGTTCACATATTGCTGAAACCTAGCTTGCAGAATCCTAACCATAGTCTTGCTGGCATGTGAAATGAGTGCAATAGTTTGGCAATTTGAACATTCTTTGGCCTTGCTCGTCTTTAGAGTTGAGCCACTGTTGAGTTTTCCACATTTGTTGGAATATTGAGTAGAGCACTTTAACTGCATCATTTTTGAATGGCCCATCTGGAGTTCCATCACCTCAGCTAGCCACATTTGTTAGTAATGCTTCCTAAGGCACTGCCTTTATCCTCCAGAATGTCTGGCTCTGGATCCGTGATGTTAAGATCTTTCTTGTATAGTTTTTCTGTATATTCTTCCTATCTCTTGTAAGCTTTAATAACAGAAGTGTAAAAACTTACAAAGAACATCATTTGAAAGTTTCATCATTTAAATTTCTCTTGCCACCTCTTCTTAATATCTTTTACTTCTGTCAAGTCCCTACCATTTTTGTCTATAGTGCCCATTTTTGAGTGAAAAGTTCCTTTAATAACTCTAATTTTCTTGAAAAGACCTCTTATCTTTCCCATTCTATTGCTTTCTTCTATTTCTTTGCATTGCTCATAAGAAAACCTTATTTTTCCTTGCTAATTCTCCAGAATTTTGCATTCAGGTAGGTATATCTTTCCCTTCCTCCTTTCCCTTTTGCTTTCCTTCTTTCCTCAGGTATTTGTAAAGCCTCATCAGAAAGACATTTTTTGCTCTTCTTTTTCTTTGAAGTGTTTTCTGTTTCTGCCTCCTGTACAGTATTATGAACCTCTGTCCATAGTTCTTCAGACACTCCATCTACCAGGTGTAATCCCTAAAATCTATCCATCACTTTTGCTTCATATTCATAAGGTATATTACTTAGGTCTTCCCTAAGCTGATTGATGGTCTTTTTTACTTTCTTCTGTTTAAGTCTGAGTTTTGTAATAAGAAGCTCATGATCTCAGTCACAGTCAACTCCAGAGCTTGTTTTAACTGACTATATAGAGCTTCTCCACCTTTGGCTGCAAAAAGTCAGTCTGATTTCCCTGTTGACCATCTGGTGATGTCCATGTTGCCTTTTAGGCTGTTGAAAGAATATTTGCTATGACCTGTAAATTATATTGACAAAACTCTGTTAGTCTTTGTCATTCTTCATTTTATACTCTAAGGCCAACCTTGCTTGTTATTCTAATTATCCTATTTCCTACTTTAGCATTCCAATCCCCTATGACGAATGTGACATCTTTTTTGGTGTTATTTGTAGAAGATGTTGTAGGTCTTCATAGAATTGATCAACTTTGGCCTCTTCAATGTCAGTGGTTGGAACATATATTTGTATTACTGTGATGTTGAATGGTTTGCCTTTGATTTGATACTGCTTTTCTCACCTTTTTATTGACTATGAAATCTACTCCATTTCTTTTTAAAGGATTCTTGGCCACAGTAGTGTATATAATGATCCCCTGAATTACATTCACCTATTCCTTTCCATTTAAGTTTACTGGCATCCAAAATACCAATATTTAATCTATCTCCTGTTTGACCACATCCAGCTTACCTTGGATCATAGATCTTACATTCCCGGTTCCTATCCAATTTGATCTTTATAGCTTTGGACTTTCCTTTCATCACCAGACACTTCTGTGACTGAGCTTCCTTCTGGCTTTGGCTCAGGCATTTCATTCTTTTTGGAACTACTGGTAGGTGTTTCTTGCTCTTCTGCAGTAGTGTGTTGGACACCTTTGGACTTAAGAGGTTAAATATTTTATCATTTTAATACTACCCATGGATTTTGTTTTGTTTTGGCAAAGACACTAGAGTGGTTTGCTGTTTCCTTCTTAGTGATCTCTTGTCAGAACTCTCTACTATGACCGGCCCATGTTGGGTAGCTGTGGCATAGCTCATAGTTTCATTGAGCCAGGCAAGCCCCAAAGCAGTGATTCAAGAGGAGAATAGAGACCTTGTGTGATCATTATGAAATGCAAATGTGATAGCATGGAAAAGTCCACCACCACCACTATATACATCTAGGTTGTAAGGGTGAGGTTTTCCACCCATATCCTAATTAATGTCATTTCAGAAGACTCAAATAGCTTAGGTTCAAATTAATCAATCCAAAGTGTTAAGTAGGCACCAACAAATCCTTAGAGAGCTTTGATCTTTGGACACAGAGAGATGACACTACTAGGGAAATATCTTGTGATGGACTAAAAGATTCAGATATTACCTCTGGACCTATATATAAAATGACAAACCAATTCACAGTCTCACAGTGCAGTGACTGGCTAGTTTAGTGGTTGAGGGCTTTGGATAAACCCCTGATTGGGAAATGCATGTAAGGATGAGAGCTCTCTTTTTTTCTCCCTTCTCCTTGTCTCCCTCTTCTCCTCCTTCAGACCCCTTTTTGTCTCTCCATCTGCTCACTCTTCCTTCCCTCTCTGTCTGTATTTGTCCCCTACCCTTTTCCCCATTTCTTATTCCACCCCCCCCCAAAAAAAAGCAGCTGCTAAAGTAATACCAGCCATTGACAAAAGAAGTATCTCCATCTGGATGTAGAAAACCAGTCACCAAAGGAAAGCTACTTCAGGGAATGATATCTCTCATAGCACAGATACATGCTGTGGACTCAGTAGTGGCATGCACATTCCTTCAGAGAATTATACTTTGGTGAACTTCATGCATAATCTGAAGGGATACAAGGACTTCCTATAACTAGGAGCTGCAAGTTTGAGTTTACCTTTTTGCACCACCCAGCCACCTTTATTTTTTATCTATGACTCACTACCTTTGTATTGTAAGTTTAAGCTTACTCACTTCAACAGTGCTCTGCATGGCAATTTTTTTTTCTTTATTTTGTATTTAAGTTTGTTTCTATTTTCTTTTCTTATTTTGTCTTTAAGTTTAAATTTTTTAAAAAATTTATGAAAAAAAAGAATTCTATACATGCCCAGGGAGAGCGTTTCTCTAGTTTTTATTTTTTGTTTTGTTTTTGTTTTTTTTTAATGGAGGGTTTCTTTAAATGACTGTTCTTGCTGTCATTTATTAGTAAGGATTCTTTTCTAAAAGCTGATTGAAGAATGGTTGGCTGATTGATAATGGGGGGGTGGAGCATAGTAGAGGGGGGTCATGACCCTTTACTGCTATCACTAGAACCCCGAGTGCAGAAGTAGTCAGGTATCCTCTGAGAATCATAAGTATAGCTGGTAGTGGGACTTAGGGAAGTAGCTCTGAGAAAGTATATACAGGATGAGACAGATTAGTTCTCATCGTACACTTTGGGAACACCTCATTTAATTGCTGGCATGTTCTCTAAATCTACAAATCTAAGAAATTATAGAAATTTTTGAAAAGTAATTTTTCCAAACCTTTATTTATTATGCATGCATAAGAGCTTCAGTGCTATAAAAATTCCAAGCTTCATTTTCAGAAAATGAATATGTATTTGGCCAAGATTTCATTTTCAAAATACTGCAATTGCTTTTTTTATTTTCGTGATTTTTACACATCTACCTCTTTTCTGAAGTTTCAAATCTCATACTCATAGCTTTTGAACTTCCATAACTATACTTTCAGTCTAATTGCATCTACATTCCAAAGGGTAATGGAAAGAAGCAGTTTAATTATTTAAAATCACTGTAATTTATAATTAGTTGTGAGGAATAGTTCTCTTAAGAAAATGTTAATGTAATTGCAGATGATAATTCACATTTAGTGGGAAAAGCAAGTGATATATGATACATTTACTTGAACAAGTATTTTTTTCTTATAACAAGGTTCTTCCTAATAGGCACAACAGTCTTCATTTGGGAACCTACATTCTATTAGTTCTTACATAGAAAATATTCTTCAAAAAGTCATGTAAATGTAGTATTTTGAATGTTTATGGATAATATTAAGTAATTAAATTTGTTAGTTTTTTTCAGTTTAGTGAATATTTCATATTATAACCTGTGATTACTTTGATTATTTCATTTCAATTTCATTTTCCAACCAATATCTTATTATTTTAAGTTTATTAAAATCCCTAAAAATTCATGCTCTCTAACTTTAGCTAGTTATTCAATGTTTAAAAAAAACTTTGATTTTTAACTATTGACTCCTCTAAATCTTAATCTGATAGTATAGATTGTTCCTATATTCTTTTAAAGACTGTACCAGTATAGCAAAAACTCTGCAATGACGTGTCAAGTTGGAGAGACTTAACTGATGGGTGGAAGGAAAGACTAGGTGTCTTTTATCCAAGGACCATTTTAGTTATCTTCAGAGAGATTTTTCAATGGAGGATTACCACTAGTTGGTGAATTTTCAGCCACAACAATTTGTAGAGACCATTTACTAAGAAACAGAAGAGCTTTGACTTTCATCCGTTGAAGAAACAGACACTGAAGAATCATACATTCTTGAAGGATTCACCTCTGTATCCCAAGGGTTCTTAACCTGGGATCTATAAACTTGTTTTCAAAGACGTTTTGACAACTGTAATTCTGTGTAATTGGTTTACATTGTAATCCTGTGGATTGTATGAATTTAGCAACTTTCCACCCATGGTTTTCAGAATAAAGTTATTAAATGCACATAGTCCATAGAATTACAAAATAAACCAGTTATATAGAATTTTACCAGCTGCCAGTGGGCTTTATAACACTCAAAAAAAGGTTAAGTACTCTTGCCCTATCCCACACCTCTCAAGGTAATTAAAACCCTCTTCCCTTCTCCTCAAGCCACAAACCCCACCTCTGCATATTTGTAATCTCCACATAGCTTCCAAACTGATTTTCCTAAATTGAAGAACTGGCCGTGTCAGTCCTCCCTTCTCACCATCCTAACCGCAACCCCAATGCTCCATAATATCAAATATAAACTTAGTTTGGTATTTAGATCTCTTCACAGCCTGGCCTCTTCCTGTGTCTCTGATTTTCTGATACATTTCTACACACTCTACAGATCAGCCATCATGTCGTTCTTGCTGTTCTAACATATGTCATATTTGTGTCTCAACACTACTCACCTTCTTCACCTTATTTTGTAATATTTGGTTTTTTCAAGAGACCCAAATGCCACTTTCTGCAGGAGTCCTTCCTTACTCCCCTCACTGAATAGTGACTTCTCCTTTAAGAATACTGCCCTTCTACCCTGTTGGTATCCTGTATGTAATGTGCCTCTATATGCATGTGTTATCTGACCCATTAGAATATAAACTCCTTGAGATCAAGAACTACTTGTGCTTTTGTATTTGTATTTCTAACATTTAGCCCAATGCCTGGCATGTATCAAATCCTTATTAATTGATTTCTAAATTAAACTGCCTCTTATTTTTCATAGAAGTAGATCCGTAAGGTGAAAATAAAACTTGGTAGTCATCTAGCTTAACACCTTAACTTGATAAATGAGGAAACTGGCTCTCAGAGATAAACATCTAGTTAGTAGTAGAGCTGGGTCTCAATGCCAGGCTTCTTTCTTTCAGGCAAAAGGCTCTTTCCACTACATTTCCATGACTTCAGTTCATTTGATAACAAGGCCAGCCGACCTGAGCTCTAGCAAATCTCTCTGCCCACATCTTGGTATCTTTTCTCAAGCCCACTTACTTCAGATCAAGGTGTGGCCATCTTCTTTGCAAAGGTTAACCCACGATGCACATATGTTTGCTATTACTATGATGTTATTGTTAATACTTTCTCTTTCCCCTCCCCCCACCAAATGTAACTTAGCCAAACTTCCTCAGTTCTGATCTCAATCATTATCCATATGCTTTATTTACCCAACATGCATGTACTGTAGGACTAGCTAACGTAAAGGCTGTGTCTAGCTGGCTGCATGTCATAATCTTGAAAAAAAATGTGCAGTTTCAGCAGCAGCCTCAAGCATTAGTTAAGTGCCTACTGTGTGTCTTATACTGTATGAGATGCTAGAAAAACAAAGAAATTCAAAAGACAGTGCAGTGAGTACAAAGAATATATGATGATAATATACTAATGCTACTAATAACAAATTGCATTTATATGGTGTTTTAAGGTTTACAAAGCACTTTTCAAATATCATCTCCTTTGATCCTTACAACAATTTTAGGAGGTAGGTGCAATTCTTATCCCCATTCTACAGATGAAGGCAGATTTAGTGAACTGCCCAAGGTCACACAGTAATTGCTGAAGGAAACAATTGAATTCAGGTCTTAATGAGGTTGGTGACACATTGGATAGAGCACCATGCCTAGAGTGCTATCTTCTCTGACACTTAGTTACCTCTAATGAGAGAGACAATATGCAAACTATGCACAAAATATATATTTATATGTGTGCATATATTTACAAGTATAATCAATATACATTAAAATCCACATAAATATATATAGCATAAGTGGGACATAATCTTAGAGAGAAAACACTAGCCATGGGGAGGGAACAGTGTGAGGGAAACCAAGAAGGGTCTCTTGCAGAGGGTGAGAATCGAGCTAAGTTTATAAGGGAGTGAAACTTTCTACGTCTGAATCTTGTGAATGAGGTTTTCAGGGGTTTTCTGGGAGTTGCTGCAAATTAGTTCAACATCATATAAACTAGGAAGAATTAAAATTACAAATAACCCAAAAGGAAATTGAAAGAAACATGGTGGGTACAAGTAAAGATCTTTATTTGACTGTCTTAAAAGCAAAAAGTGGAAGCTAGGTGGTATTGTGGATAGAGTGGCAGGCCTGGAGTTAGGGATCTTCGTCCTGAGTTCAAATCCAGTCTCTTACTGATTGTGTGACCCTGGGCAAGTCACTTCATCCTGTTTGTCTCAATTTCTTCATATGTAAAATGAGCTAGAGAAGGAAATGTCAAACCACTCCAGTATCTTTGCCAAGAAAACCCCAAATGGGGTCATGGAAAGTCGGACATGACTAAAACAACTGAACAAGAACAAAAAGAAAGTGGTGTAAAAAACATTTTGAGGGACTGAGAGCTGGTGAATTCCGTGTAATGGGAAAACATGGGATTTGTACTCAGGGGACTCAGATGTGCTACCTAGAAGCTTTCTAAAGTTTAAAAGAAAGTAACTTCCCTTCTCTAGGCCTGTTTTTTCCTCTACAAAGAGGGAAAAGGGGTAGAGTATTTTAACTTTAATGTTCCTTCCAGCATTACATTCTATGAGCATAGAAGTTATTTAGTAAGAAGGAGAAGCAACATAGGGACAACTCAAATAGTGTATTGATAATCCCAAGAAAAAATGAGGTGAAGGCCTCCAGAACGGTCACTGGATCTTTTCTATCAAGGGTTCTTAAGCTGGGATTCATGGATCAATTTCAAAGATATATGAATGGGAGAGAATTGCATTTTTATTTTTATTAACCTCAATCTGAAATTTAACATTTCTTATAATTATAAACTTGTTTAGTTTATTTTTTCTCTGAAGACATTCATAGATTTTACCATATAGACCAATGGATTCATGACATACATTAACATTTGAGAACACCTGTTCAATGAAAAAAATTATGGAAAGTACATGGAAAAAAGAATTACATAAAGTGAAAAGGCATGACATAAGATCTATAGAAATGGAGAGAACATCTTAGATCTTGGAAAGCAGTCCCATTTTTATAAACATAACTGCCTCTAATTTGAGGGTTCTTATAGATCCCAAATATTAAAAAGATTTCACCCAC
>CM053623.1:192272805-192298875 GCA_028646595.1 Phalanger gymnotis
CAAACATCACTCAAACCCATTTTGATTGCCAGTACAATCTGTCACCCCCTTTAAGGTTCTCATGTTAAAGCTGTATCATAATTTTATGTGAAAATTCAATTTTAACATGTAATTATCTCAATAGAAAGAAAGATGCCATCATTTTCTACATTGTCAATAACATACTATGTTATTTTCAAAAAAATACATTTGGTCCTGGCAACATGTGGTTGACTCTCACTGAGGTACTCAAAATAGTTATTTCCAATTATAAATAATGCTGATTGGTACCTTGCAAGTAGGTAAATCAGTCTTCCTAAAAATGAAGGTTTCAGGAACATCAAGACAAAACTAGAATTGTGTACATAAAAAGGAAATATTCTGTGCCAATTCTTTCCCAGAGAGGTCTATTTCTCTAAGGGATACATTTGTGTCCAGACAGATGGGAGAGTGGGTATAACTTACCAGCTTTGTGGAGGCACACTATGGCCCAAATGTATTCATTTATTCAATTTATTTCCCTTGGGGAAATAAAGCTTCCTTATCTTTCTATTAAGAAAAAGCTTATGAAGGGATATATTTTATAAACATTTTCTTGGCCAATATAGTGTGGTAACGAATGTAGTTACTTTGTAAACAAATGTAGGCTCTTCCAGTGGAATCATACAACCCTCTCTAAGTAGTAGAGCATAATATATTTAAATAAATACAAAGTAAATAAGTACAAAGCAAGGTTGATTGAATTGTTCCTCAATACTTCTTAGAATAACTCATTTGAGGTACACTATGACCTATGTCTGGAGTAACAGAGCATAAGCCTTAAAATCAGGAAGGTGTTTCTGGAGCATAATAGGTGTTTAATAAATACTTGTTTATTACTTACTCAATTGGATTTAAGTTCTGCTTTTGACAAAGATATGATCGTGTAGCAGTTGTTTTTGCTTTTGGTTCTCTAGGGAACTCTAAAGTATTTAGTATCTAAATCGTTAGTATCTAAATCTAAAGTATCTAAAATTGCTAATCTGTATTGCTGGAGAGTTTCCACCATGGAAGTTCTAACACCACTGAAGTCATTACTGTGGATTAAAAATTAAGAAGTAATAATTGATTTTAGGAGAATGTTAATGAAATTGACACATATTATAAAATCCACTTCATGCTCCTTATGCTTTGGTGTTGGCAATGCAAAATAGTACAATAGACATTTCTTATTATAAAGAGGATAGGAAATGGACCTGTGAGCTCTTTATCCCTCTCCCAATACTAGTCAGCACATTTTCTGCAATGTATAATCTTAGAGAGTTCCTGGAGACACTTAAGTGACATAGTGGGTAAGTTGACTTGGAAAAAGGAAGACACAAGTTCAAATCCTCCTTTGGACATTTGTTAGCTGAGACTAATCAAGTCATCTAACCAATCTGTGCTTCAGTTTCCTCATTTGTAAAATGAGAGTTGGACATATGGCTTCTTAGATCCCTTCCACCTCTAAATCTGTGATCTCGTTACTTCCCAAAGGTCACATAGCCAGTATCTTTCAGAGAGGGGAGTTAAACTCAGGTCTTCTTGGCTTCAAATTTAGTTGTCTATGCACCACCTTGACCTGTCCATCCTTGTAAAAGGTGGGTTTTGGAAAACATAATGCATCCAGCTTATTGGTTGACCAGGTTATATAACACATTGCATTTTTCTTAAGCTCTGCATTCAAGAAATCTCCACATCCAAATCCACATATGGGAAGCAAAGAGTATAGAAAGTCATGGTCTTTTTTGGATTCAGGAAATTAGTACACAAGATAAAAGAGCCCAAAATCCTGTTTCTTGCCAATGGCCATACTTCTCCACTCAAACTGGCTCTAAACCTCACGATCATTCTGAATTTTTTACTCACGCTCATCTCCTACCTTAGTTAATCGTCAAGTCTCATTTACTCTACCTCTGTCGTTCTCACATGCATTGTTTCCTCTTGTTTCAGTCCCACTACCATGCCCCAACTTTAGTCTCTTATTAACCCTTACTTGGATTTTTTCCAATAAGTCTTCTATCTGACTTCCTTGTCTCCATTCACATTCATTCACAACATTTTTCTTCAGATCTTTATCAGTGGACTCCTTTGAAGATTAAATAAAGAATTGCCATTACTTTGGATGGGGGGAGAAAGAGAGAGAGCACGAACCAAGAATCCTTGACCACCTGTAACAGGGATTGGAATAAGAAGGGCAGGCTTATTGTTCCTTACCCTCAACCCTTTATTGAATTTTTAGTGAATTACTTTATTTTATTTATTTTTACTTTATGAAATAAAATGAGTATTTTCATAACATAGTATAATAAATAACGCATGAAATTGCAGATTTACTAGGAACAACTTGCTATTCCCTTTAAATATACAAAAATTACAATATGTATGTATACATATATATTTATTTTTTTCTTCCATCCCTCTTACCCTAGAGATGGCCACCATTAGACACAAATTGGTGTACATATCTGCCTATCTATATATGTAAAATTTTTTATACTTACTTGTTTATCAGTTCTTTCTCTGAATGCAGATAGCATCATTTTTATGTCCTTTATAGTTAAATTGAGTGTAATAGAATAACTCATTCACTCAGTCATTTCTAAAACAATATTGCTATCACTGAATACTTTATTACTTTTACTGTAGTGAATGATTCTCCTTTGAAGCCTACATATTTAGAAACAGCAAGAGGACTGACTGTCTCTTAATCCTATAATAATCATTTTAAAATACAGGTGAAATTGCAAGATCTAAGCAGGGTACTATTGGCCACTTTGACAGCAAAGGAAGTGTTTTTTTTCCCCCAGTAGGTTTCATGGTGTCCTTCTCCATTACATTTTTTTCCTTTGAGAGACGCTAGAGTTTGAGTATCTTATGATCCTTTGCTCAAGAAATGAGCAATTCTTTTAAATGCAGAGATTCTTAACTTTTTTTGGTCTTGCACTCCTTTGGCAATCTGCCGAAGCCTATATACTGCTTCTTGGAGTAATGATTTCAAATAATTGAAGGAAATGCTAATACCAGTTGCAAGTTAGTAAAAAAAAAAAATTTTAAGTATTTTTTTCCACATTCAAGTTCACAGATGTTCTGAGATCCATGGACTCTTTGGGGATCTATGGACCCAAAGTAAAGTCTGCTCCAAAATGAAAATGAGTAAGAGCCATCCAAGTTCTTCCATATTTTAGTGAAGGGAGGGAAGAATTGCCTGGAATCTAAATCACCTGCCAAGGAATGTTGGGGCCAATCCATGGTGGCATTGAGCTCAAACTATCAATCCTTTTTTTCTTTACTCCAGAGGCTCTACTTTGTTACTTATTTAATTAATTGCATCATTAATCTATCTAAATGACAGGTGGCACATTAACAGAAAGTGACCATGAAGGGAACATTTCAGGAACTTGTTTTAAGGCTTCAGGAGTTGAATAGGGATATGGGAATTTTACACAAGAGTAGCATGGTCTTGTTATCGTTATGAAATACTCATGTGAAAGAAATACCCCAAATCTAACATTTGCATACAGTAATTATTAATCAGGTCAATTCCATTTGAGTGCAATTTCCCAAAATGGATGTGGCTTGAAAAAGGTCCTTCATGACTTTATTGCCAACGCCAAAGCTGAGGCACTGGCAAATCATGTTCTTTCCGTTCCCATCCAACACACCCACCCCTAGCATCTGCCGTAGCTCTAGCTGCCAGCATGATGGCAGGCTTGGGAAGGGAGCAGTCACAATGTGCTAACACTCTCTGCTCTGGGGAGGACGATAGCAATTAGGAGAACCAGAGCCTCACTGGCTCATCAGGATTTTGTCAACTCCTATAAAGAGCAGAGCAAATGAGTGGAAGGAGCACACACATAGCAAATGTCCACACCTGTCCTTATTCCTACAGGAAAAAAGTCAATTTGTGACAGAGAGGTTTAAAAATCATTAAGTGACAAGTGTCCATGTGAAAAGGGAATCATGATACAGTGGAACCCAGAGTACCGGGGTCCAAATTCTGAGTGTATCAAATCTGACCCTTACTTGGCTTATTCACTCAAACTCATTCTTGAAACAATATTGCTATTACTGTATACTTTATAAACTATTACTTTAGTGAAATATTCTCCTTTGAATCCCACATATCGCCACACATCAGCCTTGGCTGCTACTATACCAGAAATAGCAAGAGAACTGTCTTTTCCTTCTGTAATAGTCATTTTAAAATACAGGTGAAATGCACATTTCAAGGTATAAGCAAGGGTCCTACTGGCTGCTTTGACAGCAAGGGAGGTATTTTTTTCCAGTCAGCTTCACAGTGGAGAAGGACACCATTTTCTGTAGCAAAATATGTGATGGAGACAAATGGAAGGGAAAGGAATAAGCATTTATAGAACATCTGCTGTGTGCCAGGCACTGTTCTAAGTCCTCAAGAAAAGACTTATTTTATTCTAGTCTAAGACTAGAGTAAAGCAGTACTCTGATCACAAGTATCATAAATATTATGGAATTCAGTAAAGTTTGCTGGCCCTACAAAGACACTGTGCTCAGTAAAAATTACAGCCAGTATTTGTTGAATAATATAATTTTTGCAGCACAGTCACGCCATTTTATTATGCTAAGGATTGAAAGTGAATTCACAGAATCCTAGATCTGTGGCTGGGTGGGACCTCAGACACCAACCAGTCTTATGTAACAGATGAGGAAATTGAGGCCCAGGATAAGATTATAGATCATAAGACAGGGAAATCTTATCCTCATAAGATCATAGATCTAAAGATAGAAAGGACTTTTAGTCCAACCTCTTCATTTTATAGTTTGAAGAACCCAGGTTCTGTAAGTAACTGTCACTAGGTCACCTTGTTATTGGTACAGGTGGGATTGAACCTAGGTCCTCCATTTCAGAATTTAGCAGATTTCATGCCACTTACCCCTGTAACAATTGAATGAGATAATATTTGCAAAATACTATATTGTTATTTTCAAAAGATTAAATTATTTTGTATCGTTCAAGACATCAGAGCCAGAGCTAGGGTTCAGAGGTTGACCGTGCAAATTCACATCACTTCTATAACTCCCTCGTTTTTTGTGCAAAAGGTGATGGTTGGGTAGCACTAGGTGATGGCTAAGGCTCATCGCAGCTCACACCTCAGTGTGGTCCAGTGGAAAGTACATTGGATTTGGAATCAGAGGCTGTGGCTTCAAATCCCAGACACAGACATGTTACTTAGCTTTGGTAATATTGAACAATCATTTAACCTTTCTAGACCTTAATTTCCTCATCCCTAAAATTAAGGTATTGGATTAGATGGCCTTTGAGGCCCATTTCAGATCCAACTTTATAACCCTAACTACTTATGATAAGCATTATAAATACACAACCACTTCATTTGGGAGAAGATTGAAAAATCTGAGATCAATCAATGAACATTTATTAAGCACCTACTAGGTGCCAAGCATTGTTCTAAACTGGCACAAGAGGTCCACTTTGGCACTGAAGCCTGAAAATAAGTCAGGGATTGGGAGGAATTTATTAGGCATGGCTAATCTGGGAAGGGTGGATTACAACTGTTAGGTTTTTATTTTAATTAATTACCGTTTGTAATTAATTGCTAAATTCAACTGTTTGTATAATTCTGGGCTCAGAGTGCTCTCAATGCTTGTCTAAATGTCACTGATCTGAGACAAAGCTTCCATTTAGACTGACTGAATTGTGGTCCTGATTATTACTAGATTATAAACTCCTTGAGGGTAAGGATTTGACATAATTTACATTTGGATATTCCCAATGACTTGAAGAGTGTGTTCTACATAGTTGGATGAATGTTTGGATGGCTGAATAAAATTATAAGAAGGCAGATTTGGGATAAATATAAAATTACATCTGTGACAGTTAACTGTCAGAAAAAGAATGAAATTGCCTCTTGAGGTAATGACTTCTAAGTCATTAAACCTGTTTAAGCAAATTTTAGATGACTTAGTAGGGATGTTATAGCAAAGATTCCTTTGAAAGGTCCCTTGTTGTATTTGATTAAGAAGGGAAGGTTGGGAAACAAGAAATTCTGAACAAACTCATCACTACTCTAAGAAATTGTGGGCCAGTAAGAGGCAGCTAGGTGACTCAGTAGATAGAGCGCTGTCCTGCAATCAGGAAGACCTGAGTCCAGTGTGACCCTGGGCAAGTCACTTAACCTCCATTTGCCTTAATCTGCTGGAGAAGTAAATGCTAAACCATTCCAGTATCTTTGCCAAGAAAACCCCATGGACAATATGGTCCATGGGGTGATGAAGAGTTGGACGCAACTGAATAATAACAGTATCTTCCATATGACCAAAAGATAATATTTCTCATTTATAAAGTATGTATTAATGATCTATTTTATTATTTTTCTTGAAAACCCGTGGAAAAGAAAGATTAATAAGACAAAATAATAAAATAAATATTTACTAGGTACCTACCATGTTTCAGGAACTATTCTAAGTACTGGGGATACAAACAACCACAGGAAAAGATAGTTACTGTCCTCAAGAAGCTTACAATCTAATTGAGGAAGACAACACAAAAAGAAGTGAAAATCTGGGTGGAGGATGGGAAAGGTAACAGACGTGGGGCCATTATAGTGGTGGAGTGAAACCAACCTTTGCAGCTGGTGGGTAAGGAAGAGTGGGCTGGGCTTTTGACTCATCTTTAAATGGGAGCTTCGAAAGGAGGATTGTTTTTGGTTTTTGGCTCCACCCTCCTGTCAGGGAAGCAGAGACAGCAGAGAGGCCTGACGAGGTGTGATTTCCAAAGCTTATGTGTTCTCCCTGATGATAAATTCATCGGCTCATAGGAGCAGGGAGGATGATGACGATGGTTGGAGTCAAAATCAAGTGATGCAGGTGGTGGAAAATGATTGAAATAGCAAATGAAACTTGGGCTTATTGAACTTATTTTTTATTCTTAGAAAATGTTAACTCTAAATGAGAAAAGTTATATAAACCACATATGGTAGAAACCATTATAAATAATTCCCTTTTCCCCTCCCCAATATTTTCATTATTGAAAGCTGCAGGGCTTCGTTTCTCACTAAAAATAGGTGCAAAGATATTCTGGTAGGAACATATGGATAAGGTTTTGTACTTACTTGCTCAGCAAATGCAGAGAGACATATTTGGTACTAATGGCCACTGTTTTGCTGTCCTTAGAATCACTCTTCACTTTTATATATTGGTAGAGGCTAATTCTAGTCTTAGAAAATACCAAAGCTACAAGGAATTAAGTCAGTTCCAATGGTGCTACTGAGTAAGCTCCTTGTGTCAGTAACTTGGTGGGTTGGTTTTTTTTCCAGGTAGAGCCAATTAAAATACTGTCTAAAATCCTAATGTAGAAGCATATAACTCCAGAGAGAGAGAGAGAGAGAGAGAGAGAGAGAGAGAGAGAGAGAGAGAGAGAGAGAGAGAGAGAATGAGTTAGTTTCCTCATCTATAAAATTTCCTAGAGAAGGAAATGGTAAACATTCCAGTCTTCTGAGAAAACCCCAGAAGATGGGGTCAGGAAGAATCTGACACTACTGAAAAACATCTCAACAATAGCAATAGTAGTACTATTATTATCACTGAGAGTAGAGGTCTGATAGTCTATTAGAATGAATGATTAAAGGTGTGGAAACAAGGGAAAATTATTTTTGACGTTAAAATTCTCCAAGGTTTATCTTATCCCTCTCACTTTCAACTCTGCTCCTAGGTTCCCCAGCCCAGATAAGGTGAGTTCTTACCTTATTTTAGCTTAGTGCTTATAGCTCTATATGGTGCTCCTTCTCCTCTTTCCCCCCTTCCAGCATTGTCTTCCTCATTACATAGTAAGCTCCTTATGCACAAGAATGGCATTCTTTGTTTGTATTTATAGCACAGTACCTGGCACTACTCTATCTTTTTTCATCAATCTACCTACCACAGAATAAATCCAAATAGTGTAGATGGAAGAAAAAGCCTTTTCTCACATTTCTGGATGACTTTTTCATTTTAAATTTAGAAACTCCTATTTATAACTTAATGCTGGAGTGAAAGTACTCCCTGGTATATGAAAATTTTGCATTTAAAAATGAATATATCTATAAAACATTGATTCAGGTCTTGCTCTCAAACCTCATCCGGTCACAGAGGTGACCTTGGGCAAGCTGAAGACTGTGCCAAGAGAACACAGGCTTTGGCAGACACTACCTAGCTAAAGGGGTTTAGAGTATGGGCCCAGTAACACTTTGCGTGTCTGTCATTTGAGGACCAGCCTAGCTAAATTCGGAAAGACTGGCCACCAGGAGGCTGGCCCCAGGGTGATAATAATTTTCTCCATCACAGCAACTCATGATGACCATCTGTTTAGGTGTAAAGGTGTGCTTTGTGTCACAGGAGGGAGCATCTACACCTCAATCACAGCTCCTTAAAATACTAAAATATATATGATAATATGACATATATATATGTGTGTGTGTGTGTGTGTGTGTGTGTAAATGCAGAAAATCTTAGTTATGCTGTGAGGGTGTGTGTGTGGGCGTGGGTGTGTGTGTGGGGTGGGGTGATCAATGACCTTGTATATGCAATGAATAATTATATAATGTTTTTGTAACTTGACTTTGGGAGACAAATTTGCTTTTCTGTGTGATATAAGAATGTAACTATCTGGATTTATAAATCACTGTGTGACCTTGGACAAATCAGCTCTTTGACCTTCATTTTCCTTATCAACAAAGTGATAAAGTTAACTAGATGACCTGTGAAGTTCCTTCTTATTCCTGAGCATTATAGTCAAACTCAAATAGAAATAGATCCCTGAAGGCTGTAGATTGACTTAGAAACCCACAAATTAATATTATCTATGTAGTATTGTGGCAGCTGGTGATGCATTGGATAGCATTGGGTTGGAACTAGGAAGACTCATTTTTATGAGTTCAAATGAAGCTTCAGACACTTACTAGCTGTGTGACCCTGGCCAAGTTACTTCACCTTGTTTGCCTTAGTTCCTTATCTGCAAAATGGGCTGCAGAATGAAATGGCAAACCTCTTCGGTATCCTTGCCAAGAAGACTCCAAATGAGGTCATGTAGAGTTAGACAGGACTGAAATGACTCAACAGCAACAACCTATAGTATCATAGTTTTATTTATTTTGTTAAGTATTCCCCAGTTAAATTTTAATCCAGATCAGGGAATGTTAGGTGCTACATGTTTGATGCCTTTACTTTAGAGCTATGATCCAAAAATATTTCACCATTCTAGACCTCACCTTTGTCATCAACAAATAAAGGGTTTAGACTAAGGTTTCTTAATCTTTTTTATTGCAAGGACCTCTTTGGTAGCCCAGTGGAACCCTGGACCCTTTCTCAGAATAATGTGTTTAAATGTGTAAAATAAAGTATATAAAATTACAAAGGAAACTAATTATATTAAAATACAGTCATCCAAATATTTTGTTAAAAAATACATGGACCCCAGGTTAAGAATCCTTTGATTAGACAAAGATGATTCATTCATTCTTCATGACATGGTCTCTTAAATCTCAGTTCAAACCATCTTTTAAATGAACCATTTCCCCACATCCGGGCAGCTGATAGTTCCCCCAGAAAATTACTTTATATGTATTTTTGTACATATTTTGTATTTTCTTTGTGTGTTTGTGTTGTCTCCCCCAGTAGAGGCTCTTTAAAGGCCAATTTCATTTTTTATCTTTGTGTTTTTAGATGTAGGTGCTTAATAAATGTTTATTGATCATCATATTCATCACTAAGGTGCCTTCTGGCTCTCCTAATTTTTCTCATCCAAAAAATCATAGTCACTTTTGGGGCCTGATTATTCGAGAAGTTCCAAATTCAGCTAACTGTGCTGCCCACATTTTGTCATCTTATCCACAAGGATGATATGAAAGACTCTGTCAGGTGTTTTTTGAAGTCCAGATACACTATGGAGTTGAAATTCCCCAATCCACTTGGCCAGTGACCATGTCAAATAAAGAACTTAATTTAGTCCAGTGTGATCCAATTATGATAAAGCTATTTTTTCCTTGGAGATCATGACTTTCAATTCTAAGTGCTCAATACAACCCTTTAAATCATAATATTTCAACATCCCCCACCCCCGGAATCAAAGACAAACTCATAGGCTAATATTAAGAAGAACCTCCTTTTTTCCTATTATAAAAATCGAAGCCAAATAAAGAACACTGAGAACAGCTAATCATACTCCAGGTTCTTTTGGTACTCTTGAGGTAGAATGAATTCTAGTTTTGATTACTGAAACTCATTGGAGGCTACTTATTGTATTCTTCTTCCATTCCTTGTCTTTGCTTTTACCTCCTTTGCCTGCCTATTAATGAGTGGTTGGTAAATGAGATTATTGTTCAATTACTTTTCTTCCCTATATGATTTTTTTGTGTGTTCGTGTTTCAGAATTTTATTTTGGGAAGCACTGAATACCTTTTGAGCCAGTCTCAGAGATTCTAGGCCATTGGATACTGTCCATTGTCTGAACACTTTGAAATATGGTATCCCAAATCTATATTATGTAAGTCAGATTATACGCTTTCAGAATAATCGTAGCAGCAGCAGTGGTAATAGTCCTTGGCTTTTCACTTTCTGGAAGTCCAAGATCAAAAGACTACGTTGTTTCAAGGTTTCCATCATTTCTGTGTTTGCAAAGTTCCTCTTTACTCTGTAGATGCCTCGATGGTGGAAAGTGCCCTCAACTATAGCTGATGCCAAGTGTTTGGGATTTGTTTCTAGAACATGCCACACATTTCCTCCTTCTGACCTGCTGTATAATCATAGCATGACATTGCTTTTGTTTTTCTTTCTTGTGAGCCTTATGCACATATTCTTTACTTTGCTTTCCCTCCAAGGTCATTTATTTCCTTATAGTAGTATATTCTTTATATGATCCATGGTCCCTTTTTATTTAACTTACTTTAGTTAAACAATGTACCTCTCCATTTTCATAGTCTAAGAATAAATCATATTCTATTAAATTGCATCAATACTTAAAAATTAAATTTACCTCCTTGAATAATATATTAATAATAATAAAGTAACACTTTTATAGCACTTTAAGAATTCTTTAAGCTTTTTATGTATGCTGTTTTGTTTGATTCTAACAACAACCTTGAAATAGAGTTACTATTTTACTCTCATTTTACAGTTGGGAAAACTGAGGCAGACAGAGGTGAAGTAATTTGCCTAGGGACGCACCACTACCAAGTGTCTAAAGCAGGATTTGAACTAACGTCTTCCTGAGTCCTACATTCAGTGCTCTATCCACTAGCTCTCCTAAGCCTCGAGTTCTTTTTTATCCATTCTCCATGAATTGTGTGTGTGTGGATACCTGAAGGCATGAGTACAAATATTGCCCCTCTTCTTGGGTATTATCTCCTGTGAATTGATTGGACTCTCCCCTGATATTTTTATTCCTGTTTCTCACACAGTATTAATGGAAGTACTTGGCCTAGTGGATTTTTGTGGGAAGATCATTCTGCAAAATTCACAAGATTATATTAACCAAATAAAGAGTGTTGAGAACTATAATTATTCAACATATGGAAAGTAGTATTTCTACCTTTTAAATATTCATATTTATGATGCAGTGTAAAAATTCTTTCTCATATTTTTCCATGTTCATGGTATTAATTGCTGATGAATTGCAGAGTTTAATTTTCCTAACTGTATTTCTAGTTAAAAATTTGAAAACAGTGTGTAAAAAGAAAAGGCATAGTTATCTGTCCTTGACGATCCATATGTCTCAAATCCTGCAGTAAACTTGATTAAAGAGTGACCTTCTTTCTTTGGAAATGAGGAGAGCATTCTGATAGGCCATTTACTTTTTCTGTATTGGAAATTAATTCTTTTGACTACGATACTGCAAAAGGTCTGTGTTTTCACCCATGTGGCTACTATTTCCACTTGTAGGATACCTTCTTGTCTTCAGTGACTATGACTATGAGTTAATGTGACTTGAATAACTCCTCACCTTGGTGGTAAACCAGTGGTCCATCATCCGGTGTTGGTGGGATTCTAGCTCCGAGCCATAGACAGCAATTCCAAACTTTGCCACAATGGGAGGTTTTGTCATTCTTAAAGCCTTCAAAGTCACATCCAGGTCAAAATAAGGCATCAGAGTGAAGTGTTAAATAATTATTACAAATTACAGTTGGAAACTGATAAACATTTAGTAAACAATTGTAAACAAGTATTTTATATTCAGTTACTGTACTTTGGCATAAAGGGTATGGGCCAAAGGGTTGAGAATTAGGATACCAAGCACAATTCACAAGGGTACCTTGCATAATGTTTATTGATTGTCGAAAAATGAGACAAGCAAACCAATTAATCAATCAAGTATTTATTGGGTGGCTACTATGTTCCAGGCACTTTGTAAGGCCTTGGGATGATAAAGAATAAAACAATCCCTACTTGTAAGGAGCTAATAATCATTCAATAAGCATTTATTAAGTTGTATTCTATTCCAATCACTATGTGCTAAGCATGGGAAATGAAGGCGAAGCCCCGCCCCCCAAACAACCTCACATTCTGTTTTGTAAAGGAGGGTCCATTCTGAAAAAGGAAAAAAAAGTAAGGATATATACATACATATATGCGTATGCGTATGTATGTATATACACAAATATACCCATACACAAAGATAGACGGATAAATATGAATATTCATATATACACATAGTAAGAGAGTGTATATAAAGTTAATCTCAAAGAGCAAAGCGTTAGCAGTTGGGGGAGACTATGACCAGTCTCCTAAAGAAGTTGTTTGAGTTGTCTCTTAAAGAAAGAGAGGGACTCTATGAAGTTAAGATTTGGAGGCAAGACATTTCATGCCTATGGGACAGAAATAGAGTTAGACACAGAGGAAGGTGGGGAGATACAGAAACATATTGTATGAACAGAGAGAAGACATTGTATGAACAGAGAGAAGATTGTAGTAGGAAGGGAAATAACATAAAATATTTACTTCTGTAAGAAAAATAGGTCTCAGTTCCCTTGTCTGTAATTTGAGGGAATTGGACTAGGTGGCAGCTAAGGTCTGTGCCAGCTGTAAAACTAGAATATGTGCATCCACAATAAACAATATAGGGACAATAAACTGATTGGCGCTTAAGGAAGTTACTGCTGTGAATCGTGGATGTGCTTGGGTCATTGCTGAACTAAGGCAGTTGACTAAATGACGTTAGAGCATGGTTTTCTGTCATAGTTATGTTATAATTTATTAATGATATCCTTAAAAACTGAATTGGCTGGGAGCAGTGTTATCCTGAATATGGTGGCATTTGTAATGCAGGAAGGGAGGAAAATACATCAAAAATAACGCCTACTTTCTAATAGTGACTTGAGAGTTGAATAACTGAACAATTGTAAAAATAGCATGGGGGATGAAGGGTACTTATTATTTTATTTTGTTATGTTGTTGTTTTGCTTTTTTTTTCTCCCAGCAGAGTTAAATAGGGAATATTCAGTGGGTTGTTTGCATTTGTGCCTCCCAGGATGGAAACTGCCTGCCACATAGGCCATTCATCTTTAATTAATCCAAGGCAAAATTTGAACGCAGGTCTTCCTTACTCTGAAGCTGTCTGTCTATCCACTGCTCTATACTGCTTCTCTCTCTATGTTATACACTTCTGTTTGTTGAGTTGAACTATTAAATAGAGTCCTTTCTGTCCTGAATAATATTTCATAGATGTTCTAGAGAAGGCAATATTTTAGTTCTTCTGTTCATCCAACAGCCTGCCTCCCTTTATATTCCTTCCTTCCTTCGTCTTCCTAATTTCCTTCTCCTTCCTCCCTCCCTTCATACCAGAAAAGAGTGATTTTTGGTGAGAAAGTTTGGGTCAAAATGATAGACAAAAACTTTGATTACTTTAATTAGGGGGTCTTTTTTGCTCTCCCACCCCAAATGAAGTAGACTTTTATTTTGTAGTATAGTGCAGATTTTATTTTTCTTGATACATTCCTAAATATATTTTTCAAGTGATTGTGCATCTTCTGTCTTGCAGATTAAATCAGTTGACTGACAAGCAATTATGAAGTCCCCTACTATATGTCAATCACTATGATAGGCTATAGTGATCTAGAGACAAAGAAAGAAAGCAACGGCTAAGCTTATAAGGAGCTTACAATCTCAGGCAGGAGATGGATGATAAATGCCTCCTACAACATGGCCACATTTTTCTTTTGATTTTTTTTTCTTTTCCCCTTTTCTTTTGTACTCCAGTCATCTTAACTCTTGAAGCAGAATGCTAAGATGGAGAGGATATTAGACCTAGAGTCAGAAGATACGGGTTTAATTCCTATTTGACCTAGCCTAGCTGTGTGCCATGGGCCATCAATTAATCTCTTTTAGGCCCCATGTCCTCATCTATATCATTAGGAAAACAGTATTTGGACAGCTTACCTCACATGGGTTATAAACAATTTAATGCTATGTAAATATAAGCTATGGTGATTATCCCTCCCCTAAAACCCATTCCTTAGGTTGTTGTAATATGTGATAACCAGAAGATGATTCATCAATATTTGGAAATAATTGAGTAATTAAAGACTCCAAAGAGGGCAGAAAATGACGGGGAACAGTTGATGGGTTTTGCTGCTGAAGGTTACTATTTACAAAGTCTAAATTCTCTCTCTAAAAATAGTCTCTTTTTATATTGATTTTAAAAAATTATTTTCCCCTGAGAACAATTTAAAGGTGAAAGTGTTGGCAATTATTTCTAAAAC
The DNA here is from genome assembly GCA_028646595.1 of Phalanger gymnotis. Classification (NCBI taxonomy): domain Eukaryota; kingdom Metazoa; phylum Chordata; class Mammalia; order Diprotodontia; family Phalangeridae; genus Phalanger; species Phalanger gymnotis. The sequence goes on from CM053623.1 coordinate 192,287,529, forward strand.
TTAATCCAAATGTATTTAAACATTGAGCAAAGTTTTCAGTAGCTTTCTCAGTTTATTTTTTTTTTTGACTGAGAGGAAATTAACACAGATGATATTCTGAATATAGAATTTTAATGTTTAGGTCTTCGCACAAAGGTGTGCTTTCTCCAGTAAGGGAATTATTTCCTTTGAGTGAAGTAACATTGATAGTATAGAAAATGCAATTAAAAGCTTTGTTTGAAAGACTCAATAAGATCATTAGATGAAAGCTTCAATTAATAAGTACTGTTAAATATTCATGTATTTTTTGTGTTAATAGGTTGTGAGGGTTTCTGTGGAGAAGTCTCAGAACTGAGGATGTATTTATCTTTGTCTCTTGCTAATTTTAGGCTAATCTGATTGGGAAGTAATAAAAAAAAATCATGGTATTCTGCCTAGTTGCATTTATAGATGCTTTTTAAAAGATTTACATTTGCTATGCTTTGCTAATTAATTCAGTTTGTTAATTGATTCTAATTAATTCTGGCAGCTTATTCCTTACATATTCAAATGTTGGAATGGAAGGCACTTTCACTTTTCACATGAGAGCCTCCATTCTATTCTATATGGAAAAAAATGAAATCCAGAGGCACATAAACTGCTTGGAGTTTGTGCTCTCCAGCCTCAGTGTTCAAAAGGGCTAAACATGATTCAACCTACTCTCCATCTTTGATCTCATTGTCTTCTGGCATCGAGACTGATTTCATTGACTCCCCTTCAGGATCAGCATGACTTGATCCTTATGTTCCAGGTGTTACTTGAAGCTCAGAGGGATGGGGAGCAGGGGAGAGAAGAGGTCATGAAATGAGCAGATGAAATCTTAGGAAGAAAGAGGTGGAAAGTGCTCGATGTTTTTGATGTTATATCTTCCCTTCAAGATGGAGTGTAAACACTAATTTTTTTATACAACACCTTTCCCCTCAATTAGGAATTCCATCTATCCCAAACTATGTTGAATTTCACTAATTTTATTTACTTATATATTTTTCCTTTATTATGTATATCTATATATGTATACAAATACATACATCTATACATATATAGCTAGATAATCTATATCTATAGATACATCTATATATATATATATTTATCTATATTTATCTATATCTATATCTGTGTGCTTGTTGCCCTTTCCTCTGTCCATGTAGACTATGTAAGGGAGTATGCGTGTATGCTGCTCATTCAGATTATAGATATCCATATTTTCAATTATTCAGTCATTTTTCAGTTTTATCCGATGCTTTGTGACCCCATTTGGGGTTTTCTTGGCAAAAATACTGGAGTGGTTTGACATTTCCTTCTCCAGCTCATTTTACAGATGATGTAACTGAGGCAAACAGGGTTAAATGGCTTGCCCAGGGTCACACAGTGAGTATGTGTCTGAGGACAGATTTGAACTCAGGAAGATGAGTTTTCCTGACTCCAGGCTTGGCACTCTATCCACTGTCACCTACCTGTCTAAATATGGCAAGGGAGATTAAATAGGCTGTCTTCTACTTACCATTCTTGAAGGGACATTTTGATTCCTTCCAGAAGGGACCTGGAGGTTGGAGGCATGAGCCAGGATAAGGTTCTCCTATCAAATAGGTTACTGGGCTAGAATTATATCTGTCTGCTCCTCTTTTAAATAATGTTAGTCCAGGGCAAATTTTTTTTAGGTTTGAACTGTGCTCCAGATTATTGTCACCAAATGGCAAAGGAGGGCCCCAAGAAGAATATCTGAAGTTTGGCTCTCTTCCTGTCAAATGCCAGTTACAGAAAGATGACATATAGTGAATAGTAAATAAACCCATTTATCCAAACCAATAAGAAGCAAATGTCAGGGTATTTGTACAGATGAGAACATGCCAGTCAATACGCAGAGTAAGGTAGCTCAACTAAGAGAGAGAGTCCCAGGTATCACTCAAGGGAAAATTCCCTGAAGTCTTTATTGTGATAAGCTGGGAATAGGGACATGATGTAGATATTCAGCCCTCTACATGCCAGGTTTTCCTCAGAGTCTTTCTTTTCCTTAAGATAATTTGGAACCACGTGTCTTGCATCTCAAAACTGGAAACTGAGAGCCAAGTACCATTTTTCACCCAAGCTAAGAATTATCTCATTTATTGTCTTGGTACCCCTGGATTCTTAATAAATTCTTGTAGAATGATATGCTGATGGATGTCACTCTAAAACTGAGCAAGACTGATTCAACTTACATAAGTTACATTTGCCTTCTATGTTCCTCTTGTAGCAAGCTCTGTGGTCTACATCAGGTGGGTATGAGACTTTCAAACATAGATAAATAGGGAGCTGTGTCCCAATTGGAAAAACTTACAAGAGTTAGATTTTGCACGTAGCGATGGTGAGTAATATGTTGGATGGTTAATGCTAGGGACATTTGTAAGCTCTGCTGGTAGCTCTTGGCTGGATCAGACCTTCATCAATGACTATTCCTCCAATTGCCATACACACTCTGTGGGCTCTGAGATGGATGAGTCCTCACCTACATCCTTCCTCTCAGTCTCGATCTCAGTGATCCTCCTTTGACCCCCATACTCCATTCACTATTATACTTGTTCATATTTTAGTAAATGATATACAAGATATCACAGCCCCAGCCACTTTAGGAGGTGACGATTATTTGGCACCTTTGCCCAAAGCACTTTACATTAATAATTTCATTAGATCATCAAAGATAACCTAGTGAAGTAAATATGGAAATAATGATTGTTCTCATTTTATAGTTAAGCAATTTAAGGCACTGAGGGATAAAATGTTTTACCAATGTCATAGAACTATCCAGCCATCTCCACTCCAATTAGGTTGAGTGCAATCCTTCTCCAATTACCTTATTCTCCTATGTGTGTTGTATTCCCCCCATTAGAATGTGAATTCCTTAAGGCAAGGACCATCTTGCATGCTTAGGTTTGTAAACACCACCCCCCAGCATTTAGTATAGCTCCTAGAAGTTAGTAAATAATAGATGCTCTATGTATTGTGTGCATGAGCTTTGTAATGCCTGCATCAGCCAGTTAAATATACTTGATCTTCCCTTTCTCACAAGGGGACCAGACATTGGAGTAGCACAACAACTAGCCGGTCAGGAGGACTTCTGAAGCCCAGAGCTGCTTGACATACCAGTGATTCTTTGTGAGTAAACATTAGGTGAACTCAGAGATGCCTGCAAATGCTGAAACCAGTCTTGACCAGCTCAGAGACAGCAGTCCATCTTGAATCCTAACTTACCTAAAGAGCAGCAGACATCTTGGTTTCTGACACCTAAAAAGTAGAAAACATCCTCCTGTCTGATTTTGTTGTGTTTGTCATTTCCCTGGAGCCCTACTTCCCTGACTTCCTGATCCGTTGTATTTCTCCCTTAACCCCTCACTTAGCCATCAATAACTCAAATACTCATAAATATATCCAATATGTTTGGCCACCTGGACATTTCCCGCCACCCCCCCCCCACCTCGAGCAACTAAGAACTTTGTCTCTCTCTGTTCCATCTTGCAAGCTTCTCAGGAAAATTGTGATCAGAATCTGGCTCATTCCAGTCTTTTGGACCTGGGGTCTCTTCCATTTTAGCAGTTCACCGTGTGGGAATGATGGGAGGCATTTTGTTTCCACAGGATTAAAAGCACCCCCCATCCCCCAACTGCTATAGCAGAATGTAAGTCAGGTGACTGGTTCTAATGAGAGCTGTGATCTAGCAGAAACCAGCCTTCTGATAGAGTGAAATGTTAGAGGCTTGTGCATATGTTTAATGAGCTGTTTGAAGTGGGACATGACTTGGGCAGTTCAGGAGGCTGCATCTGGCTGGTGAAGAGCCAGGCAGGAGATTCAAATTGGGAGCCAATAAAAGGGATGACATTTATTTGTCTGAGTCCTTGTACTCTCCTGTATCCATTCAGGTGATGTACCCATTTATTCAGAAAGTATAAATGTAAAATACAATGAAAACCTTCTTGTCTTTCCAATGAGTATTGTTTATTCCTAGACTAAGTATGCTTCTAACAAGAGTATTTATTTTCTCTTACTTTTTTTGGAGGGGGGAAGGCAGGGTATTTGGGGTTAAGTGACTTGCCCAAGGTCACACAGCTAGTGTGTCAAGTGTCTGAGGCTGTATTTGAACTCAGGTCCTCCTAACTCCAGGTCCAGTGCTCTACTCACTGTGTCACCTAGCTGCCCCTGGGGGTATTTATTTTAACAATATCTAGACATCTCTCTAATACTTCAGTCTTCGTTGATACACACTATAAAGAATGACTAATTTTTCACCTTGTAGTCAGATTGTTTAGTTACAGATAATGATATTTCTGAGGCAGTGGAAATGGGGACCACTAATCTATGCATAAAGATCCCTGTCAGCTGCATATTGATTTAGTTTTAAAATGTAACATTATCCATGTTTTAGTATACTTTTATTAATTGTGTTAAATGTTTTCCAATTACATTTTACTCTGATTCTGGTTGCATTGAGGAGTGCTGTCACATTTTTACTGCCTCTACTATAAGGAACTACCAAAGCCAATGATTGCATAACTGTTTTCTGCCTCCCTTGTTAGAGGGAATTTCCTCCACAGATGAAGTCTCAGGCATGCGCTTATGTCTGGCTCTGGAATCTGTGTCTGTTAATTATCTGAGAGGTTGTACAATTAAAAATTGGCTGTGTTTAATAGACAAGAGTGAGCCAGGAGAGCCATAAAATTTCTTAGAATTGTCTCATAAAAGTCTGAGAGTTTGAAGTGAACTTAGAGTTCATCATCTCTTTAGAATATGAGTCTTCTCATGGTGGGCTGGTAAGTATTCTGGCTCCCTGGGGCAGGGTAGGGTGGAATTACTTGTTAAGTCCTTCAGTCATGCCCAACTCTTTATGACCCCATGGACCTAGAATGCCAGGCCCTTCTGTACTCCACTATCTCTCAATGTCTTTCCAAATTCGAAGGCGTGTAGAGTCAGAGCTATGGTTTTTCTAGTGACCATATATGTCTGTGAGAGCTGGACTATAAGAAAAGCTGTATGTCACAGACTCGACATGTTTAAATTGTGCTAGAGAAGATTTTTGAGAGTCTCTTGGAGGGCAAAGAGGTAAAATCAGTCAATACTTAAAGAAATGAATTCAGGCTCTTTGCTAGAAGGTCAAATACTGAAGCCTAAATACTTTGATCACGTAATAAGAAGATGGGACTCAATGGAAAAGATCCCAATGTTGGCAAAGATTGGAGGCAAGAGGAAAACATGAAAGCAAGACATGAGATGAAAAATAAATGTACATGTGATATTCTTTTAAGATGCGTTATTAACATTTTTCTCCATTGTTTTATTAAGTCTAGATAAGGAACAAAAAATAATAAAGTCCTGGTTTGGGCCATTTGTCAGCTGATGCATGGTTGTTATTGTTCAATCGTGCACAGCACTACATGACCCTATTGGGGGCTCTCTTGGTAGAGATGCTGGAGTGGCTTGCCATTTTCTTCTCCAGATCATTTTACAGATGAGGAAACTGAGGTCAACAGGGTTAAGTGACTTTCCAGGATTACAAAGCTAGTGTCTGAGGCCTGATTTGAACTCCTAATGATGAGTCTTCCTGATTCCATGACCCATGCTCTATCTGCTGTGCCACCCAGCTGCCCAAATGAAGTTGTTTAATCATGTCTTACTTAAGGGGTTTTCTTGGCATAGATACTGGAGTGGCTTGACATTTCCTTGTCCAGCTCATTTACAGATGTGGAAATTGAAAGCAAACAGGATTTAGTGACCTGCCCAGGGTCACGTAGCTAGAAAGTGTCTAAGACCAGATTTGAACTCAGGTTTTCCTGGCTGTAGGCCCAGTGCTGTATCCACTGAGCCACATAGCTACCTATCCCTTCACACAAACTGATAATTGATAAAAATGCTGAACATAATCAAGTATACTTTGAAGTCTTACCTCTGAGTTCTCTAAAATCAAGAAACTTTGGCTATCTATACACTTTCTATAATTTATGTACTTACATCTACTTCGTACAATGAACTGTGCCTGCAGGGGTTCAGGGTGATACAGAGAAGAAATTAATCATAGTCCCTGCCTTCAAGGAATTTGTAATCTAGAAAAGAATGAAAATACAATTTCCATTTAGAAGAGCATCATATCAAATTATGGGAAAATGTACCAGGCACTCCTAATTTGGGCCTTTTTTTGCCATTTAAGTGTACATGATTAAATCAGCCTAAAAATTACCCTTGTAGAATCATAAGCAAACAACATTTTGTTGGAAGCACTGGTTTGTGGCTTCACTTGCCAGAGTACATTATCTAATGGATTAGAAAAGAGTGCTAGAAAGGGAAGAGAAAGCAAGAGAAGAGAGCCTTTGGATTGTTAAAAAAAATTGTTATTTAGGGCATTCTTACCTGAGGGGCTAATTATACAAAAAACTTGTTGGTACTGGGAGCCTAGTTTCCCCAGCCTTTGGAAAATTATATTGACCCAGTTTGAAGTCATTAACATCTCTTAGCCACATTGTTTGTTTCCAACTAGTTAAAGAGTGGGAGCTTTGATACAGTGTCTATTTCTCACTTCCATGCCACACTGATACAAACTGTCTTTATTTGGCAAACCTGTTTATCATCTTCTTTTGCTACCAGAGTTTCTTTCTAAACCCCACTTTTGTTGCTTCTGGAAAATCATTGGTAATGTCTTGGGAATTGCTGTCTGCCCTTCCATCAAAGAAGTAGAAAAGGTGATTTTGATATAAATTATAAAGCGAGAAAGAGTAAGAGTAAAGATAGAAAATTGAACATTGGATTTCATAATGATGGAACCTAGTAGTCATACATGAATCTCAGGAAATAGACTTTATTCAAGAGCTAATTTTTAGGTCTGTTTGGTGATGGGCTATGCAAGTAGTGTTCCATTTACAATAACTGACTTATTTCAAAACTTTGACAGTTCTTTCTGCCTAACCAGGAGAAAAAAAAAAAGCAAAGCAAAACAAAACTTAGCGTTTTCCTTTGAAAACACCCAGGTAAACTTAAGGATCTCTTCCTTTTTCCAGAACCAAGTTATAAATACTGTATTGTAAATGATTCAAATTTAGTGTTGCTAAAAAATTGTTTATTGTAGTGTCATGGTATTGAGAGACAATGTGATGCAGCAAATAGCTAAACAATCTAAGAATAAAGTAGACTTGACCTCAGTTGCAAACTCTGAGAGAAGATAGTTGTGTGACCCTGGAGAAAATCAATTTAAGGTTTCAGTGCCACAAGCAACTTTCTAAGACTAAAATGAAAACAAGCAAACAACAAAACAACAATAAACCCCAAAGATTTTTATTGGTTGGGAACATTCCCAATACCAATAAAATCTTAGGTGTATTCTTACTCAAATAATTATATTAAATTTAAATCTAGATGGATATATTGTAGGTTGACTTATGTTAGTTGAATGATAATTATATTATTATTTTTTTAAACCTGCAGGAAGCCAGGTGGTACAGCGGATAGAAAGCTGGACTTAAAGTCAAAAAGATCTGACTTCAAGTGTGTCCTCAGATATAATAATAGCTGTATGATCATTTAACCTCTGTTTGCCTTAGTTTCCACATTTGTCAAATTAGTCATAATGATAGCCTCTATTTCCCAGGATTGTTGTGAGGATTAAATGAGATGTTTGTGAAGCACTTTGCAAACTTTAAGAGCTATATAAATGGTAGATGGTGATGATGATGATTACATGATAGAATATGGTTAATCTATGAAGTAGGTGTTAGTTCATTCTTACAATGCCAATATTTTAAAAGCTCTCCATTAGCGTTTGCCATTAATAGACATGATATTAGACCTAATGTGGGGCAGCTAGGTGGCATAGAGGATAGAGGGCGGGACTTGGAGTCAGGAAGACCCAAATTGAAATCTAACCTCATTTACTTACCAGCTATGTGACTCTGGGCAAGTCACATAGACTCTCTTCACATAACTTTCCTTTTCTGTAAAATAGGACCAATAAGACCTACTGCCTAGGGCAGTTGTAAGGGTCAAATGAGATAATATTTGTAAATGACTTTGCAAACCTTAAAATGCTATATAAATGTTAGAATAATAATATGATGCTTTGCAGAGTTGAATGCAAAGAATAAAAAATTATGTGATTCTCCCACAACTTCATATATGTGTGTATATGTATATGTGTATGTATGTATATATGAGACATGTTTTGGAAGGAACAATAATTTAGTTTATCTATGTGTTATGTATAGAGATGCATGCACATCTATATATATATAACACATAGATAAACTAAATTGTGTGTGTGTGCGTATAACACATAGATAAACTAAATTATCGTTCCTTCCAAAACATGGCATTATCAGTTCTTTCAGGAGTTTCTTTTTTTGGGTTGTGGGAGGAGGAGGGATGGAGGAGGTGGCAATAGTGTTTTAAAATGATGCAACTCTTAAATAGTTCCCTGACAGAGTCTTCTCACAAGCACACATGGTATTGCCACTGTTCCATAGTGGATTCTAGCATCTGAACTTTTTTCTTTTTTAAATCCACAGCATACAACTGCAGGAAGAATGGTTTCAGGAATCAGTTTTTGTATGCCCCCATTTTGCTGATCATCCCTTGATAACAGATTTGGAATTAACTCATTTGTTATTTGGTGACATTTTACCATTTAAGTTGTCATACTGCGTTTTCATTGTAGAGAGGATGTCTTTTATATTCACAGTGGCTGTCTTATTATTTCCACACTCTTTTCACAAACTTTTTTGGTGTTATCTTTAATCTCTGAAATCCATCTGTAGGAAGTAGTAAAATAGGGTAAGGGAGAAAGTGCTATATGCTCATTTTACTGATGTATTCCAGGGCTGCCCCATATTTGGGGGGCTTCTAAACAGCCAGTCCTGTTTTGAGAAAGCAAAAAAAATAATCACTATGATCCATTAAGAGTTACTAACAAAATTGAATTACAGGCGTAATGAACATTCATGGATAGATTTGGCAATAGAAACAGTCAAATAATGCTAATTCATCTTGGGCAACTCCATGAAAACTCCACAAAACAATTCAGAACTGAGTAAGATAATGTGTTCACTGGAGGACAGACAGATCGAGTTCAGAAGCTGCTGTTTTTAGTTTTTGTATCTTTAGTGGCCAGCACAATGCCTGATATACAGTGAGTTTACCAATAGCCATATATTCTGAATATAGCTAATTTCTCCGAGTTTATGTAGGCTAATCTTTCCAGCAAGGTTTTTTTTTCTGATAAAGTTCTCTCTTCAAAGTTATTGAAGGAATGATTTGAATATATAAGAACAGAGCTATTCCAGTAGAAAAATGGCCAGTATGTATGGGCTGGCAGTTCTCAAAAGTAAAAATCCTGTGTACCACCAATAATGTAGGGAGGAAAAGAAAGGTCTCAAGTAAGACTTAGTGAGATTGGTCCTTGCCCAACACTCCATCACTGGGTGTCTACTAGAAGATTTAAAACAACTTGATAGGAACCACTAGATTTTTTATACTGTCATCAAAGCCAAAAGCAACATAGAATTCCTTCTATACTATAGTCAGACATTAGAACAAAGATGTTCTTGAAAAGCATTGTAACAAATGAATTAACATGTACTAATTATTTTATATTGACAAACAGTATATTTACATATCTCTATAGGATATGAAAACTAAAAAAAAAAGACTTGTTGAAGAATTAAGCTGTATACTTCATGTACTTTGAATTATAAACAAACTAGTCTATTTGGGCTTATTTGAACATAACATTCCACATCCCATCTCTTTGTCTTTAAATTGTCTTTCATGACTGAAATGCATTCTCCCTTTCACTTCCATATCTTCTAGCTCCCTTAAAAGCTGGGTTCAAGTGCCACCTCTTATATGATGCTTTTTCGGATGCCTCTGAATGCCAGCATGCCCTGCCCAATTGCCTTATATTTACTTTGAATGAAATGCATTGTCTCTTTAAAGGCCCTTTTAATTATGGAACAGTTAAAGATTAAAAGGGCAGGAAGAAGCCTTTTTGTATGATGGAAGAGATGTGTATTAATTGTCAAAGGGTGTGGAATATTGCCCCTCTTATGAATGAATACTGTAATACCTAATAAGAGTAAGGAACAAACTTTGTTTTAACATAAACTGCTAAGATATGTGCATAAAGAAACAACATTTTGAATGGGATTTGGGTGGTTTTAGAGAGAAAATCTGTTTTGTGGTTGAGGATTTGAAAATCTTTCTGAGCTATGTGGAGTGAAGCCTCACTTGTGTGGGAGCATCTTAACATTTAAAAAGTTATGTGGAAGTAAAGATGTTCTGTTTTAAAAAAAATAATAGAAATATGATTGTGAAGAAGCAGTTTCAAGTGATATTAAAGACTTTAGAAGGTTCCTCACTTAATTTGGATTTAGACCTGGGTGAAAATCATACCTGTGACCATGAGCAAGCCATTTAACCTCTACAGACCCTACACAAGGCTCTAAGATTATATTACAGCGCAATCACATATTATATAACATATTCTTTGGCAGCGAGTATGTGTTAACAGGACTCGGATTCTGGAAGACCTAAGTTTAAATCTGGTCTCCCACACTGGCTATGTGACCCTGGCAAAGAAAACTTCTTCTCTCTAAAATCAGGATAATAAAAAGAACCAGACTCCCAGGGTTATTGTGAGGATCAAATGAGATAATTGTAAAGTGTTTTGCAAACCTTAAAGCTCCATATAAATGGTAGCTACTGTTATTATTATAGAAGAGTTATGATCTACATTGATAGAAAGAACTCCCATATCTATAAAGTCATCGATCGATTAATTGGTCTTTAATGTGATGACATGTTATATATGTCTATATGTGTATATATGTATAATTAAAAACTTTGAGAGACAGTTTCTGGGTAATTAATGATTTTATTAATAATGTAGTGTTATATTAATAAAAGAAATGGTCATTTGGCTGTCTCTCTTGGATCAAAGAGAAATCATTGTGTGTGGTAGGGCTCACAATTTATATGCCCTTGTGTGGTACTATTGCTAAGAAGACCCTGCCCTCAGCCCCTGATAAAAACCCCAGTTTGCATAAGAAAAATGACTTAGATCTTGCCATTTGGCATTCAGCAAATGTCCCTGGGCCCCGTGACTGCTCTAAGGAATGTCAGCTAATTATAAGAAAAGCCTGACCCTAACAGTCTCTTTGTTCCCTGAGTAGGATCAGAGATGTCTCTGTCTTATGTCAACAAACCCAGATGGAGCATCCCTTGGTCTGTCTATGGCCATTAAGGGTGAAAACCTTAGCCCCAGACATTATCTTGAATTATTTGACTTTTCGTTATCCTGATATTTTATGAGCATATACCATGT
>CM053623.1:192299375-192348097 GCA_028646595.1 Phalanger gymnotis
GTATGACTGCTTGAGAGTAGAGAGTAGAGAGTACTTTGTCCCAAGCTTGAGGGGCTGTGCTGCTATTTTCAGAGCTACTGCTACACAGCAAGCTCTGCTACACCAGTGCTCCTTCTCCCCGAAGAACCACCAACCAGGATTGCAGCCCAGATCCAGGCAAAGCAAAGCAGGCTTTGCACTCCCGCTCTAATCTGCCTCTTAATTCCTCCCACCAGGTGGACCTGGGACTGGAAGCAACTGCAGCTGTAGCTCTGTTAGCAGCTTCAGAGGTACATAACCTCCACTGCATCCAAATAACTTCACTCTGTCCCAGCAGCTTTTCCCACTAACCTTCTTTGTTTTCTTTGGTATTTGTGGGTTGAGAAGTCTGGTAACTACCACAGCTCACTGATTCAGCGTGCTAAGCCTGTTCCAGCTCCCAGTCTGGTTGGTCCTGGCCCTGGCATGGCTCATGCTGGGCTCTGCTCTGCTCACAGCTGCCTGTGATAGACTCTTCCCAGTGACCATCCAGGCTGCCCTGGGCTGGAGCCCTGCTTCCCTTTTTTATTTCATGGGTTCTGCAGCTCTAGGATTTGTTCAGAGCCATTTGTATAGGTGTTTGGTGGGACCTGGCGAGGAGCTTAAGCAAGTCCCTGCTTTCCAGCTGCCATCTTGGCTCCATCCTAATTCACAACTTCTGATGTGCCTATCATTCAAATTCTGAATACAGAGTTGTGAGAAGAAAACATTCAGAACTTCTATTTCTTGTTGTAGCACTGATGATGAGAGATTATTATTATTTTTTTGTAGCTCCTTTTAGGAGTGCGGTCATAATCCTGTTTCTTTGCCTTTTGTCTATTGAGTTTACTTTTCTTTATATACTATGATAACTCCCTCCCCTACCACCATCAAGGGATCATATATCGAGTGTTGGAAAGGACATCAGAGATCATCTAGGCCAACTTCTTATTTTATAAATGAGAAAACTGAGGCCCAATGAGATTAAATGAAAAACAAAGGTGAAGTTTGAATCCTTTGATATCTCTGATTCCAGAACCATGTATGTTTGTCTACTGTAACATCGATCCATAAATACTTTTTAATCATCTAAAATGTGCCAGGCATTGTCCTAGGTGTTAAGCTGAATACTAAAAATCTGAGATAATTCTTGCCTTCCAGGATGTACCTTCTACAATACTAGAGCAGTTCAACACATACATGGGAGAGGGAGCCAGAAGAAGGAGTTTTGATCTAAAACTGTTGCAATGACCATAAGGCTTTTCAGTACTATTCCTACCGTAGTACTGATTGTGTTATTGTTTTCGGGAACAAGAACAAGAGGTAGAAAATGGGTATGTGATTGGACTGGGGTGGGGGTGGGGGAAGAGGAGGTATCGATGTAGCTGCTGAGCAGGCAGAAAGATACTGTGGGCTAGTCCTTGATGACCCAGTGGTTAGCCACATGCTTTGTGAAGCACAGCCTGGAAGTAGTTAGAAGAACTCCGTTAAGTGGGTTTTTCTTATTAATCATGACTAGAAAGTCTCAGAGCAGAGTCCCAAAATGGATGTCAGGGTAGGAGTTTATTGCAGGGTTTCTAGAGATACAAGTAAAAAGGTTGCTTCTTGAAGGAGAGACAAGGCAAGACATATGTAGCAAGATGTCCAGGCTGAGTAGATAGAGTCTGAGTGATGAATGGATTGGATATGAAACATGGGCTGGAGCTGACTCAATGTGTTGACCCTGCCACACATACCCTCCTTCTTCCCTTGTGTGACTGGTTTTCAGAAGGCCTGGACCCCGGAGTTTCAATCAGTAAGCAAGTATTTATTAAGAGCTTCTGTCTGGCACTGTTCTAGTGAAGGGAATAAATACAAAGATTAAAAATCAAACGGTCTTTGACCTCAAGGCCTTACAATCTAGTGAAGAGAGATAGCATGCAAAACAGACATTAAATAATTCTGGAGGGCTATCACTGGCAAGTGGGGAAATCGGGAAGAGTTCTCCCACGTGCTAATTATTTGGAAAATTATTCCCAATGTAACAGTTATTTTGGAAATGTTATATTATTTTCAAGGAATGCTGGGGGTGGAAAACATCAACAAGTATATTGTAATGGAGGAGTGGGGAACACAAGATTGGATTAGGGGTTAGAAGAGGTGTTGGAGATAAAACCTGACTCAGGCCATGGTGCTTTGTGTTTGAGGTGAAAATGAAATCAGATGCTTATGGGCCAATTAACAATTAATAGAATGGGGTTGGTTTAACAGTAGCATAGAAAGAGTTCAGAACAAATAGAACATTTAAGCATTTGGTTACAGCTTCCTTCATATGGTGCCACCCTAGTCAAAAGCTGTGCTTCAAGCCTGAGAAACCTCCACCTCTTTCCCCACCATGAATTTTGTATATATACATGACAGGAAGCTATAAGAACAATTTGAGTTCGTTTTCCTAGGCTAATTGAGTATTGAGGTTGGTATAATTTCTTTTGGGGGCAGCTGAGTGGTACAGTGGATAAAGTGGCAGACTTGGAGTCAGGAAGACCTGAGTTCAAATCTGGCCCCACTTACTAGCTGTATATGACTCTGGGTAAGTCGCTTAACCCTGTTTGCTTCATTTTCCTCATCTGTAAAATGAACTGAAGAAGGCAATGGTAAACAACTCCAATATCTTTGCCAAGAAAACCCCAATGAGATCCTCAGATGTCAGGCAAGGCTGAAACAACAGAACAGCAACTGCAAAAATAATTACCTTGAACAAAAAAGACTAGTCTCCGTGGGGAAGATAATGGTACTACTTCATCTTACCTTTTGGTAACAAGGTCCTAAAGATCTTCCCATCTTCTTGAGGTCAGTGTATATGCTCATGTAGGGCCTTTCCTGGACAACCATGGGGAAGGTGTGAAGACTAGAATGGCATCATTAGAAAGTGATCTTAGTGCAGGTAAAGGACAGAAAAAAAGACATGAAAGTAACACAGTCTTTCACCCCTCCCTCCTTGGGGAAGTGATTGAATGTGGAGAAGAATGAAAAAAAATGCCAGAACAACAACAAATCTGTCTTTGTCTTTCTCTCGTGAAGGACCTTGTTGAAGCCTGAACTCTAACAAGTTCAAGTGTGTTAATTGATGCAAAAACTTACTTGATCTTTTTTAAGATATTCTTAATGTGATCCAGTTCACATGGTGTGTAATTACAAATCTTGCAATTCACAGTGAGTCTCCCAATGTAAAGTAGTGATAATGAGTAACAGTATTACCAGGAATATTATGAGTATGGTAGAAATAATGATCCTTCTGTCCTATTCATTTTTTTTCACTATAGCTCATGTAGTAGGTTAACACTAATGCATGTAGCCTGTTGCAAGAGGTTCACTACCCAGACTTACCTTACAAGCACCACCTACTGGTGTAGCATGACATAGTGGGGACTATACTTGAAATCAGAAAGACCTGCTTTCACATCCTGACTCTGACCTTTTTTATCAATATGACCTTAGATTCTAAGGAGTAGATAAATCATTGAACCTCTCTGGCTGTCAATTCCCTCATCTGTGAAATAAAGGGATTATGATAGTTGCCCTCTTAAGTCACTTACAGTTCTAAAGCTATCCTCCTACAGTCCTGGGCCTACTAGCCTGGTCCTCTCTTTCCTGGGAGTGGCAAAGGATACCATTTTTTTTCTCTTTTTTTCGAGGCTTTTTCTGAAGGAATGTCCCCTCCATTAATGGAGATTAAGTAGACATTTTCAACTCTACCATTCATAGAAAGCAAGGTACTTCCTAGTATTTCACTCCTTGGTTCCATAAACCCATTGTGAGGAGATGACCATTGACCACTGACCACCATAACAGTAGCAATGGAAGAGTTTCTTCTAGGTTCCAGATTGGTATAAGGAAAGGACTACCCTCTGCCACAGTCCACTTTGCTAGAGGCCACAGAAACTATCACTTCACTAGGGTCCACCACAGTCATCCATTCCTCTTCCCCGGGACCTTTTCATCCCAGGACAACACTAGCCCTTCATTGGAGCCCATGTCACAACCCATTCTACTTCTACTTTCTTGTATGTAAAAATCAAATCCAAAATAGAATTTTTCTATAATGGACCTTCCACTTTTAATTTTTCAGTAATTTTTTTTTCTATTGAAATTTGTCAATTTCCCCTCTTATTCCTTTCCTCTACCTTTTAAAGGAGAAAGAGAGAGAGACGGAGACAAATAGGAGGGATAGAGAAGGAAAGAAGGGGGAGGAAAATGGAGAGAGAAAGGCAAGGAGAGAGGGAGAAGGAGGGAGAATGAGGGAAGAGGAGAAAGAGAACTCTAGCAGATGTATGGATCAGAAGTGATCACATAAAATGTCTGTCGCCCATCCTGCTATATCATGCCTCCGTGCCAGGCTTGAGATGGTTCCCAAACTCCTCATATGTTTCCACTTTCTAGCCAGGTGGTCTGTAATATACTTCAATGACAAAATCACTTCTTTTTCTCCTTCTTTTCACCTTCTTCCCGATATTCTCCATCATTCTTTCTTTCCACATGTGAGGATAATATTGAGTCAACCATCTACTCAAAAGAGGAATCCCTGTGATGGCACTTCCTGTCAATTGGTCCTCAATCTCTGACTTCTGAGATCTCTTCCACTTCTAAAAAAATGTCTATTAGACTCTGATTGGTGATTGTGTTCTCCTAAAGGGTTGAGTTGAGGCTTTTGTGGTTACAGCATGTCATGTATAATTAAGCCCTTTTGCTTATGGCCAAGATGATGTTACTGCCCCCCAAGAGGCAATTAACTGAATGACAGTTCAGATTAACCCATTCCTTCCCGAGAGCAGTCTTATTTCTCTTGAATTGTAGCTTTTGCATTTTTTGAGGATGCTGGGAACACACCATGTACATGCTCACTAAATCAATAAACAAGTGAATTAAGTAACTGATACAATGAACCCATTTTCCTTCAAGGACACTGACAGCAGATACAAAGAATCGGAGTAGATCCTATGTTGTCTTCTGTTGAGTACAGACAATAATATGGTAGCTTATTTTTTTATGGTGATTTATGGTTACAGTGACTTTTCATATATATGATTTTATTTGATCATCACAAAAATCTTTGATGTTAAAAAACAGTGAATCAGTTTTTAACTAATAAAGATATCAGTGTCTTTATCTTCCTGATGAGGAACTGAGGCTCAGAGAGAGTTTACATCTTTCCTACTTTTCAATGTCCAATATTTTGGCTATGTCTGATGTTTTTAGTACTTCACCAGCCACTATCTCTACCATTTTGAAATCTAGGCTTCCTCTTTTTACTCAGTGCTAATGAAATCGTCTTCTAAAAGGTCGTCATTTCTACTTACCAAGTTCAGTAGCCTTTTCTTTTTAAAGTTCTTATCCTTCCTAATCTCCTTGTATCATTTGGTTACGTTGAGAACACTTAGTTTTTGAATAAGAGTATAGATCCGGGAGGGGGGTGCAATTAGATGGTGCAATGGATAGCATGCCAGACTTGGACTTAGGAAGACTCACTTTCTTGAATTCAAATCTGGCCTCAGACACTTACTAGCTGTGTGATCTTGGACATGTCCCTTAACCCTGTGGAACTCTTTCTTCTTATCTATAAAATGAGCTGGAAAAGGAAAGACATTCCAGTATCTTTACCAAAAAAAACTCCAAATGGATTATATTGGGGACATATAACCCTCAATTACTGGACATTACTGAGATATGACTGATCAAAACAATAGATCTAGAACTGTAAAGAACCTCCAAGAACATCTAGTCCAATCTCTCTTCACCCTGGGAGCCCAGGAAGGTTAAATGACTTGCCAAAATCCACTAAGGTAGTAATCATCAGAAGTGGTATTTGAACCTAGATCTGTTGATTGAATAGTCAGTGCTTATTCTGCTGTACTACAATGAATAGTCTCTCTTTCCTTGACCTCAAGGGAAGATAATGCATTATCTTGGATCTCCTCTGATCTCTCTTCTCCTTCCCATTCTCTTCTTGACTCATTATGATTGACACTTCCAGCATTTTAACTTTGACTCACTTCACTTTCTCTTTTAGCAATACCATTTACTTATGTGAATTGTAGTATCACTTCTGTATCACTGAATCTCTAACCTTTGTCTCCTTCAGCCAATATTTCTGGCTACAGATATGCATATCTAAATATCTGACTGATTTTATCATGTGCATATACTCACGTTGATCCTGTGGCCTCACTGATGAGTATATTCTCTCCAAAAACATGTATTGCAATCCGTCTATACCTGCCCATCTTGTATGAGTTCTGTTCAGGTCTTCCCCTAAGTTCAAAGTAGGAGTTCCTCCAACATGCTGGAAACCTTTCTTACTTCCATTTGACTTTGCAAGGATAACAGTGGATCACTTCAAGAATCTGTTATCCCTTTCCTTGCCATATGACTGGCCTATCTCCTTTTCCTACCATACACTTCCCAAATGAAACATTTTACTCCAGTACCCTCACTGGATAAGGTTGCATTCTGATCATGCCCACCATGCACCCCTCCATTGTCATCTACGTTGTATTCATTTTGAATTCTTTATTGTGTGCTCTATTCTATGATTTGCAGCCTGTAACAACAATGATGCTAGCAGCTGCTGTGGAGGTATAAGGCCAATAACACCAGCACACAGGAGGGCTGCTAGCACAGGTTCTAACAGAACAGATAACACAAATCAGCAGACAGGTCTTCTAACTGTCTGTCCATAGCAATACATACATTGTTGCCAGAGAGAGAAGCACCAACATCCAGGGTTTCAAAGCCAGGGGCCTCCTCAACAGTACCCAGAGTCTCATCTGGTCAAATCATGAGAACATTCTTCCAATGAATGAGCCCCCAAAGCAAAATGCCAACCTCAGAGTGTACATGCAAATATATATGCACACATACACACACACACACACACACACACATACACATATATACTTCTACAGAGTCAGCCCACAGAAGGTGTCACAACTATGTGACTCAAACTCATGCAAGTTAGGCTTTCTTGTGACTTAAGCAGGTCATCAAAGACTCTTGATTAATCAAAGACTTGATTCAAACAAAGGCAAATCTCAATCAAAGGCACTTAATTACCTTAGTGCTGAGAACTAGAACTCCAAAAGAAAAAAAAAAGAGCAAAATAAAGAGTCCCACTTTGCTTGCTATTACACAGCCATGTATCCACACTGGTACAATATTGCCATTAAAATTATCTTTGGTTGTGGGAGAAGCCAAGGATCAGTAAAGTTTTGAAGTTTACTGAAGGCCCTCTCTTTAATTTTGGACAAACTCTTATCAGTAAACATTTATTAAGCGTCTAATGGGTATCAGGTACTAAGTGCTAGGGATAAAAAAAAAGGTCAAAAACCAGTCCCCGCCCTCAAGGGTCTTGCAATCTAATGGAAAAAAAATAGGCAAATGAATATGTGTAAACAAAGTATATACAGGATAAATAGGAAATAAATAAGAGTTGAAAGGCATTAGAATTTAGAGGGGTTTGGAAGAGCTTCCTGTAGAAGATGAGATTTTCATTTGTACTTTCTCTCCAACATACTAATAGACAAACTCTATAGGTTACATACTCAAGAACATAGCATTATTTGGGCTATAAGCATACACCCCAAACTTAATATTTCTCAAGCCAAGATTTTTATACTTCCTTTCCAGTCCATCTTTCCTTGTGACTTTTCCTTGTGACTTTTCCTTGTGACTTTTCTAGCATTGATGCCATCAATTCACCTAATCTCCCAATGTTTAAAACTGTCACATTATCAGATTTTTTTTCCCTCCTCTCTTATATCCAAATCTTGCCAATTCTATGTCTATAGTATCTCTCCCATTTCTTTGCCTATTGTTATCACCCGAGTATATTACTATACTATCTACCTAGACTATTGCTGGAGAATAGAAATTCCTTGAGATCCAGTACTGTTTTGATAATTATCCTTTTATTCTTCAGTACCCACAAAAGTGCTAGCTACATTTTTTTCTTGAATTGAATTTCTTCTCTTCTCCCTCTTCATCTCTGTCTCCCTCTACTCTATTTTTATTACAGCCAAGATAATCTCCCTTATATATCAAGAACTGTTCATATTTTTCCTCTATTAAAATAAATCAACAAACCTTTCGATTTTTCTTATTTTCTACTGAGTAAAGTTAAAAATTCTGTACCTAGCATTCATTGCCCCTTTCCACAATCTAGTACTACTCTACCTTTCCAAATTTGTCTCATTCTACTCTCTAGAGTTGCTGCCATACATTTGTTCACATCATTCGCTCTGCCCAGAATGTCTTCTTTCTCTCTTTTCAATTGTTACCCATCCTTTAAAGCTCAATGTGTTTTACTGCTTCCTCCTTGAAATCTCAACTGAATACTCCTGATGGTAATCACTCCTTCCCAGACCTTACAAAGTAGTACATTTTATATCTATACGATGGATTTACGTTTTTGTATTATAATCGTTAAGTATGTTACTACATGAAACTACTACTCTGTTGCCTCCTCATGGCTTGGTGCTTATCGTGACTTCCACAAAACATATGCTAGCAGATCAGAAGCTCTGGCATATTTTGTAAAATGGAAAACACTTGAAGAATGGGTCTGGCACTGTATTAATGCCTGCTATCTAAGAACTAACCTAAATAACTGGACAGAGGCTCATCAACAAAGTATTGCCCCTCAGATGGTATATTTATAGAGGTAAGGAAATAAATAGGAATACAGACTGAACCTTAAGCTTAAGAATATCTTCTTGTTTTCATTTTTCATAGAGGCAGCGATGAAAAGGGTTATGTAAACCATTAAGAATCAAATAATTTTTAAAGTAATTGTAAATATTAATTGTTGGTTCTATTAATTTACAGTTTTTACTTAATGATTAATGAGTTGGCGTATGACTTGTAGAAAATGTATGTACTATATGTAGGTGTATAACCGGAGCTCTTTCCCTGGTCATACACATGTGTGATACTGTGTTTAATTCTAGGCACTACATTTTTGAAAAAGCACTAATCATTTTCTTGATTGCTTTATCAAATGAAAAGGGGATTTTATTAGATATGGTGGGAAAGAGGACAGGATTAGGTCAAGAATATAATCACAGGGATTATTCATCATCTTCCATAATTCTTCTTGGATGTCATTCATTTGTTCATGTTTATATATGAATTAGAAATGTTTTTCATATACTTCACTAATGCTCCTTGTCCTTTAAAAAAAATTGGAGGCATGATGGAATGTATGACCTTGGAGCCCATGAAATCTGGGGTCTAGTCTTGACATGTGACTCTGATCAAGTCATTTATTTCAGTTTCCTAGATAATTCTATTAAAAATATAAACTTCAGAGAAGGTGCAGAACTGCATTGATCAAAGGTTTTCCTCATATAGGTGTTCTTTATAACAGTAAGTCACAGATCCATTCAGTATATGTGAACTCAGTTTAAATACACACACATATATACACATACATACATGCACACACACACACACATATATATTCTTAACCTCTTAGATTCAGTATTTTAAAGACTTTTTATATATATATATATATATATATATATATATATATATGTACATGTGTGTATATCTATATCTGTGATATTTGGTTTCCCTAGAATGCTGTGTACTGTATTTTATGAAAGCATTGTTCTCAGAAGGGATCCATAAGCTTCATGAAACAGTCAAAGGGATCCATGACCCCCAAAGGTTAAGAAATAACATGATCTTAGATCTATGGCAGGAAATGCTCTTAGAGCTCATCTAGTCAAAACCCATCATTTTGCAGATCAAGAAACTGAGGCCTAGAGAGTTTAAATGACTTACCCACAGTCTCGCAGATCATAAGTAGCAGAGCCAGGGTATGCTGAAGGTTTTATGACTTCAAATCCCACATTCTTCCTTTTGTACCATTCTACTTTATATTGGAAACTTTCAACAGAATTTTGTTTCAACATTTCCTGCTAATTTATTACCATGTGTGTCTACAGCTAAAGTTATAGCTACCTGAGAAGGGAACATTTGAAGATAAAGAATAAAAGGAGAGAAAAATGGGAAACCAAGAAGAATAAAGGAAATAAATTAAAATATTAAACAGGAATGTCAGCTTTTCTGGCTAAATATGCACTTGATGTTTTTTTTTTGTAGCTACGTGTTTATAGATACAATCTTTTTATTCTTTCCAGGCAAGGTTATTTCTTTCCCACCAGACATTTCTTTTTCATATCGGCCATTGTGATCCTTTTTAAAGTTAGCACCATCCTAACCAAAGCAAGGTGACTTTGTTAGTTGTGGATTATGTCTGTTTTTTGTTTGTTTGTTTCCTCCTAGCCCCCTTTCTTTTAAGGTTCAACTCATTTGCCACCAATTTTATTTCTCTTCTCTAAAATATCTCTGGTTGCAATGATATCTAAGTCATACATACAGTGTAAAAGTAGGTGTGAAATTATAAATAATTGGGGGAAAATCACCATGAAGAAAAAAAACAACTTGGTAGGGCTCAGATTGCCTAGAGCTTGCAGAAAAGTTATAATTCCTGTGAGATGTAATATTTAGGAGTGCTTAGGATGGGTGGTATTTTTTTTTAATCCAGCCACTCTTCAGTTTGTTTCTTTTTCACATCCATTTTTTTGTGGAAACTTCACATGAGCTATTCCATAATCTTTACTCTTTATGGATTTTCAAATGTGGTGGGACTTTTGAGAGAGAGTTGGAGATTTGTCAAGGGAAGAAATCCCAAAGGATGAAAATGGATTAATAATATGGTTAGAATATTGCTTACTTGCTTTGCTAATGACTTTCTTGCCCCTTACAGCATCCTGGTACCCATTCTTTCAATAGTTTCTCCCCTTTCTTACTTCATTTACTTATTGTTGCCATTAACTTCGAGAACTGTAGTGTGAGGTTATCTGGTAACTCCAGACGGATTTGATGAAAGAATGGTGAGGTAAAAAGAGCATGATTTTCTCTTCTTGAGAAAATTTTAGTACTCTGATGAAAAATAGAGTAAAATGGACATTATATTTTAGAAAGTGTTAAATTTTGGGTTAGAAGATCTGTTTGAATTCCAGCTCTCTCTTTTTTTAATCATTGTGACATTGGGCAAATCAATTAATATCTATAGGTCTCAATGTCATCCTTTATAAAATGAAAGGTTTGGACTTGATGACTTCTAAGATCTCTTCCAATTCTGAATTTCTGATGCATCATCTAAACTGTGCAATATCATGGTGAGATAACAGCCGATAGACTTCTTTTCTTCATTTCTTAGCAATTGAACATGGAGTTCCAAACCTAGTCCTTAGATTAAGCATCTTCCATTTGCTTTCTTCTGGTAAGATCCTATGGATCTTGTTATATAGCAAGTTGAAGAGAGTAATACTTCCTTTCTCACAGCCTTCATTAACTTGTTTCTAAAGCAGTACTTATGTGGTGAGGAGAGACAGATGGGAGAAGGATAGACCCACTGATAGAATAGCTAGCTGCTCAAGCTGAACCTCTAGTGGTGGTGAGCCTACAACCTTGAAGCCACATGTGGCCTTCTAGGTCCTTGGGCATGGACTTTTGACTGAGCCCAAGTTTCCCTTTTATTAAAGGTATTTGTTCTATGAAGTTTAGATTCAGTCAAAGGGCTGCACTTGAGGACCTAGAGGGCCACATGTGGCCTCGAGGCTGCAGGTTCCCCACACCTGCCTTGATATTGATGGAGTATCTCTTAGGGTCTATTTCTTAACCTCTTAGATTTAGTGTTTTAAAGACTTTTTTATTGATACCTTTATTTTTTAGATAAAGTACAGCATAGTAAGTTGAAAGTCAGCCTCAGAGCCAGAAAGATTTAGGTTTTGATTCTTTTTAAGAAATGTACTGGCTGTATTATTTTAGGGAACTCACACAGTAAGTAATTCAGTGAGTTGCAGAGTTGTCAGCATTCGTTGGTGAAAGGCTTTTATTCATCAAGGTGTTCTTTATAACAATGAGATCACAAATCCAATTTCTGTCCCAATCCCCATCTCTTATTATTACTTCACCTACATTTCTATTTATCTTCCCCTCTCTGAGAAATAATTATTATAAAAATATTAATAGAGAAAAAAACAACAGAATTAAGCAACACATTCATTCTAAACAATGTTGCATATTCATCATCTTTCAAACCTACAGAAATAAAAGTGACTTCTCATATCACTTCTTTGCCATTCTTTTTTATAGTTGCGTTCAACAAGTTGATTTTGTTGATTCATACAAAGGTCCTGGTCCTCGAGACTGACTTATCCAAAGGAAAGTAAAAAGGAACAGATATTTAAACCAGCAAACCAATTAATATACACTGAGAAGTAAAACTACCAAGCAGATAAGAAATAGTCTGCTGCCTGGTCCAGAGTATGCATTTAATAAATATGTGTTGAATGAACGAATGGAAATCGGAATTTAGAAGTGATGAAAAAACTGATTTGGGTCCAAGGTGTCGACTTAAGCTTTAGAAATGATGACATTGGTAGTCTATCCTTATGAAATATTAAGTAGGCATTGGGATACATAGGACTACAGTTCAGATTAGACCTAGAGATATAAATTTGCAAATAATCTTTGTAAATGTAAAAGTTGAGGCCATGAGAGTAGATATCATTTTTATGGTAAAAATGCATAAAGAGGGCTGAGAACTGCCCTTTCAAACATGGATGATAAGACATCATCCACATACGTGGGTCGTTGAGAGAGGAGGAGGAACAATCAAATGACTCAGTGAATAGAGTACTTGACCTGGAGTCTGGAAGACCTGAATTCAAATGGGGCCTCAGATATTTATTAGCCGTATGACCAAGGGCAAGTCACTCAACTTCCCTTTGCCTTAGTCTACTGCAGAAGGACATGACCAACTATTCCAATATCTTTGCCACAAAAACCCCATACATGGTCATGAAGAGTCAAACACAACTGAACAACTAAATGAATAGTGACAGGTAAGGAACCCTTTAAGAGAAAAGAGGAGAACAGTGAAAAGTACAGAGTATCTAGAATTATGGAGTGAAATGAAAGCCAAAGGAAGGCTCTAGAGGCATTTGGTGGTTAATAATTTCAAAGATGATGGAAATTGAAAAGACATCACTGAATTTGATGACATGGACAATGAATTTTAGGATAGTGGTGGAAACCCAAATTATAATTAGAGCTCACAGGATATGTCATAGATGTTGAAGCAAAAAGGATCTCAGATCCTATATAGTAATCCCCTCATTTTGCAGAAGAGGAAATTGAGTAACAAGTAATTTAAATGACTTGACTAAGGTCACACAGTCTACATCAGGGGCGGAATTTGAATCCAAGTCTCCTACCATTTATCTAACTATACCATACTGCCTCATTGTAAATTGACGTCTCAGAAATCTTATGTTAAAATAGTCTTTGCAAAATTAAAAGAAAAAGTTAAGCAGCTTTTAAAAAGGAGAAATCCTTTATTTTCCCTCTTTATCTCAATTTTATAATTACTCTTCAATACAATAATCCCACTCCAAAACAATGAGCTGAAAATAAGGTGTCTCTAATTGTGCCTATTGTCATTAATCACGAATAACAGTGAGTCAGAGGATAATTTTGCAGTCACAACTGGCATGGGTGAATATGACATTTGGTTGGCTCTAGGTTAAAAAAAAATACTGATATTGCCAAACTCTTCGTGTGCATGATGAGATTGGAATGAATTACATCATGTTCTTTGACCTTTATGTCTCAGGTATCTTTAGTAATGGAGCATCTGATTATTCAGTATGGGCTTCATTTGCTACTTTCTCCTATATTCTAGCTCTGCTTTTTTTCATCAGTTTCCATATCCTCCTAAAACTGTTTTCATCAAAATTATAATGGCATTTACATGAGTATCGTAGGTATTTATTGCTTATCCAAACCAGTCTCAAATTGCACAATTTCTCAGAAATCAGTTATTTTTCATAGTGATATTAAATCAGCATGTTATGTTAAAATAGTCTTTGCAAAATTAAACTCCCCCTGAATAGTTGGCCAAAACATTTTCAATATCCAATTTAAATCAATGTATGTTGTTAGAATCCTCCAGTAAATCTCATTTCCATTATCTCACCACCTTGTGGCAAGGAGGTGACTAGATGAACAAAGTCTATGATCGTAGAATGTACCCCTCTGGAACAGCCTACCTGGATAAAAAGTAATCACATCCATTGGTAGATGGTACAACTTTTGCTTGAGGACCAGCCTAACTAAATCTACAGCCTTCATCACAAGGATGGGTACAGAATGATGGGGTTTTGTTTGGTTTTATTTTGTTTTTTTAGCCACATCAAGTCTTGAAGACTATATGCTAAGATAAGAGAAGGCTTGCATTCTTACAATGCATTACACTGTAGACCAAAGACCTAAGCCCATGAAATCTCATTTGAATGATTAAAGAAAATTTATAAAGATAATAATGCACAATCGATATTTTTTGTCTTCAAATAAATACATGACTTTATTGACTCCAATTCAGGTGGGAAGTGACTTCCAGTCATGGTGATGTTTTGCCAACTTTCATTTTAACATTGATGTTAAAAACTGCTGAACTTTAGGGTATATTTCAGGCAGACAAAAACACAGCCAGCACGTTCTACTCATCACACCTGCTGCTCACAGACATGATAGCTCCTGTTCTTATTATCAAGGAAACTTTACTATATAAGTACTGTATTTGGGATAGACACAGAGATAGCACCTCAAAATCAATAAAACAAATTCATAATCTCAGCCCCACCCTCCCCACCAAAAAAAAATCCGAATTTGTTTTTCACAACTTTCTATTTTTTTAATATCATTGTTTTCTTCCCAGTCATATCAGCCTGAATATGTTTTTATTTCTTTCTCTCTCTATAGCCCCACAAAAAAGTCATTCACTAGCTATTTCAGATTCTGCTTCTATAATGTCTCCAATAACAACCTATTGACCCTTTTTTTTTTATTTACCCTACACCTGCCTGATTCAAGGCCCTTATCAGCTCCTACAGAAGATTATTTGGCTGGCCTGCAACTGATCTCCTTGCCTCCAGTCTCTCTCACAGTTCCTGGATGCCTGATTTATTGTCCTAAAGCACATTCTTCTGCTCAGGAAGTTTCTTTGGTTGTAAATTAAGTTTTTGCTTCACAGCTAAAGTACTTCATGGGTGACAGGTTCCTCTTCTTTATGCTCATCTAGTCTTAAGTAATGATGCGTTTTTGGTCATTTAACATGAGAGTGGGGTCTTAGATCATTGTCTTTCCAATAGCCTCCCTACCACAGAAGTCTCAAATTGCCTACAACTTCGTATGTAATATTTGTAGACCAACAAATGGCACATTTCGATTTTCTTGAAGAACATGACAAAGGTAACCTATTTTGGTCTGATCATTACATTGAGGCAAAGCATAAAAACAGAAAGACATATGCTTCTTGTTCAGTTTTGTTTCAGCCTTATCTAACTCTTTGCGACCCCATTTAGGATTTTCTTAGCAAAGATACTGGAGTGGTTTGCCATTTCCTTCTCCAGCTGATTTTACAGATGAGGAACTTAGGCTAACAGGGTTAAATGACTTGCCTAGGATCACACAGCCAAGTAAGTATCTGAGGCCAGATTTGAGCTCCGGAAGATGAGTCTTCCTGACTCCCAGCCTGGCATTCTATCCATTGCTCCACGTAGTAGCCAGACATATGCTTCGCAAAGGTGTTTTCCACTGTAATGAAGGCATCCAGTGTAGAAGCAAGTTTAAGAGGAAATTACCAAAATGGCAAACTCTTCCAAAAGTTATCATTTGTATATTACATTTCATTGCATTAGAACATTATCCAATCAGTTGTCAAATCTTGGTATTTTTATCTCTACAGTGAACCTGTGACCTTGAGGCTACGTGTTCCCCATCCCTGCTCTGCAACATATCTCGCATTTTTTTCTTCTCTCCATTCACCATGCCAGTCTAGGCTCTCATCACCTATCTCCTGAATTATTGAAATAGTCACATAATTTTTTTTTCCTGCCTAATGCCCCTCTCAATCCATTTTCCATAAACCTGCCAAATTAGTTTTCCTAAATTACATATCAGATCATGTTGCTCCTATATAACATAAACTCTAGTGGCAATTTGTTGAGTCAAGAATTAGATATTTTTTCATCAACACATTCCTTTTTAATTTCTGTGTATTTTCTAATGTAATATGTATAAATATATGTAATATATGTATATATACACACATTATTATCATGATCGTGCATTATATAATTTACAAATTATATATAAATTATAAATGTATAATTCATAATTTAAATATAGTTTTATTATATAATTTATAAACAAAAATCTTTTGGGTTTACATACTCTTTATTGAGAAGAGTACATGATAAAAGAAGGTTGGAGACCAATGATGTAAATATAAAGACACGTTGGAGTTTGGAGGAGACAGGAAATCACTTAGATTGATCAACCAAATCTTTACAAAGGAGATAGATTTTGAGGTGATCCTTGAAGGAAGGGTAGGACTTAAATATAGAAGAAGGTGAAAGGGGCATTCAAGTCAAGGAGAAAGGCATTACCAAATTCACGAAGGTGACAATATATTCATATTTCCATGGAAAATGAAAGGATGAATTTGACTATATAGAAGGAGTTTAATTAGAACAGCAGGAGAGTGAATTGGGTAGATGTCAGATTGTAGGAGGTCTGGCTCAGAGAAAATATATGAAAATTTACATTTGTTAATTACCTTTGTAGTTACATTGACCAAAATAATTTTTGTGGACCAATATGATTTCCTCTTCATGATCTTTATATATGACTTTCTAGAGTCATCTGAAGCTTTTTGGAATGGACCACAATTGGATAATGAGCAGTCAGGATGAATGTGCAACTTTAATTCAATGTGCTCTGAAAATAGAATCAATGCCCTTTAACAATTAGCTTCATAACTCTTGCAATATTTTCCCTTCTTCTGTCACATTCATTTAAAATTTAAAATGAAAAAAATAATTCTTAGTATCATGACAGGCTTTGTTTTTGTTTTTTGTTTTTAGAATGATACCAGTGACTCATTGAAAATAAGCAAGGATTGTCAGTTCATGACTCGTCTGTTGGGCAGGTTTTTATTCTTACATAGGATCTTAGATTTACGGCTAGAAGGGAACTTTAAAGTCATCTAGTACAATCCCCTACTTTTACAGATGGAGAAGCTAAGGTATGGAGAGACTAAACAACTTGCCAAATGTCACATAGGAAGCAAGTAGCAAATTCAGAATTTAAAACCTAGGCCTGTCATTGTGGTTTTTCTATTATATATGCTAATATATAATACCACAATTTAATGAAGTCTTTATCCTATCTATTTGAGAAGTTTTCATTTTTAATTTAATTTTAGTTTAATAAATTACATGTGGGGCAGCTAGATGGTACAGTGAGTAGAGCAGTGGCCCTTGGAGTCAGGAGGACCTGAGGTCAAATCCCACCTCAGACACTTGACACACTTACTAGCTGTGTGACCTTGGGCAAGTCACTTAACCCCAATTGACTTCCCTTCCCCCCTCAAAAAAAAAGAAATTACATGCAATTTCTACCATGTCTTTTTTCTTTTTTTGGGGGGGGGGTTGGGAGGAACATCACCTCCACCTTGTTTCTACATAATTTGGGCTTTACCCTTGGGTCCCTTGGTTGAAATAGGCCAGCATTTGCCAGTACTTCCCAGGGCCTAGTCTTCTATACTACTTCTAGGAGCACCACACTATGTCTGGGTGTACCTCCTCTCAAACTTTCTGTCTTCCCCATTTTTTATGTGTTGTCTTCCCCTATTATAATGGAAACCCCTTGAGGGCAGGGGCACTCTTGCTTATATTTCTATCCTCAGCGCATGGTACAGCGCCTGGCACATAGTAAGCACTTAATGAATGCTTTCATTAGCTATATTATTGTTTGCAATTGAAAGAATTGAAATTGGAATTAAATGTTGGTAAGTGAAGAAAATTTACTGGCTGGATATGAGGTAGATGAAATTCAGTTATTCAGCAAGCGTTTGTTAGGTATCTATTATATGTCAAGGACTTTGCCAGAAACTGGAGGGTTTGGTGTGTGTGGGGGGATTGTTTGTTTTGTTTTGGTCCCATACCAATGCAGATAGGCCCCCTGCTCTTCAACTATAGTCTCGTCATAGAGATCTATACTGAGAAAGCTATAGTTGCAGAGAACTATACTGAGAAAGCTAGATGTTAAAGGACTTGACAAAGGTCATATGACCAAGATATTTGAAAGGCAGGATGAAAACCCAAGTATTTCAGATTCAATCACTACTTCCCTCTCCACTGTGTCACATGGCCTCTCTGACGCAGAAAAATGTGGAAGTCCCTGCCCACTAGGAGTTCATGTTATATTGGGAGGGGGCAGTGGTAAGAGACATAGCAATCAAGAAAGTTTGGATGGAATGTAGATGCAGAAAGCAGAGCAACGGGCAAGTGAGAGCTATGGTAAAGGTTTATTGAGCAGGGCCAGGTGGTTAGGATGCATTTTGGGTATATCACTTTGGCAGCTCTATGGAGGATAGGTTGGAGAAAAGGGAGACTGCAGGAAGAGAGAGCAATTAGGCTATTGCAACAGTCTAGGAAAGAAATGAGTTCATCTATTTACAAGGAAGTGTCTACACAGCATGGACAGAAACATAAAATGAGATGGGTAGGGGGATGAGAGAGAATAAAACAGGGACAAGGAGGAGGGAATGGCAAACCAATCCCAGTATCTTTGCCAAGAAAATCCCACATGGGGCCATGAAGAGTTGGACGTGACTGAGAAATGACTGAACAACAACGACAAGAAAAGTAAGGGATATGGAAAAAGCAGGGAAGCAGCAGCCAACTTGTGGTAAGGTTGAAAGCCTCAAGTGATTCCCCACTGCCTGCATTCTAGTTTTGCTTGCCCTGCGTTTGAAAATGAATCAAAGCTGTTTACCCCGACTTGCTAGTGCCTGGTAATAGTGGACCTGGCAGCCTTTAAGTATCTCAATTTCAGCAAACCTCTAATTGCATCTAGTGATCTTGACTTTTATATTATCTCCAATGTAAACATCCAATTTAGGAAAGAGAGGATGTTGTCTAATTTAGAAACATTAAATGATGGCAAAATGGTTATTGAGACAACCATGGAAAAGAATTACGTTGATAGCATTGATGTATTTCACTTCGGTTAGCAATTATGGGTTTCCATTGAGACAGGTGTTTGCATTTATGCTGGGCTTCTGATCTTTGCTTTTGCAATTTTCAAGAAGACATGTGTCTGGAAACAACCTGTAAAGCAATATACTCAGGAGAAGGCCTGAGTATAACAAAAAAACAATCCATAGCTTTCCATGGGATGCTTATATATAGCTCTCAAAACCCATTGATTAGACCATATGTGAGAATTGGCAAGAAAAACCATTATTTAAATGTGTGTACATGAACACATATACACAAAAATGCATATGCACATGTAATGTATAAGTGTATATACATATATAATGAATGTGTATACATATGTGCATGTATATATATTTTATTTTTTGTCCAATCTTTTCATTCATGTCCTTTTCTTTGTAACCCCATTTGTGGACTTCTTGGCAAAGATACGGAAGTGGTTTACCATTTCTTTCTCCAGCTCATTTGACAGATGAGGAAACTGAGGCAAAAAGAGTTAAGTGACTCACCCAGGTCACACAGCTAGTAATGGTTTAAGGCTAGATTTGAACTCAGGAAGATCAGTCTTCCTGACTCTGGGTCTGGTGCCACCTAATTGTCCCCTGTATGTGTGTATAGATACACTTATGTGAAAGGTATTGATTACATCACCACTTTTCTCTCCAATTTGTCTCATGCTCTCTCTAGCACAGAGAATACATAAAATAACCTCCATATAGCTGAAGAGCTGGTACCTATCCATCTTCTTATAGGGTATTTCCTTCACTAATTAAACAGGAGGTCTACCCTCCTTAACATCAACCTCTCCAGTTGCTAGCAAAGTTCTTTACATACAATAGACCCATGCATGTGTGCATGCACATACACACACATACACAGAAACACATATTTAGCTACAAAGCAATCATTCGCCTGCAATGTAACTCCCTTTCATACTTAGCACAAAGACAGTGGGTTATTGACACACTGGACCTGATGCCATCTTTGTCACCATAGGCAATCCTATTTCTATTAGGAAAATTAAATTTGCAGCCCCCAAAAGCATAGTAGCCTTGTCAAAAGACCACCAACAGCAGGTGTTCTTAACCTGGAATACTTTGAACCTAAAAAAATCTTTTGATGGCCATATCTCAAAATAATTTACTTGAAGATTTTACATATTTAAAAACATGGCTTTGAGAAAGATTCTAGAGATATGATCAGCTTGCCCAGGGGAACTATGAGACAAAAGAAGGTCAAGAACCCTTGATACAGTCTCAATTTCTATGATATTGGTTAGTTCCAGATGAGTTTGTTTGTTGTGTAGCACAGTGTTTTAGTGACAGGAGATATAAATCATTTTATTAGTCATTAAGTTCCATTTAGAATATAAAGTTATTTTTAAATTTTATTATGTGCTGTTTCATTCAGAATATAAGCTTATTTATAAAATTTATTGAACAAGGGTGATGGAAGGTTATCGGCACCCTCTAAGCAGAGAGAACAAATATAAGAGAAAACCAATCTAAATCTTTGTTTACAGGCAAATTTCAAGACAGAAGTACCATTGGATTTTCTTACTCCGTATAAGTAGTGTGCTGTGCCTATACAAACATGATTCCACTAGTTGGGAATACTATATTGCCATTAAACAAAAAAGAGAACTGTGAAGAGAGCCATAAAACTACGAGTCTGGATTGTTTTTTTTTTTTTAAGTAAAATTTACATTTTAAGACCAGCTGCATTTGAGCGAGGTGAACTATTGAAGGGGTAGGCAGCAACGGATTAGGTGAGGAGGAAAGATTGAAATTCCTACCATTTCTCCCCTGCTACATAAAAACAAAGAAAAGCAGGTAAATAGTTTATATCCTTGAAGGTACTTGGGTTATTTTAACATTGTTTTTTGGGGCGATGTTATTCCATGCACTGTCATAAAAATAAAATTGATCATATTTTAACAGACACAAAGAAATTGGTTACAGAGAGGAAGGTCATACCTAAATCAGAAGTTTGTGTACAGATGATGGCCTTGTTAAAATTAAATCAAAATTAGTATAAAACAAGAAGAAATGATAGTATTGGGAAGAATACAACATAAGCAAAAAAAATTCGTAACCCCTTCAAAGTTTTGATAATGAAAATTGGCTAATAGATAGTAGAAATGACTTCAATGGTTGTCTTTTCCTGTTTACTGATATAAATCAAATGTTTTATCAATGAGACCAAATAGGCTAAAAAAGCCGTTTAGCAAAAACTTGTGCTTACTTTTTAAACACATGTATTGTATGTATGTGGGTATATACATATATTTGTTGTGTATGTATACATTTACATATACATGCATACAAGTATGTTTGTGTGTGTACACACACATATCAGCCAAAGGCAGCACTTCTTTAAAATATAAAATTAGTTTTAATATTTAATGAACTAATGTGATGGCAGATTATTGGCGTCTTAGAAGCAGGGAGAAAAAGTATAACATAAAACCTGTCGAAAGAAATCTCAGTAACAGAGTTGTAGGAGAGTTATAGGAGAGATTTTTAAGGATGAAAATGGAAGGACAACAAACGGAAAAAAGTAGAAAAGATCTGCAAAGGTTATTATGTTAAAATATTTTCACCTTCAAGGACAGGAGACCTATTGCATTTGAGCTGTAATATCACAATCATAGATGCACTTAAAAGGGTAGAAATAGCACCAAAGACAAAAAAGACTGGGGAAAAAAGTAAGAACAAGTACATGGAGAAAATGCATGTTAGAGAATATAGAATTATGAGAACGTTGGACAGTTGATAACTATCTGAAGGAAGGAGAGATAACAAAGGCATAGAAAAGAAAAAATTCGACCTTATTCACGCCAGAAATTGTAACTGAGTGAATATCAACTGCTGATCTGACTTTTTTTCATTAGAATTCTTATGAGGAGCTTGTATACCATACATCATTGGCCTCCATAGTGATTGTGTTAGTAACAAAGTAATCACAAGATTCCATAGTTAACCATATATTTATATCACACAATCATCTGTAAAGTGTGGAGAAGCTAAGAACAACCTATAAGCACACAGATACACACACACTCAACACATTTTATTCAGTATAGCAAAATGGTGGCTTAAAGGAAATGACCAAGATAATATTAGGACAGAATGCCATACTATATGGTAAGTCAAAAGTATTGGGGTTGTTTAGCCCGAAGGAGAGAAGACTTGGAAAGGACACATTAGTTGCTTTCAAGTGGTTGAATGGCTGTGATTTGAAGGAGGGATTAGATTTTGCCCTGTAGTATGAAACTATGAATTTCAAACTTGCAGATATTGGCTTGATGAAAGTTGCTTTAATTAAAAAAACAATCTTACTAATAATTAGAGCTCTTTAAAAGTAGAAAGGCTCCGTGATGAGGTAGTAAGTTTCCTACCCCTTTGGAAGTCTTCAAGCAAAGCCTGAAACACCACTTTCTGCAACTATATATATAAAAAAATTCTTGGGTCAATGCTTTGAATATGAAGACTTCTGAAGTCTCAGCCTTTGATATTGTGATTCATTGTATACAGTTCACAGTTGCAACAGTTTTACACTACTTTTATTGCCAAACAAGTGCTAGGAATAAAAAAAAAAAATCCCATATACTCCTGTTTCATAATACCCATCTTCTGTAGGACAGTGTTATGCCTTGCTTAGATATTACCACTGAGATTCTGAAAATGATAGAAAATAAACACAAAGAGAAAAGCCAGCTTCTAAATGCCTCATTGAGGCAGTTTTGCGACAGCTGCTAAAAAGTACATGTAATTTCCCATTGGTGATCCATCTCCTTACTGGTTCTGGCAAGTCAACTTCTACTAAACCATGTCTCTAAACCCCTACCCAAACACTCATTAGATACAATGTCCCTCTAGAATAAAGCTACTGTGTGTGTGTATGTGTTTCATGAAATCCTTGAACACTCTGGTGAAGCCTATTGGGCCTCTTCTCAGAGTTGTTTGGTGTTTTGTTTTTTTTTAATGAGTAAATTGAAGTACACAAGACTCTGGAGGTTAGTGAGAATAAATATGTAAATTCCCCATTCCCCCATCCCATATCACTGACAACCTGAAATCCACCCAAAGATGTGCCTGGGATTGAACCCCTGCTCTAGAAGGAACGTAATAAAGTAGTACTAGTATAGAGGGATAGAGAGGATCTCTAGATAGCTCAAGTCTAACTACTGAATGCTTTTGGATCTAGACTATGGAGTTTAGAGATAGTCTAAAATGATGTGGTTCTTGGTACCCTCTACTCATTTTCTTGCTATCCAACCACAGTTCCTGCCAAGTTGATAGAGGCCCATCCGTAACAGAGAGCCATTTTTTCTTTGTTTCATTGGTCACCATATCCCTTTCCCAACTCTCAACATTCCCAAAACAGTCATCGCTAGGTAGTCAGCCATTTGGTGACACGCCTCTCCCTAGTAACCTAGGGTAGTCTTTGGAAAATAACCTTAGTCTCTTACTAGAGCTACACTCAAAGTCTTTCTAGAATAGTAATGTATAGTAAAGTGCCCATGTTTTCACTTCTCTACCATAGCCTTGAATAATGTCGGGTCATTGAGCCACCAGCAAAAGATAGAAGTAGTACTTCTTGTGGACAGAAAAATCCCTCTTATGTAAGATCTCTGAATTCTTACAAGTATAAGAAGAGGTATTGTTATACCAAGAGTGAGCAAGACATGTCACAGAGTAGAAGTTTTAAATGGAGAATTTATTAGCCGGCGACCTCTCGGGGTTCAACCCAAATCAGAAAGGCCATGAGTAGAGCCGAGTCATCTTTATACAGAAAAGACAGGGTGCAGTGGTTAATTATCTCTTGAAATTTACAGGCCAGGTCATAAGGTGGTCCGGGGGAACAGGAACAAAGGTCCTGACAGATCAAAGATTCTGACAGGTTATCATTTGGTGAGATAATCTTATCTATTGACATTCTTTGGAGGAGTCATGGAGCCCCAGGAACATTTGCTAAATGCCAAAAGGTCTGAGTCCATTCTTTCTGGGGGTTTTATCAGGGCAGGGGTCTTCTGTCAGCAATAACTGGTTTCTTCAAGTCTCACAATATGGAGAGGTCAGGCTCATGGGAGGAAAGACCCAAGAAATCTGAGTTCTAGTTTTTTTGTTGTTCAGTCATGTTCAACTCTTCATGACACATTTAGGGTTTTCTTGGCAAAGATACTGAAGTGATTTGCCATTTCCTTCAGCTCATTTTACAGATGAGGAAACTCAGGCAAACAGGGTGAAGTGACTTGCCCAGGGTCACACAGCTAGTATGTATGAGGCCAGATGTGTACTCAGGAAGATGAGTCTTCCTGAATTCATGCCTGTATCAACTGCACCACATAGCTGCCCTGAGTTCTAGTTACTGCCCTGTTTGAGTGCTGGACTTGGGAGTCAGCACGACCTGAGTTCAATTCTTGTCTCAGATGCTCTATGACCTTGGACAAATGAATTAAGCTCTGTCAGTCCCATTTTCTTTATCTGGAAAAGGAAGATGATGGTACCTATTCCCTAGCGTTGTTGTGGATCAATGAAACGACATATCAATCAATCAATCAGCAAACATGTATGAAGCACCTACTATATGCCAGGCACTCTACTAAGCACTGAAGATACAAAAAGAGGCAAAAGACCATCTCTGCCCACAAAGTTGTAAATCACTTTGTCAGATTTAAAATTCCATCTAAATGCATGCTATTGTTGTGGTTACTATTGATGTAGGTAATTAGATGATTTCTAAGATTCTGTTTTAAAAATGTTGGATTGTTATCAGAAGAACAAGAGCAATTATGAAATAAGAGCAAATCAGTGGTTCTAGACTCATTTTAAGTTCAGAGCTTTTGTATTCCTCAATTTTTCTGTACAGAAATTCTCAATTGTTTAGTTTTCATTTCAATTAATCAAACATGTATTAACTACCATGTGCAACACATAGTGCTAGTCACTAGGGATAGAAAGATAAGAAATGATACCATTCCTGCCTCAAAGACATCCCATTGGGAGCTGGCAGGTAGGGTACACAAACACACACACACTCACACACACACATATAACTTTAAAATAAAATATGTACTGCATGGAATACAAAATAATAAGGGGAGATAATCCTAACAATTTAAGGGGTTTTGGAAAGTCATCCTGTGGGAGGAAACAATTGCCTGAAGCTTAGTTCTCAGACATAGAAGTGAGGTGATTATGCTTTCCAGTCATGGGAGAAAGCAACTGTGTAAAGACACTCAAGAGAGAAAGATAGAATGTCATTATTCCTTTATATAAGGGTTAGGTCATGGGTTCTTAAGCCTTTTTGTGTCATAGACCTTTTTGGTAGTCTGATAAAGCGTACAGACTTCTCCTCAAGATAATAGTTTAAAACAATTGAAGGAAATTCCAAGGTGTACACCTTTACCCATCCAGGCAGACTCTGTAAGGGTCAATGGACTCTAAGCTTAGAATCACTGGATTAAATCTTCATAGTAATCTAGAAACTATTTGGGACACTTTACTTCAATCTAGCTAGTATCTATTAAACACACCTACTATGCTAAAGGCATTGGAGTTGATACAAACCACAATAGAAGGATGAATCATTCCCACAAAATAGGATTGATATAACCCCAGATGCCTAGTTTGTTTCTAGGGATTACCTTACACAGTGGGTTTCGTTTGAAAACATAAGAATCTTCCTGTTGTTTCTAATAATAGTTGTATGGATTGAAGATAGTATAGACTTCACATATTTAGAGAAAAATCAAAGCTGATTTAAGAAGGCAGAATTCTATTTTGAAATGATGAGTAGAAAAATGTTAAATGAGAAATGAGCTACAGTGTCTCATGCCACACTCTTATCTATCAAGAGGAAATCTGTAGTCATAATGAAATTTTTTTTGAGATCAGCAGAAATGCTTTAACTTTGAGATTAGAATAATCTATTGATTTAATAGCCTCTTAAAGAAGAAATCATGAGAATAATTCTTCTGGAGGAACCATCAATGAACCTTTGTTAGTTGAGTCATCTCCACAACATTTTCTTTTCCATATTTGTATGTGTACAAAAAAAGATATTTTGTACTCAAGTTCATGTGTCTTTTCACCAATATTGGTATTTTTTCTAAGAACACAAACTGCAACCCATTCACATCTTTCTGTCAGGTAAAATTCTTTTTTATTCCGTCCCAAAGATTCACCACAGAAAGCCTACCCAACACACCACTAGTCTTTCCTACTATACTTCATTCATTAGCACAATGTCAGATGTGCAGTAGGTACTTCATAAATGTTTTTTGACTGACTGTTTTCTTGATATCACAAATGTAGTAATGGAACATACAGATGATTCACTGATTATCCCTCACTCTTGCTGTTGTACCATTCCATATTATTTTTTTTCTCATTTATTTCTTTATTCTGCGTTTCATCATTGTTTGTATACTGTTGTAGCCTGTTCTAGCCTAAATTGCAACTTTTGAGTGATCCTCAACTTCAGTTCTTTGAGGATTATAGTGGTCCAAGACTTGAAACTATATAGCAACACCAGAAAAATATTAGTTTTGTACTTGTTTTTAAATTAGCCTTTGTCTCAGGAAAAAACAAAAGCACTGGATAATTTCCCAAAGGTAAGTCAACCCACTCTCGTCCTGGTCAGCTCATTGTCTATTCATATCTGTCCAGATATATATAATGATAATTAAACTCTACTGGTTGTACATCCTATCATATATTCATCTACTTGGTTTTTCCTGTATGGATAGTTTGACCAAATTCTTTTATGCA
This sequence comes from Phalanger gymnotis, assembly GCA_028646595.1. Taxonomy (NCBI): domain Eukaryota; kingdom Metazoa; phylum Chordata; class Mammalia; order Diprotodontia; family Phalangeridae; genus Phalanger; species Phalanger gymnotis. Next base: position 192,326,326 of record CM053623.1, read on the forward strand.
CTCATGGATTTCTTTTAAAAGCCTCTGTGGTGTTATGGTTCTTTATGTAATCAAAACTGTGCCATCTAGGAGATGAAAATGCTTCCTTAAATATGATAAAATTTGTGAGTTTTCTTTGTAATTCATATATTTTAATACTATATTTCATGAAATGATGAAAATGTTCTCTCTTTTCAAATTGTCATAGAACTCTTTGCTTCTATCTCCCACTACATCTGGGTATCTATTCTGTTTGGCAGCATTCATATTGTATCCTACCTACCTTTTGCTTTTGAGGGAAGGGGTATTTTGTTTTGATTTTTGTATCACCATTTCCTAGCAAAGGATCTTAAACTTGCAGATACGTAATAAATGGTTATGAAATAATTCTCATTAATACAAAATTTTACTAATTCAGAAAGGATAAGACTAGGAACTAGCCCTATAATTTCAGTGACTGCAGGGAATTCCTCTCAAGGAAACTCCCTACATCAATGTCCACCAATGTCAGCAATTTACAATCTTAAAGTTTTAGCTCAAGAATTGAGAGGTTAAGAGACTTATACAGGATCACACAGCCAGTATATGAGAGAGGAAGTATTTGAACCAGGGTCTTCTTGGTTCTAAGCCCAACTCTCTATTCATCATGATATAGCTTAATGTGAGCTCTTATTTTATGCAAAGTATATTTCCATTAAGTAAAACCAAGTACGTAAGGGGATTCTAGCCTTTTTTAATTGAGATACTTAAGTCATTCAGGCCAATTTTATATGTATCCATTATTTTTAAAAACTTTAGCATTTACAGGAAGTATGTCAAATCTTTTTCAGCCTCAAGCTCTTTTGGAATTGTCATTAATTATGACAAATAGAAAACATTAAGTTTTCTTAAAAACAAAATAAAACAAAAAACTTCTTGGCCATTCCCTTAAGGAAGCCCTAACTAAAACTTGAAAAGAAAAATTCTGCTTTGCATTTCAGGTGATTTGTTGTTGTTGTGTGATACACATCTTCAGAATTATAATTTGAGACACATTCTTTTCTCCACCTCAAGAGACTTAAGGTTCATTTTGTTCTCTTTAACAATTTCTGTTCAGGTGCACGGTGATAATGATAGAGTTTTGTAGATGGAAAGTATCTTAGGATTTATCTAGTCCAGTTTCATCATTTTGAATATGAAGAAATTGAGGCACAGACATAAAGGGATTTATTCAGTATCATACAGCTACATAGTAGCAGAGTTGGGATTAGAACTCTGGTCTCCTGACTCCTAGACCAATGTTCTTTCTCTACTCTCCACTCTGTCCTTTTGTTTCTCCCTACTTCATGCAATTCTCATAAACCACAAGGGACATTCATATTCTAATCTTTTTGCCCTATAAGCATGTTACTCTCCTGCTTAAAAGGGTCCAGTGGCTCCAGTTCCCCTATAATTAGAAAAATCTCTTTAAAGTCCTGGTAATGTTAACCAGGGCAGGATTTTTTGCTGTTCTTCTCTTAAGTGCCTGGAATGAGTCTGGCCATTGTTTGAATGTGGCAGGTAAAGTAGGATCTTTTTTGTCTTGGAATGTTTCTCAGCACTAAGACAATTGGGAGTCATTGATTGGAAACAATGTATATGGTGGTAATAGGGATTAAGTAATTTTCCCACACCCTAAATGGGACTTTTCACTGTTCTTTGAGTGCTTCTCAGCACTGAGGTAATCAACTGCCTCAGCGCCCTGTGACAGGTTTATAAGATCTGAGGTTGGCGTTTTGTTTTAGGGGTATACTCATTGAAAGAATGTGGGTGACGAGACTCTTGGCATGCTGTTGAAATAACTTCTCCCTTCCCTCGCTTCGATAACCAAGACAGATGATTGGTGCTTCCCTGATAGCTATGAATTGTGATTTGAATCAGACAAGGTCTGTCTGTCGATGTGTGTAATTTCTGTTTGTATTTGCCCTGAAGTTCAAGGGGCTGATCTTTCTCCCCTGAACTAAGTGAATTACATATATGTGTGTGTGTGTATATACACACACACATATACACACATACACGTATATATGTGTGTATATATTGTATATATGTAGATATATACATATCCATGCACACGTGTATATGTGTGTGTGTGTATTTGACTAAACTGAGATTGTTAACACCTTAAAGTTGCTTTCCTTAGAAAAGCAGATCAAAGAACCTGTGCCAGCAGCCCTTCTGTGTGCTGGTGTTATTGGTCTTACACAGCCACAGTAGCTGCTAGCAACATTGTTGTTACTTCACTCTCTGGACCAGCCTACCTTTCCAGATTTATTAGCCTTTGCTCCTTTTAATTCACTCTGAGTTCTGTCCTAGCCTTTATTTTGCATGTTGACTAATTGATACTGATTTTATTAGGAAATATAATTGCTATTTGGTGGTACATATTAACCACCAAATGAGAAATTGACTAGAACATAAATAGACTCAGTTTTAAATTATTCTAAAATTGTTTCACCGCTTTTATTTTTTCCTCTCCTCCATGACTTAACTTTCTGCCTTTCACTCATTTTTTTAAAGTTTGCTGGCATTTGATAGCAGTAAGAACAGTACCATAAGCATGTTACAAAATAATAAAGAACCAGTGACTAGGTTGTACATTGAATAGAGCTTTCTGCCTGGTTAGGGAGACCTGAGATCAAATCCAGCCTCAAACACTTGCTAGTTGTGTGACCTTGGGCAAGTCATTAATCTCTATTTGCCTTAGCTTGTAAAATGGGGATAATTACCATAACACTTACCTGCCAGGATTATTGTGAAGGTCCAGTGAAATACTATCTATAAAGTATTTAGCACAGTGTCTGACTGTAATGCCAGGCAAGGTGGGACTTTTTGCTGTTTTTTTGTTTTGCAATGCTTCTCAGCACTAAGGTAGTCAAGTGCCTTTGTTTCAATGGAGAGTCTTTGATTGAATCTGAAGTCTTTGATGACCATCTTAAGTCACAGGAAGGCCTAGGTCACATGGATTTGAGTCATATGGTTATAACACCCTCTAATTCTGAAGAAGTATAAATATACTGGTTAGCATTTTGCTTTGAGAGGTTCACTCATTAGAAGAGCATTCCTGTGATTCGACCAGCCAAGACTCTGGGTAGGAGCTGGTGGAGCCCCCACCCCCTCCAGCTTTGAGAACCCAGATGTTGGTGCTTCTCTCTCTGGTAACTGTATGTATTGCTATAGTTAGATGGTTAGAAGCCTGTCTACTGATTTATGTTACTTGCTCTGTTTATATAATTTCTGCTTGTAATTTCTGTTTGTGTTTTCTCTGAAGTTCAGGGTGCTGGCTTTTCCCTCTGAACTAAATGAATGATGTATATATGTTTAATTAATGTAAGGTTGTAAACCCGTTAAAGTTGCTTTTCTTAGAAAAGCAAATCAAAGAACCTGTGCTAGTGGCCCTCCTGTGTGCTGGTGTTATTGGTCTTACACAGCCACAGAAACAGTAAGTAACATTGTTATTACACTGACACATAGCAGGCACTTAACAAATGGTTGTGTCTTTCCTACTGTCAGTCATTGAAACATATTTTGCATAGCAGCTATATGTGACGGACAATGTGAGGAGGAAATAATCCTCTTGCTTTTGATAAGGTTGCAGTCTGATTATTAAATGCAGAAACTAGTTAAATCTCACGAGTACTCTAAATGAAAACTGCAGCCACCTTGGAACCCAAAAAAGATGCAAATGAAAGATTAATCTATACAGGGATTTTTGCTCATTAAACTAATATAACTTTAAATCCAGTAGAGAAATCCATCCCAATATCCTCCTCATATGCCATGGACCTGAAGAAGTTAACTTCAGAACTATGGACAGATGCTAAAAACTTTTCACCTTCTCCTTCCTCAGTTTAATTTTGATACAATGGGAATAGCAAATATTATACCCAATGCAAGCTGTCATAGGAAATTTCACTTCCAACTTGGTTTACACATAAGGATTAATATTCATTTTTTCATTTAATAATGTGATAAGGACCTGCTTCACATCTACAGTCTCGATGTTTAACATTATTTTGGCTACAGGAACTTATAAATGGAATGCGTATATATAGATGAGAGAGAGGTGGGGGGGGAGGTAGGAGGGAGAGAGAGGGGGGGAGAGGGAGAAAGGGGGAGAGAAAGAGAGACAGACAGAGAGAGAGAGAGAGAAAGAGACAGAGACAGAGAGAGAGAGAGACTATCTCAGAAAGAGAAGCTTAAGATGTCTGTATAAATGAATCTGCCTTCTAATTCAGGAATATTTTCTGTAATATCAGTGATGAGGAGCTGATCATCCAATCCTTCATTTAAAAAGAGGTTATGATCATTGCCTCTCTAGTCAAAGGATTTGGTGTGGGCCAACATCTCCTGACCCTTGTGGATATTTTCTACTCTATTGGCCACTTAGAGATAGACCCATAGGCTGTTATTTATCCATTTCTTTCTTACTAACCACTAAGGGAGAATAGCTTTTTGACTCTGTGGGAGCCTTCTGTAGGCCACTGCACCCTTGAGGACTGTCTGCCTGGCTGTTCTTTGTTTTGCTCACTTAACCATCTTGTTCCCCTGACCAGTGGTTCCAATGATTTTCACCTGCAGGTGCAAAGAATAAGGCAAAAACTTTTATCAGTTTGATTTTTCTATTAACCTCAAAAACAGTAGCAAGTTGGGTGTTCTAAAAAGAGCAGTGTATAATCCACATCTAGATAAAAAACTATGGAGTTTGAATGCGGATCTGTGCATACCATCTTCTCTCTTATGGTTTTTCCCTTTTGTTCTGATTCTTCTTTCATACCATGACTAATGTGGAAATATTCTTAATATGATTGTACATGTATAGTCTATATCAGATTGCATGCTACATTGGGGAAGGTGGGGAGGAAGAGAGAGAGAAAAATTTGGAGCTCAGTGAATGTTGAAAACTATCTTTACATGTAATTGGAAAAAATAAAATGCTGTTAAGTGGCAGAAAAAAGAGTGATGTGTAGGCCTGATAATTCTCTCTATCCTTGTAGTACTCCAAACCTGTGCCCCCCCCCAATTATTTATACTTTTATCCAAACTCTATGATGTTTTATTACCTAAGAAATAGAATTCAAATGTTTTTGCCTGCTATTCAAACCTCCAATCTGATACCCCCACTCCATCACTCCAATTTTATCTTCTATTCTACCCCACCACATACTCCTTCCCTAAATAAAATAGACTGCGTCTCCATCCTCCAATCCTGTCCTCTACCTTCCCACCTCTTGGCCATTTCTGAAGTTTTTGTCTGCGTCACAAATCTTTTCATTCTCTTTTTGCACCTGTTGCATTTCTTCCATCCTTTGAAATCTAACTCCACCTCACATGCTACCTCCTCCCTGAAGCCCTAACTAATGCCAGCCCCACATCCAGCCAGAACTGTCTTTTGCTTCTGATCTCACATACTCCGGTACTTTTGTGTATTGCATTCTGCACTGTTTTTATCTTTCCCCCCTCCTAGACTATAAACTCCGTGAAAATAAGAACTCAGTCTTAACTAAAGTTTGTATCATCCCTAGAGCCTAGGAACTTAATAAATGTTTATTGAATTAAATGGAATTAACAGAATAACTACTGTAATCATATGACCTTGGGCAAGTCATATCCGACTTTTTTTTTTTTACTCCATTTGGGGTTTTCTTGGAAAAGATACCAGAGTGATTTGCATCTCCTTCTCTGGCTTATCTTACAGATGAGGAAACTGAGGCAAAAAGGGTTAAATGACTTGTCCAGGGTTGCACAGGTAGTAAGCATCTGAAGCTAGATTTGAATTTGAGTCTTCTGACTCTAGGCCCAGCACTCTCTCCATGGTAATAACTGCCCCTGTATATCTACATACACATAACTTTATGCATGTATACTAATACACCTAAATATGTAAGCACTTGTGGGTATATATTAGGGTGTGTATATATGTATGTATAAATGTGTTTATATAAATACATGTATCTGTATGTGTGTATATGAGATTTACATTCCTTAAACTGAAATGAACTTTTGAGACATGCTGAATTTCAAGAGTATGTATATTCTCTAGATAAAGAAAGATGTTTATGCAAGTATTAGCTCTATTTCACAGAGCAGAAACTGGTCCTGAGGAAATGCAGCCCAAGGTCATGCAGTATATGACAGATCTTGGCCTTAGCCCCAGGTCTCTGGATTGCAAAGACAGTGCCCTTTTCTTCTACTACACTCAGCTGTTGCTGGTAACTATGCTGCTATTCCCCCAGAACAGGCTGGTGAGGACTTTGAAGAAGACACAATACCTGGACTGATGATCCAGTTCAGTTCGAGTCTATGAAGAGCCTTTTGCTAGACAGGGGAGATAGTAAGATGGGAATGAAACAAATAATCACTCACACTTACAGATCTCTTTAAACTGTGCAAAGCATTTGCTTTTAACACTGTGAGGAAAAGCTGCTGTAATGCCTGGAACAGAATAAGGGCTTAATAAATGCTTATTGACTGAATGATAAAAAGCCAAAGTGACTTCCTCATCTTATACAATAATTGTCTGAGGCAAGGCTCAAATGAGGGCTTCTGACCAGAACCCTTTCCCCTACTTATCACTTTGTCTTTATAAAAGCCACATCATCTGTCTTCGAGGCACTTTCATCTAGAAGAGGAATGGTAGCAGCAAATTACTAAAATATATTATTATATTATGTAGGAATTTGAGAGGTCAAATTGAAAGAGACTGGAAAGTTGAGATGGGAGAGGAGGGAAGGAATCTCTTCAAGTTAGAGAATCAATGGAGCTTTCATGGAAGTGGTGATCAGTGGGCTGGACCTTTCAGGCAGAAAGGAAATTTTACATGTAGATGGTAGCTATTTCAAGGCACTGGGCACAGAGGCAGGAGAGAACAGGGAATGGCTCGTAATCCAATGTACCTGGAATAAAAAGAGTATATGGTAAAGGGAAAGGGAAAAATGATATTATGGAAGAGTCATTGAGTCAGATTTTATGGGAGGGCTTGAATGATGGCAACAGAAACCTAGAAAAAAAGGAAAACATGTCAAAAGGGTGAAAATATGGATTCCTATCCATTCTCTCATTTCTTTTCTTTTTTGAGAATCATTGCCATACAGGGTATCCCAAAACTTTTAGTTTAGTTTTAGGCTTAATCTTACACAAGTTTCCCGAATAGCTTAGATTTACAGTTGCACTAAGACTTTCGGGACACCCCATATATCAGTATGGACCTCTCCATAGAAAATCGTTTCCCATTGCTTCCCTTTTCATTGTATGGTACTCTCCATTAAGGTTTTGGTCACACCTTTTTCCTTGACCAAAATAAACAAGAACAAAACAAATAAACAACAGCAAAAAGACATCCTTTAAAATAGAGCTAAATCTAATTCCTTGATACCTTATCACCTCTGCTTTTACAAGGTTGAGCCAACTAGCCAGACTGGGACAGCCCCACACAGAATTTTCCTTTTCTAATAGGTCAAGCTTCCCTCAATATACCTCTGAATTTGCTGAATGGCCTACTTATTGTAGGGTAGGGAGTGAACCTATGATTTCTTCTACATGGGAAACTATGTAATAAGGAAGCCTAAGGGTGCCTAACTCCAAGGTAGTTTTCTATAAACCATGCCAGAATGCCACTATTCTTTCTATCATGAAGGACCAAGATTTTTCTTGCTGCCCCTTACATCCATTGGTCTTGGTACTATTTCATAGAGGGATATTGAGTAAACCTATTCCTTCTCCCATGTACCATACCATCAGATATTTGAAGACAGCTTTCATATCCTCTATCATTCAAGTCTACCTTTATCAAAACTAATTATTCATAGTAAAAAAAAGCTTTTCAGAATAAAGCAAGAGGGATTTTATCTGTAACAACTGCTTGTTTTTTAATATTTTGTATTATGGAAATTGCAAGCTTCTATGTGTTTGCCTTTCTGGATTCATGATTTTTCTGTGTCACATTTAATCACCCTTCTCAGAAGCTAGGTAATTGTCAAGGAAATAAAGAATCTAAATCTCCAGAGATAATTCCCAGATAAATTATAGCAAGTTTAGTAATGATACCTTGCAGGGATCGAATGCAGGGAGACTACTTGCTTTCACATTTGAGCATAAAGTTACCTTATCTGTTGCAGTTCACAAAAGAAGTTTGAAGGGGACTATTACATAATGTATATTATGTAGCAAATAGCAAAGCTTCAAATCTTCTCATATAAAAACCTGCTACTTAGAAGCATGTAATATTTAAAAAAAGAAAAATAGAAGGCAAGATAATTCTATTTTATTGTCTCTTTTGTGCTCCTACCCATCTCCATGAGAGAACAATTAGATATGTTTTTAATAAGAGAATGTTTTCAATTTCGATATGGGTATACATAAATTTTACATCTGTTTTTGTTGTTTGTTCTTCATTCTCAAAGAGCACCATGACATCAAAAAGGTGATGCAATGACTTGCCAGTGAATTGGATTTAAGTGAGGAGGGCTGCACAAAGTCACGATTAAAGTGCTATCAATATATTCTTCCCTTTGGGTCAAAAATTAGCAATTAATAGGGTTGGAAGGAGGAAGAAAATTGGCATATTTTCTACTAGAATCATTAATAAGGAAGGAGGCAGAAGTAAAAAACCCTCCAAATTAATGCTAAGTATTATAAGGTCCTTGAAGGTAAACATAATTCATATTAAGGAGGCAGATTGGTGTTAAGGAAAGTGTTCTTATTTATGTCATCAGAAGACTTGGATTCAAATCCCAAATGATCCTGCAATGCTGTCTTTTGTTTGAAACAATTACGAAGCTTACTGTTTGTTTTGATGACTATTTTTTTCCTTCTAGTCATAAACAGAATCTTTCTTGAGACTATGTTGAAAAACATTTAATATTTTATATTAATCTGATTTTCTGTTTCTGTGAGTGTTTTGCCACAGTGGTTGCTACACAATGAGATGCTCAAATTGTAGAAATTAATATTCAGCATCATGTTGTACATGCCTCTTGCTTCCAACTATCAGAGATATAAAAAGCAGACTTGTCCTACTGGGAAAGTTCTTAAATAGCAATGGCCCCATGCCCGACCCATTTTACACATTAAACTTATTGGGGCAGATGAGTGTTTTATTATACTCAAGAGTTGTAGTTCAAATAAGCACCAGATGGTCAGAACATAAGTTAAGAAATACATGACATTTTTGTTGAAATTCTTAAAACTTTGTAATTGGTATTTCAGAAGCCATCATAGATCAATTTTGTATTGTTCCCTTCTATACCCAATTAATAATTCCCCTAAGCCTCCACTGAGGTAGTTTAGTTGGTTAGATGTACTTTTGTTTGTTTGGAAAAGGCGAAAACAGGAAAATTATAGAGCATCTTGTAAATAGTCTACAAATTAAAGGAGAAAAGTAATTTAATTCAGTATCTTGAAGACTCCATCATTATTTGCCAGTTTTTGTTCAGTCATTCAGTCATGCCCAACTCTTTGTGACCTCATGTTGGGGTTTTCTTGGCAAAGATACTAGAGTGGTTTGCCATTTCCTTCTCCCAGAGTATGGCACACAGAGGTTAAATGACTCGCCCACAGTCACACAGCTCGTAAGTGTCTGAGGCCAAATTTGAACTGAGGTCTTCCTGAGTCCAGGTCCAGTGTTCTATCCTCTGACCCACCCAGCTGCCTCATTTACCAGTTACTGGTCATGAAAAAAAAACAGAATTATTTTTTTTTTATCAATGATTGTCACAGAATTCCTGACTTGGAAAGGATCTTAGCCTTATAGTCTCCTCAGTGCTTGACATAAAAAAGCCTTCCACAACATCACTGATATTGGATTCCTTGCCTTTGTTTGAAAACCTTTAATGAAAGGGACTCTAGCATCTAGAGACAGCCTATTCAATTGTGGGTAACTCTTCTTAAGAAGTATTCCATTACTCTTAAAATCTGTTGCTCTCTTTTCCACCCTTTGCCAACAAGCATTTATTAAGAAATCACGATTGTGCTAATAAGCACTGTGCCAAGTTCTGGGGATACAAAAGAAAGGTAAAAAGGGTTCACTATTGAATATATTTCTTCTTGTCCTGCCCTCTGGGGCTAAGGAGATAAGAATTATCAAAATAAGGGTTAAAGTGGGTGAGTAAAGCATTCCAAGGACAAAATTTTACTGGTAGAAGACAAGATGAGGGTTTTCCAGGGTGGAGAACCTACGACCTTGAGGCCACATGTGGTCCTTTAGGTCCTCAAGTGTGGCCCTTTGACTGAATCCAAACTTCACAGAGCTAATCCCCTTAATAAAAGTATTTGTTCTGTAAAATTGGACTCAGTCAAAAGGCCACACCCAAGGACCTAGAAGGCCACATGTGACTTCAAGTCCCCAGGTCCCCCCTGCTACCCCAGTTTAGGTCATATATGTCAGCATCGCAGTGATTGGAGCAATTGCCAAAGAAGAGAAGGCAACCAACGTACAATTGGCCTACATCACCATTTTTCCTAAGACTAGCCTTCCTTAGTATTGGGGACATATTGGTTATGCTGTTTCCTTTCTAGTGGTAGATAGCTGTAAATTTAAGTGACTACCTTTTCCTTCCAATCCTTCTTGTCTGGCCAAGTGAACTAATAAATGAGAAGGTATTAAATAATTATATTATTATCGGCACTTGACCAACATGTTAAAATTTTTCTTCAAAAAGTTAGGATTACAGGCTTGGATATTTCTATATCAACCAGTCTGCCTCAGCCTCTAGATATAACAGGTTTTACCACACTAGCACAGCAAGGTCCAGGTTAGTGCACGTAATGACTCCCATGAAGTAGTTGCATGTATTAGAATTCACATTGTTCAAGGTTATAATTATGAAAAAATAGGTCATTGTTCTAACCCAGTGGAAATATTTATTATGAATTTGTATAATGAGACTATTCCATGGGATTTGTTGTTTCTACTCATCAAGACTTAGCCAATTCACAGCAATTCATCTGGAACAATGGCTCTTAACCAATCATGTATAGATAGATTTTGACATGGGGGAACCATGATGAATTTGAATGGAAAAAAATTACATCTTTATTTTCACTAACATTTAACCAAAATTTAGCATTTCTGAAAAGGGGTCCAAAGACATCACTAGACTGTTAATGCAATTTATGCCATGCAAAATAGATTTAAGAATGCCTGACATAGAATCAAAGTGGCAGACAAAATCCTTAGGAATGTCTTCAAAAAATGATAGAAGCAAAAAGATGTGTTACTATAGCAAATGCATAAAAGGTCTGTCCACTGCTGAATAATTTTAACATATATTTCTCCTATAGAAAAGAGTTAAATTCATTTTAGAGAGCTGGATTTATTAAAGAGGGAAATAAATGAGAATCAGAGGCATATATTGGAGGAAAGGAAGAAATATTTGATCTCAATGGAAAATGGTCCTCCTGTGCTGGTGATTGAGGAACCAGCTGAATGGCAAGTAAAATTCTCCTGGGGAGAGTGAGCCATGGATGTATAGAAGAGGGATGGGGAACCTGTGGCCTCGTGGCCACATATAGCCCTCTTGGTCCTCAAGTGTGGCCCTTTGATGGAATCCAAACTCCACAGAACAAATCCCCAGGATTCCCCACGCCTGGTATAGACCAAAAGTCACCCTGAATTGCTTGAAGGACTTTATGGGGTTTGTTGTTATTTTTATTATTTGTTTGGTTCATTTTTTTTGCTTTGTTTTGTTTTCTGGTTGCCTGAAAATAGTCGCTAGAAATGTTTGGGCTGGTTAGGTGCTTCTGGATTATAAGACAAGGTATCTGATGAGTAAGTGTCTATTTCAACATGTCTCTTCAAAGTTTGATCTTTTATGGGAAATTCTTACATTCCATGCCTTCGTTCTTCACTGGTATTCCATCATGTTCCCAGAACAGATCTTATAATCATGGCATCCGGGCATAGAAATGAAAAGGAAAAGCTCACAAGGTTTCTGTGACAGCTCAGAATAGACCCTTGGGACATTCTTGATATATTAGGTGAGAATTCGGTATCCCTAAAGAACTGTGACCATGAAAGTTCATTGAAGTAAATACATACTTTGTCTATCTCAACCAGTATAGTATCACTCTACATTGGACTAATTTTCCGGATAAAAAAACATCTAAAACAAAAGGAGAGCCTTTTTGGAAATCCCATGAGTCCGAAAATTAAAGGAGAAATGGAAAGCTTGATGTGCGACAGCTATTAAGCACAAGGTATATTCAAAGGAAGTAATGAGTCTTTCTGTCATGAATTTTCCTTAGCAGGGTAAATATGTACCAATCCTTTCTGTGTCATAGAATTTGCTCATCAGTATTTGAACATGGAAAAGGGCACCCAGTATAATTTCCATGCAGCATTAAACTTGTTTTGATTTATAACTGGCTTCCTAGCTCAACAACTTCTGTGAAAACTTTAAAAGTGCAGTTGTGCCTGTCAAATTGTATTAGTTATGCAGCGGATTTTCCCTCCCGGCCTTCTAACCTATGACTGACCATGTAGCATTGCTGTTACAAGCAGTAATTCCAGATGACAGCATTTCCTTGGTCCCTATGAGACTAGGAGGCAAATGCAAGAGCGGAGGTCATTAGCATCCTATGCTGTTACATAACAAACAAAAAAAAGCAAACAAATGTGGGCGCTGTGGATTTCAAAAACCCACTCATTGCTTGCTTTTCAATTCGAGTAACCATTACTGGGAATGACTACAGTTTTGGTGATAAACTCAAAATAAATTATCTACTCTTGGCAAGTTGAAAGAGAGGAATATGAAAAAGAAATTAAATAATGGATCTAATGAGCCTCTTGCATCATTTTCCTTCCTTCTCAAATTGCATTGCTGTTATTAGTCAATTTTAGAAATGGTTACATTTAGGATCTTGGTATTCATGTAGCTATGTAGACATATCCATGATGCACACAGATTTAAAATGTAACTTGATTACACTAGAGCAGAGGTTGCTCACCTGAGGTCACCTGGACTCCCAAAGAGTATGCAAATAGGTTTGGAGAACCCTAAAATAGTGACATGTTCACTGAAGTACAGTTGGTTCATTTTGTAATCCTATGTGTTTCATTTTGAGAATTTCAAAACCTTGTTCTTAGAAGGGATACGTAGGCTTTTTCAGTCTGTCAAATAGGTGCATGATAGAAAAAAGGAAGAACTCACCTCTTAGATTATTGCAAACAGGACTGCTAGAAGGGTTTTCTGTTTTCCAGAGAGAAGATACTGAAACATGACAAATTTGGAATGTAGCTCAAGAAAAATATTAGGAAAAGATATTTTGGTGTTTCGTTTTTTACTAATGTAAGATACTGGAGAATGCTCACAATATGATCCCATATGATACGCTTTCCTCACATCTATTCTTGAACCCTATAAATATTAGGTCAATGGACTACATAGATGCTTTGGTGAGAAGTGGAGAAGGAATCAGGGCAGTACAATTGGGCAATCCAATTGAATCCCACTTTCCTCTTCATTTTTCTCCCATGCTGTTTATAAACTGTAGTAAAGCCTTCCTCTCATGTCTCATGGTGATGTGAAGGTAACCCTAGATTCTCAAAGGCTATAGAAATTCTGGCAATTTCATCCAAATTAAAAGGCCTTTAAAGGTAAGACTTACAACAAAATTAGGCGTATTGTTCAAAAACCAGGCTAACTCAGTTTAGAGAAGCGCCATGCCAAGTTGTATGTGTCTTGACAATTTTTGTTGGCCATAACAACAATCCACATTTTTAAAGGCCTTTTCATCTGCTTCGGTGGTGAGAGCTTCCATACCAATTAAAGTACAAATCCTTGAATTTAAGAAAACTACATTGTTTGAGAAGCCTTCTTTAAAAAGCACCTCTTCAGAGAAACATGGCTGAATTTCCAATGTCATTATCATTCCATTCATTTAACAGTTCGTTAGGTAAGAGAGTGAACAAGCACACATTAAGCACTTACTGTATGCCTGCCAGTGTGCTTCAGTAATGATGTTTGTTGAGCCAAAATGTAACAACCATTGAAGTGACGATGCTGGTACATGCATTGCCACGTGCCATCTGGATGAAGAATTCATTTTCACATGGTGGTGTTACATATTCCACTTAGTCATGCTCTCTTTCAAACTTGTTTCAAAATTAGAGTTTTCCCACTGTATTAGGGTTTGTGAAACATCCAGCTAGTGAGGAGGGTATTCCTAGATCATTAGCATTTAGGAATGTTTACTACTGACATAAAATTTTAAACATTCTCAATACTCAGTTATACACCAAGCTCAGATGACTTGCAGTGCAGCACCCAGGATTGAGTGAGCTAGTAGGCAAGCAATCACAGCGTTGTTGGGGACCCTGCTAAATGTTAACTTAGGAGAACACAGATTCTTGATTTAGTAGAATGGAATTTAAGGATGAGCATGAGAATGGAGAGATGGGACAGAGTATATAGAAAACTGTCAGTATAGCGTGAGTTTACATCGTATTGTTGTGTTTGTCCATGACATCAGGGAATTGATGACATGACTTGCAATTGACTTTGACTTGAGTGAGGGAAGGCTGTGCAAGGTCACCAGCCTCACTTTCTCCTCCAGAGCCATCTGGGTCCAGCGGCCTGGTATTTATGCATTGGGAGATGCTGGCCCTTTTAAGCTAAGGCCTTTGCAGGTGCTCTCTGTGAGTGAGGTAATGCCCGTTCAGTGAATAGACCTCTTTAAGAAGTTAATCAAGGGATAGCCCCTTTAATCAAAAACTCAAAAACAAAATCAAACTAGGAGCCAAAGACCCTCAGGGTTCCTGGCCAAGAAGAGAAATAGTTCCTATTTAGTATTTACATTCACTCTGTGCTAGGAGGGCAGGGACCTGTTGTGCAATCAATGAGCTCCAGAGTGAGGTGGGTTTAAGGCTTGGTTTTTGAGTAAGAAATCTAGCCAGTATGAATTTACATTGTTTTAGTATTGTATTATATATCTATATTATTATATATAACATATACAGTGATATATGACATGATATATATCACAATTGTATGTATCATATCATATTATACTATATATCATATCATATCTATGATAATATGATTATTATGTCATTATATATAACATACATAATACTTTATTACATATGTGTGTATTATTTAGTATATGTATTAGTATTTCATTTGATTAATTATAATTTGTTTTGAATTAATGTTCTAATTAAGTTAACCCCCCACCCCATTCACTTGTCAATTACATGTCCATATAAAACACACTTTTAATTTTACTGAAGTTCCTCAGCACAGAAATCTGGTTGCTCCTTGGGTGCATAATGGTCTTGAGGGAATGTGATTTTTAAAAGAGCTTATATTAAACTCACTCAGACCCTCACTCAGGATCAAAGCCACCACAAGGAAATTAATAAGAAAAGAAAAGACATCTACCAACTATCTGCTCGTGACCAATTAATACCTTAACTCTGTTTTTATTGTGGGCTGCTTCCCCTGCATGTTTTATGGTGTTTTTTAAAGCAGATATTAAGGGATGATTGGACACTGGACCTGGAATTAGGAGACCCAAGTGTGAATTCTGATTTGGATGTATACTAGATGTATGACCATAAACACACAAGTCGCAGCACTTAAGTCTTAGGGCTTCCGTTTCCTCACCTGTAAAAGGGGAGTTAATAATACTTGTACTATCTACCTGATGGGGCAGTGGATAGAGTGCTGGGCCTAGGGTCAAGAAGGCATCCTTTTCATATATATTATGCTTTTTCTCCAACATAGTCGTATCATTGGTCCTCTTCAAGTATGAAGGACAAACGACTGTAGTAATGAAATCACAGATTAGGACTTCTCTTCCCAAAAGATACTTATATGTCTATGTGAGAGGTTATTCGTTTATACATACGTATATACATATGTTAGAGAGTATGCATTACTTTATAACATAAGTGGGGAACCTGTGGCCTCGAGTGTGGCCCCCTAAGTCCTCAGGTGCAGCCCTGTGGCTGAATCTGAACTTCAAAGAACAAATCCCTTAATAAAAGACTACTTACTAGACTAGCTATTCTATGGTTCAAACTCTGGCCCCCAAATCACTAAGCTGTGTATTACTTCTTGACCCCACAACACCATGCTAGGCATTGACCCAAAAGAGATGAAAGTAAGAGGAATGTTACCTATATATGATAAAAAAAATCATCATTTTTCAAAAAACAAATAACTGATAATAAAGTAGGATTTGTTCTGTGAAGTTTGGATTCAGTCAAAGGGCTATACTTGAGGACCTAGAGGGCCATATTTGTTCTTGAGGCCACAGGTTTCCCAACCCTGGATAATATGTTATAGCATATATATATACATATGTGTATGTATATTTGTATACACACACACACATATGTTTTAGATAAGATTTTGGAGAACCATGTGGTTATTTGATTTGCCCAAAGTCCGTGCAACTGGTGTGTGTGAGAGACAGGATGTGAACCCTGGCTATCTGCACTCTAGCTCTGAATCTCTAGCCACCTCATCACATGCCTCTCTTCCGAAATAATAGCATGAACATATATGTTATTTTCTTTCTGGTTTTTCCTCCCTAAAAAAACAAACTTGCTTCTATATAAGACTAAGACTTTGGAGAGGTTTTATTTTTCTCCCTAACTCCCCCTTTTCAATCTCTATTTAAATAATATACTCAGAGACTAACAACGAGGTGCAATCAAAACACCACTAGGGAAAAACAGAGCAATCTGCAGCTCAGGCAAACCCTGACAATGTGCCCTTTCATCTTGAATCTAACCCTGGACACTGTTCTGAGCTCTTTGAAGTTCCCACTTGGGAGGTTGAGAGGAGGGGAAGGAGAAGGGTTAAAGCCCAAACAAAAATACAAACCTCAGGCTACTCTTCTCCATTCCACACTGAACCTAACTATTAACTTTTGACTTAAATGTTTTCTGCGTACAGATTAAGTTAAACGAATATGTTGTCTTTGATTTTTTTTTCCTTTTGAACTTCAAAACTAACTGCTTTGTACCTGAAACTGACCAACCAGGACCCTCTTAACCACAGTGCCTGACATCATTGCTACTTCTGAAAATCATTTTAAAGAAAGTTAATAATAATATGAAAGAGGCAGCTTGGGGAGTAGTCACAACCACAGTGAGCAAATAAATTTAAAAACTAAGTTACAGAGAGATTTTCCCCTCTATATTGGCTAAGGGAGTTCCTTATTGGGAGCTCCCAATGCTGGTATAATTAGAGATCTAATCTTATTTTTTCATCATACTATGAGACATAATATTCTATAGTAGATGGAGAGAAAAGGCATAAGCATTTATATAGAGCCTACCATGTGCCAGACATTTTTCATAAATATTATATGATACTCAGTACAACCTTGCAACCTTGCACCTTGTAAGACTTAATGACTCCATTTGGGGTTTTCTTGTCAGAGATACTGGAGTGGTTTGCTATTTCCTTCTCTAGCTAATTTTACCAAGGAGGAAAAGAAGTTAAGTGATTTGCCCAGGGTCACACAGAAAGTATCTGAGGCTGGATTTGAACTCAAGTTTGTCTGATTCCAGGCCCAATACTCTATCCACTATGCTAGTATGACCCAAATCAGAGGTTCTAAGTTCAAATCCTGGCCGTGATACTTAACAGCTTATGTGACTTTGGGCAAGTGACTTAATGAATGAGTGCCTCATTTTCTTTGTCTGTGAAAAGACATCTGTCTATGAGTTCAGATACCTTCTAATTAGAATTATAGCTTAGCGAGGTGCCTGGCACTTAGTGAATGCTTAAGAAATGTTCGTCAACTGGTGAATATAGAACTTTGATCCATAATTCCAGGTTCAGCACCCTGTCTGATTTTTCTCTTGCCTTTCTCTGTGGTTATGTAATTGTAGTTATTTCATCTTTTCATTATAATGGTTACTCCCTACATGTTCCAAAATTACATTGCTCTTTTCTATATTTTTTTCCAATTTTTCTACATACTTCTGACTTTAGAACTAGATATAATATTCCCATAAAGTGCCAAGAATTATGGGTAGTTATGTGCAGTTATCATTCTTCATTTGTTATGCAGCTGGTGCTGACTCTAGAAGCCATAATAGCCCATATCCTAAACCAAGTGTTTAATTTAGCAACCAATCAGCAAGCATTTCAGTGCCTACTTGGTGCTAGGCATTAATTTCACTATTCACAAATGCAAAAGCTAGAGAATCCCTGCCCTCAAGGTGCTTAATTTATTGGATGATGTGCACCCATTTTCTGTAAATTATTAGATTAAGAGTAAAATTAGAAAATATACCATATACTTCTCAGTATTGGGCAATGTCTAAAAACAAGCAGCAGGCTTGTGTTGCAGTGGATAGAATTCTGGGCCTGGAGTCAGGAAGACTCATCTTCCTAAGTTCAAATCTAGACTTAGACACTTCCCAGATATGTGACCCTGAGCAAGTCACTTCACCATGTTTGCCTCAGTTTGCTCAACTGTAAAATTAGCTGGAGAAGAAAATGGCAAGCCACTTTAGTATCTCTGCCAAGAAAATCCCAGATAGCAAACCACTCCAGTATCTTTGCCAAGAAAATCCCAGAGTGGGTCTCAGAGAGTCAGGCACCACTAAAAATATAGCTGAACAACAAAAAACAAGAGCCATACCCCTAAGATTAGATCCTTTTGAAAAAAAAAATATACAGATACTCACTGATCAGAGATTGCACCCAGGATTTTTACAAGCTGAATTTGGGAAAACATGTGACATATAACCATACCAATGAAGTTTTTGCTTGTTGGTAATCAAAGCTGAACATTTGGGAGGAAAGTACTATCACTCTGAATATCACTTATCAATTTATTCAGAGTAAGCAAGCAGTAGTGAAAGCAATATTTATTGGCCTGCTAAGTTAGTATGTATGGTCTGTGTTTTTATCTGAAGATTTATACCTTAAAACTTGAGGATCTAATATTTTACACCAATTTTCTTGTGTATTTGGACTCGTCATGTCTTTTTAAGAGCTAGTGTTATAACACCATTTGAAAAATTTTGAATATTTCCTTAACTCTTTTATTTTTAATTTCATTTTTAGGAATTTGCTGCTCTGACAAAAGAATTAAATGCATGCCGGGAACAACTCCTAGAAAAAGAAGAAGAAATATCTGAACTTAAGGCCGAGAGAAACAACACAAGAGTAAGCATGAAGTGCCCTAAGTGATTTTATCCTGTATCTGAATTAGTTTCCTTTGCCATTTGGTGCTACGCTAGGCTACAATCTACATAGATGGGCAATGGGAAGGAATAAGCATTTACAGAGTGCCTACTATGTACCAGTCAGTGTGCTATAAATATCATCTCATTTGATCCTCACAACAACTCTGTGAGGTAGACACTTTCATTATTTCCATGTTATATTTGACGAAACTGAGACTGAGGGTCTCACAGCTAGTAGGAGTTGGATTTGAAGAGAAGGAGAGGTTGGATTTGAATTCAGATCTTCTGACTCCAGCCACAGCATTCTAAGCACTTGTGCCAGCAGCTGTCTCATACAAATCCCAGATAAGCACATATGCCTTTAAAAATTTAAAAACAATACTTGGATTTTTGAAGATCATGAGTATATATACCATGATTTTAAAATGGCATCAGGAGACTTGAGTTCTGGGTTGACCTCCACTGCTTACTGGTTAACTTACATCTTTTTGGGTTGAATTAAATGCTTACCAAAGTTCCTCCCAGGCTTCAAATTCTATAGCTCTATGGGAAAAACAGCCACAATAACAACAGATTGAACGTGGAGTCTTCTTTAAGAAGTTGGACATTTCATGACTATCACATCATGTTACCACTGTTTAAAGACACTTTTTGTCCTCACATAAGAGTGAAAAAAAAAAGGGGGCAGCTAGGTAGCACAGTAAGTAGAGCACCAACCCTGGAGTCAGGAAGACATGAGTTCAAATCTGGCCTCACTACTCGCTATGTGACCTTGGGCAAGTCACTTAACCCCAATTACCCTGCCTTTCTCCATGCAAAAAAAAAAAAAAAGTAAAAAAAAAAGTTGTGTTTCCTTTGTCAAGTCAACAAGCTTTTATTAATTGCCTGCTATGTGGCAGGCACTGTGCTAAGCAGTGGTGATACAAAGAAAGGCAAAAACAATTCCTGCCCTCAGGGAGTTTATGCTTTACTCAGGTAGACTACATGTAAACAAATACATACAAGCAAGATATAAATATGAAATATTCTAGTCCCTACATTGTAAAGTCAATGCAATTACTTGACTGTAAGAAAACAGTTTTTATCTTTGCGCAGTTGCTCATCTTGAGAATGGGCATTCAATTCAAATATTCTGAGTATTATATATTTTATACTTTGAGTATTATATTTTGAGTGTTGTAGCTATTACAAACAACATCCAAGAAAACAAATATTATGAATGCATTGTATTTTTTATGGTTGGTCTTAGAAAAGATATAAAATAATATAAAACATATCTAAGTAACCACTGGGCCTATATTAGCAGTAAAAGTTCCCTCTATGTGCATAATGTTTATGTGATCAGGATCCATTTATTTCCTTATGCTTTTACCCAGGAGGAGCATGGCATAGTCAATAAAGAGCAGGCCTTAGGGTCATAAAGATGGGTTCAAGTCTTGTCTCTCTCTCTCACATACACACATAGAAACATACATGTGTACACACACACACATATATACAAACATATAGTATATACGTGTGTGTGTGTGTGTGACAACAATGCTGCTTGCAGCTGCTGTGGAGGTGTAAGGCCAATAACACCATCACACAGGAGGGCTGCTAGCACAGGCTCGTTGATATGCTTTTCTAAGGAAAGCAACTTTAAGAGGTTTACAATCTCACTTTAATTAAACATACACATATCATTCACTTAGTTCAGAGGAAAAGTCAGCACCCTGAACTTCAGAGAAAACAAACAGAAATTGCAAACAGAATTATATAAACAGAGAAAACAACCCAAATCAGTAGACAGGGCTTCTAACTATCTGTCCATAGCAATACCTATGTAGTTACCAGAGAAAGAAGCACCAGCATCTGGGTTTTCAAAGCCAGGGGGTTCTTTAACATCTACCCAGAGTCTTGTCTGGCCAAATTACATGAACTTTCTTCCAATGAGTGAGCCCCCAAAGCAAAATGCTAACCTCAGAGTATATATACATTTCTTCAGGGTCAGAGGGCATTGTAACCATGTGACTCAAACTCATATGCCTTAGGCTTTCTTGTCACTTAAGCAGATCATCAAAGACTTTGATTCAATCAACGACTCTTGATTGAAACAAAGGTGAGACTTCAATCAAAAGTACTTGATTACCTTAGTGCTGAGAAGCACTCCAAAAGAAAAAACAACCAAACATCCTACTTTGCTTGCCAATAAAGTATGTATGTGTATACACATATGTATCTATATATAAACACATAGATACATATTGTGTATGTATGTACTGTATGTGGGACTTACCCTCTAAATGATCTACAAAACTCTTTAAAATTATAAGGTGACAAGAAGGTGCCAACCTTCATTTGTAATCTATTACTCCATCTCGGAGTTTCTTATATCAATGAAATTATAGTTGGAGTGCCTTTCCCTGTTTCCATCTCTGTGATCTTATCAAATATTTAAAAATGCTTTATATTCTGTGCATATCACTGGTTTTCTTAGCATACTTCTTCCCACTGTAAATGTTTTTAATCATTGTCCAACCTATCTATTTATTCAGAAAATTACAAGCAAGTTGGCCATACTGCAAGTTATTATCCAGTGTCCTCCCTTATTCTTCTCCCCCCTCCCTTTTTGGAAAT
>CM053623.1:192348597-192369970 GCA_028646595.1 Phalanger gymnotis
ATGGGAGGGGAGTGGGGTAACTGAAGGGAGGGCTGACTGGGGAACAGGGCAACCAGAATATATGCTGTCTTGGAGTGGGGGGGGGTAGAAATGGGGAGAAAAGTTGTAATTCAAACTCTTGTGAAAATCAATGCTGAAAACTAAATATATTAAATAAAAAAAGAAAGAAAATCATTCATAGTGGGAGAGCATTGAAATTAAAGAATATCATGAAAGATATCCTATAAGAAGGTAGATGTTAGCCGAGGATTAAAGGAGATCAAGGAATCCAGGAGGCAAAGAGATGGGAAGAAAGGGCATTCTAAGCATGGGAAGCTGCTAGTGTGATTGTACTGAGTTGGGAGATGAAGTTTCTTATTGGGAGAGCAAC
Source organism: Phalanger gymnotis (assembly GCA_028646595.1). Taxonomy (NCBI): domain Eukaryota; kingdom Metazoa; phylum Chordata; class Mammalia; order Diprotodontia; family Phalangeridae; genus Phalanger; species Phalanger gymnotis. The sequence continues at coordinate 192,348,968 of CM053623.1, forward strand.
AAACGGCAGTGTTATTGAATGGAAGATAGTGTAGAACTGGGATGAGAGAAGGAGTATGGTAAGGTGGAAGATAATTAGAAAAGTGTTGTAAGGGAACAGGTTAGGAAGGTAGGTTTAAATGCAAACAGAGGATTTTATATTTAATTCTGGAGCTAAGTGGGGGCCACTGGAATTTACTGAATATAGGTGTGGCATAGTCAGTCTTGGACTTCAGGTAGAGCCTCTTAACATCTGAATGATGGATTGTTGTGGGGGAGAGACTTGTAGCAGTCCCAGCTAGAAGGCCAGAGCAATAATCTAGGCATGGAGAAATGAGGGCCTGCATCTAGATGGTGGCAATGTCAGAGGAAAGAAGGTGATGTGTTTGAGACCTGTTACACAGGCAAAATCAACAGGCCTTAGTAACCAATTGGTTAAGGGGAATGAGCATCCGTGGGATTTTGTTGGCAAAAATAGAGGAGTGGTTTGCCATTTCTTTTCATAGATCTTTTTGTCAGGCAATGAGAGGTTGTGACTTGCCCGGGGTCACATAGCTAGGAAGTGTCTAAGGCTGTATTTGAACTCAGGTCTTCCTGGCTCCAAGCCCAGTGCTCTCTCCGCTGAGCCAGAAACTGCCTAAGAAATGTGAGTTAATTGAAAAATGAAAAGGAAAAAAGAGGGGGAAAAACAGAGAAAAGAAGTCTTTCATTTTTTTTGACCCAGTAAAGTGTGTGTGTGTGTGTATAAAAACAAGGTTTAGAGGTTGTCATTCTTTTTTGGCTAAATAATCCAAGATAATAAACCTTTATTTCGTCAATATCTCAGGTCTTGAATGTAGAGCTTTTGAGACGTGACTTGTGGTTAGAATAATTTGATATGTGCTTATTTCCCACCAAACAAAGTAATTCTTTTTTTGATTCTTGTGCCACTAAATTAGATTGCCCCCAACACAATTTCCTTATGTAATCCTCCATGGTGTTTGACTTGGATATCTAAAGCCCTTGTCTGTGATGTCATTCTTAATGTCAGTTATAAATAATAAAACTATAATTCCATCCATCTCAGGGGTCATAAACCGCAAGAGGAAAGCTAAATTGTGTTTGAAACATTCCCTAAAATGCGTAGAAAAAAAACCCTTTTTTCCTGTTGAGCCAGAGAACCTTATTAAAATTAGCTATGCTAAGATAAATCCAGACTGCTGCTTTTACAGCTGTCTAATTCTCTGTAGTTGACACATGTGCCCTCATATAAATTTATGTCCTTCAACAATAGGTCACTTAATAGAAATTGAAACACAATTTGTGCTAGCAAGAGAATTGAATTCAATTCAACAAATATTCATTTAGCACCTACTAAGTATAATGTACTATATTAGGCAATGAAGGGGATACATAGATAATGATAGGAATAATAATTATGATTATCATTATTTTGAAACTTTTATTATCTTTTTTTTGCCTCATCAACATTTCCCAGTACATCTTTCCACTCTAAGAAAACCATTCCTTATAACAAAGAAAAAAAGACAGAAGGAAAAATTCAGCAAATGTGACCAATGCTTTAAAAAAAGTATGGCCTTACACATGCAATGTTATACTAACCTTAATATCTCACACTTCTCACTCACTGAGCTAGCTCAGTAACACCCATCTGCCCTCATATTGGTAGGTCTAGGTTTCCACCAAAGATTACCTCTCAATTATATTCAATTTCTCTCATGGTCTTAGAGGTAAGCTTCTCTGCTCACCATATTAGCTTTTGAGCATGTAATGATGCATTTCCATGTATACAAAAAGATACATTTTTTTTTAGTTCTTAAAACATAATGTCTTAGTAATAAGGCAAAATAAATGATACTAACATCATAGGTCCTCAGATCAGTAACATATCACAATCCATGCACAAACTTAGATCACACGGTCCCATCCATGCACTCAAATGCTGTGGTAGCAAATATCTAAAATTCTAATAGAAATCTGACAGGAAAGCACATGAGAAAGGAAAACATTTGTGTACAGGGTAGACCACAGCTCTTGATTGCAAAATTTGATGTCATTGGTCTATTCAGGAGCAGCCGTATCACTCTAAGTCATTTCAGGACTGCTTGTCTGCTGGTCTTTGCCACCCTCTAGCTGTTTGTTGTTGTTCAGTGATTTCAGTAATGTCCAAGTCTTTATGACCGCATTTGGATTTTCTTGGCAAAGATACTGGAGTGGTTTGCCATTTCCTTCTCCACCTCTTTTGACAGATGAAGTAATAGAGGCAAATAGGTTTAAGTGACTTGCTCAGGGTCACACTGCTAGTAGGTGTCTGAGGCCAGATTTGAACACAAATCTTCCTGACCCCGCCACCTAGCTGCCCCCTCTCCAACTAGACACATCCTCTAATTTTGAGCCAGCATCACATTTGCAGTCTCTTTCCATTTACAGTCGCTCTTTGGAAAAAGCTTTGGAATTACAGAATTGAATTGGCCAGAGCATCTCAGAGTTCATCAGGCTGAACTCACTGGGCATTACAGCCCAGCCCAGCCAGCTGCTCACTCACTAGGATTCTGCATTTTACGATCATAGTAGAATTTCTCTCCACCAAAAAAAATAAAATAAAAATAACTATAGTTGACTCTCTGAGCCAGGCAGATAAGTCTAACTACTTCATTCATTAAGATTCTCTTTCATCCAGTTAGACTCCAGGACTTCTTCCTGTATAACAAAGCAAGTGTAAGACCTCTATTCCCCCAGCCTGCTTTTCACTCTCAAATTAGAAGGAGGTGGTCTGCAAAGAGAAGCAGGTGTTTGTGAGGAGCTTCTGTCCTCTATGTGGCTCTAAGGGCAACAGTCAACATTGTAAAGCCAATCAGGAACAAGCAGTCAGTCTTCTTGTGGACTGCTATGTTCTCCATATAGGTTTGGCAAAGCTATGTTTAATGCCCTTTCCCTCCCCCACCCCCAGCCTCAGTCTTCTTCTGACTATTCTTGACCACCCCAGCTTCAGCCTTAATACTGTGTCTCTCAGTGACACCAGTAGTACTCAACTTTAATATGTGACTTAAAAACTCAGCAGATTTCCCTTATAAAATCAATTACCTTTATTTACTTCAAAGATTTCATAAAATTAAATTAATTTTCATTTTTTTCAGTCTTACCCCCTTAAGTCTTAAAACAATTACATGGAAATGACTGTGTAGTTTGTTGAAATTCTTAGATCTCAAAAGGATCTTCTTCAATCTTTGTCCTTGAAACTATGTTAACGTATTAGCAGTTTCTAATAAAAAAATTTTCTGAACTGTGAATCTCATCACATACAAAATCAGAAATCTTTTGCCTTTATAACACAGTTCTTTTTATCTCCTAACTTCTTGCATTTAAAAACTGTTTCCTTATACAAACACAGATTTTAGCTGTTTTTATCAAAGCAAAGTTATTTTCCTTGTTCTTTCAATTATTATTTTTTTTCTATGAAAGGTAGTACCCTATATCCTTTGCCGGTTGATATAATTCTTTCATTGTACAAAATTTATTCTGCCTTTTTTTAAACACTAAATTACTCCACAGAAAGGGCAGCAATTTAAAGACACAGTGCTTTACATATGAACAAAGGAACCAATGAATGAAAAACCATTTGTTAAGCATTTATTAAATGCCAAGGATTGTAAGTGCTGGTGCCAGGGGGGGAAAAAACAAAACAAAAAGCAAATAACAACAAAAAACCCCAAGACAGTCTCTTTCCTCTAGGAACTTATAGTTACATATATGCATGTGAATACATAAACACACCTATGTATGCATATATACACATATAACATATGTGTATATATACATATATACATGTATATATACATATATAATGTATGTGTATACATGCACATATACATGTATATAGACATTTATAATGTCTATATACATATACACACATACATATATTCACACACATATGAATATATACACATATATGTGGAGAGAGAGGGAGAAGAAAGAGGGAGGGTTGTTAACTAATGAGGTATTTGGGGTGAAATTTTCAGGGATGGTGAATAGAGCTACTTAGACTGACAAACTCCAGGAACATTGGCAAACATGTGTTTGTTTATAGTTCCAGAACTACAAAAGGTAGGGAGTAGAAATCGCACATTAAGGGGTTGGTGAGAGGATAGCAAGGAATTAAAATATTGCACTGCTATAATGTCCTCCACCTCTGAAAAGAGAAAGAGAGGAAGCACCTTTTCATTTAACTTATTTGAAGCTAAGTTCGTTCACTGTAATTTCTAACTTTTAGTTTCATTTGTTATTTCCATTTCCATTGCTGTAGTCATTGCATATATGTTTTCTTGGTTCTGCTTCCTTTATGGTGATGGATAGTATCCTTGTGATTCTGCTTGCTCCAGCACTTAGCACAGTGCCTGGCACATTGTAAGCACTTAATAAAAGTTGATTGATTGATTGGCTATACTTCAGTTCATAAAGCCTTCCCATGTTTCTTTGAATTGTTCAAATTCTCCCTTTCAAGTTATGCATTAGTATCTCATTGCATTCATCTAACTAAATTTGTTCCACCGTTTCCTAACCAATGAATCCTTCCTTCCTTCCTTCCTTCCTTCCTTCCTTCCTTCCTTCCTTCCTTCCTTCCTTCCTTCCTTCCTTCCTTTCCTTTTTTCTTTCCTTCTTTCCTTCCTTCCTTCCTTCCTTCTTCCCTCCTCGCTTCCTTCCTTCCTTCCTCCCTCTTTTCTCCCTCTTTTTTTCTTCATTTCTTCTCTTTCCCTACTTTTTTCCTTCTTCCTTCCTTCTTTTTTCATTCCTTCCTTCCTTCTCTTAACCCTTCTCCTTTCTTTCATTTTATGGTCACTGCTTTCATCATAGAATACTGCCTCTGATTACAATGCATCTTGGCAAATGGATAGCTGACAAGGCCGTTATGGTTAGGCCTTCTGTGTCACTGTAACACTAATAACATTTGGATATGAGAGAAAATCTCTGACTATATTTTCTTTTGTTTCCTACCAATAGTTGTTACTGGAGCATTTGGAGTGCCTTGTTTCAAGACATGAGCGGTCACTAAGAATGACTGTGGTGAAAAGGCAAGCCCAGTCGCCATCAGGCGTTTCCAGTGAAGTGGAGGTTCTCAAAGCCCTGAAGTCCCTGTTTGAGCACCACAAGGCATTGGATGAAAAGGTACAGTATGGAAAGACACTCATGTTCAGCTTAACTGTGCTCTCTCCTTCATGGCATTCTTGCTTTCATCCATTGAAGCACATGTCTTCCTAAAGTAAGTCATTCAAAGAGATTCCCTGAATGAAAAATTCAGAGTTTCCCAAGGTCTTTGATATGCCAATTGAACATTATCAGAGGCCTTTCATCAATCTGTTATCTGTAGCTCAACAGAGTTGGTCACACGTAATGTGAATTTGTAATTTCATGGTGCTGGCCCAGATGCTCTGTCAGAGCTCATGTATTGTTGTAGGTTGTCTGTCCCCCTGCCCCCCATCTTCTTCCTCTTTTTTTTTGAACTTTATAAGGGATGATTCTCTGGGAAGTGAGAGGGGTGGAATGTAGCTGAGACCTCAGCTACGAAAAACAAAAACTAGCACTGAAAATCTGTTTTGAAAAACATAAGAAGACTAAGCAGTTTCTTCTTCCCACATGGAGATCCTTGCTTAAAGGTGACATTTCTTAGCTCTACTATTCAGTAAGGCCTAGACTACATTCTGTAAAAGTCATTCCATGTAACCAAATAAGATATCAGCATAAAAAAAAACATGCTTTAAGGTATTTTTTAAAAGTAGCTTTAAGCTTTTTCACTGCTGTCGCTGAAATAAATTCTAGTGACATGTATAAGCCAGTCTGAGTGTAATACCTTTTGGAGATTATTAAGGTTCATGGTCTGATTTCAGTTTTGTAGAATTTAAAAGATTGAACTAAAAAAAATAAGTATTCTGTCCTCTTTGGTGTTTTATAAGCTCAGGACTTTTTTGACATTTCATTGTGAAGTAAGTGACAGGTCATGAACATTCAATTCCAAACCAGTGATTATGCAGCAGGTTTATTCACTTTGTACCAATGCAGATATGTTTGTTCTTTATTAATACATGTATTTCTTCTCAACCCTTAGCTATTTTTCATTTTTTCAGAAAGGGCTTATGTGCAACATACGAATGAAGATAACCATAATTTTGCCTTCTAGATTTTTGAGGAATAAATTATATCTTGTTTTTCACTTTAGCTGTCAAAGTCAACAATTGATTCATTAACATTTTTCATGTACCAGAATTGGATTCCTGTCTAGCAGGCCCTGCTAGCATAATTGCCAATGTGGCAAAATTAGGCAGTAATATTTTCATCTTCTGTCACTATTTGGTACTTTGTTAAATTCTCACTTTTCTGGAAATCTGTTAAGGTTTTGTGATTTTTTAAAATTGTTTACTAAATGTAATGGGCTACCAGTTTTAAGGTCATAAATAAATCTTATTTTGGACTTTTGACAAGAAGAGGCTATAAATACAAATTTTTTTATGAGACATATTAGACAGAGGGCCAGTCCTAGGTTCAAGCCACGGTTTTGACATATAGTATATGAATATGGACAATTCACTCAACCTATTAATATCCCAGAAAATTATCTATGGTGATAAAATAGAAGCAAGTTATTGAGCTGAGTAAAAGACTCAGCTGTACCAGATGTTCATTGTATCACTGAAATCACAGATTGTCACCAAAACAATTAGGAATGATTTAATATTTAAAAAAAACAGACTTTAATCATGGTATCTCTTCTTGAATTAAAGGATTACTGTGAAGTAAAATCTTGCTGGATACAAACAGATAGACAGATAGATAGATATGTGTGTTTGTGTATCTGTATGTGTGTGTATATGCCCAGCAAAATTGTGTGTGTATATTTGTGTGTGTATAGTCATATAGATAGATGTATAGGCTAGATAGATAAATGTATGTATTTTATGTCATGAAAGTAAAAATTATCAACAAGTACAAACATTCAAATGTGCAAAACAGCTCACAAAAGGAGCACAGTGCATTAAAAAATACAATTTTAGATAGGTAGAGAAACATTCATCAAACACTTGCCATGTTCCAGGAATGGTGCCAATCATTGGAGACACAAAACCAAGTAAATAAGACAGCCCCTACCCTCAAGGAGCTTACATTCTAAGAGGAAATCTAAATATATAAAACTTGATTGTCACTAGTTGATGGTGGGGGTGGGTAGGGAAGGGGCAACGGGCTGCTCAGAATGGGGGAGGTAGTCGATGTGGTGGCAGAGTAGACCAAAGTGTGAGCTGAAGTGAAGACTTGAAAGACTTTAGAACTCTGATCAAAGTAGCAGCCAATCTTTAGAAGGATGAAAATGAATCTTTGCAGAGTTGTGATGTGGAAGTGAAACATAAGGCAAACATTTTTTGGACATGGACGACATCTTGCTATATTTTGCCTTACTCCATATTATAGAGTTTGTACAAAAAGGATGGTTCCTCTTTGGGGGAATGAGGTAGTATATACTTATCTATATAATAGATATGTCTAAAAAAGAGCAATGGTACATACTCATTTTTCATCAACACATCTTCCTGCATCCCAGGAGAAATCGGACTCCATGGTTTTGTTAATAATCCTGTTAAATCTAGAAGTCTGACAAGTGATATTTGGTTTTATAGGGATGGTGGAAGGAAAATATAAAATATAACCTGATCATAAATTAAGATGAAATGGTTATTTAGCTTAATGCTGAGACGATGTAGGTTTTTTTCTTTTAAAATCTAATATATGATTGATTTTTTTCTAAGATCTGATTTTAACTTTTCCAACACTGAGACAAAATGGTAAAATGTTGACCAAAGGAGAATCCCTTGGTAGTATTCAGTGTTTTTAAAAATGTTTATCCTTAGAGTGAAAACATTAAGCACAGACATTTAATTGAAGTAGTACTAAAAGAAGAGGTTAAAAATCAAATGCTATTTTATGGGTATCTTAAATAGTTATTCATGTGAAGAAATCAGTCCTTGCTTCCTCGAACACAAAGCTTTTTTAGTCAACTGATTACTTTTAATGCCACCTCCTAAATGATCAAATACTTCTCCTGTTCAGATCTTAACCATAGTACCCATGCGTCTTTCTCTCCCTTTCTTTTCTCCTCCCTCCTCTGTCTCATTCTTTCATTTATATCTCTTCTCCAGTGAATCAACTAATCTCTAATTTAGTAAGGATTTTGTAAAGAGGGTTCAGATAAAAGATGAACTCAATGCCCTCAGTTGTCCCATTCATGTCTAAGATTCCTCCTCATTCTCTTCATTATGTAAAACACAAAATCCACTTTACAGGCTAATGATCCAGTGTAGCCACAGAAGCCACTTCACACATGTTAATGCGTAATGCAGATGTTTTCTGTTTAACATATTTCATTCTCAGATTGACTAAGTTATCCTCTCTTACCTCAGTATAGAATTCATAAAGTACATTTTCTTTACATGTATTTTTTCTGTTTGCTTCATTTTTGCCTTTCTTTATAAACCTTGTGCTTAACACAATGCCTAGTACATCGTAGGTGCTTAATAAATGCTTATTGACTTGACACTGAGAGGGGAAACTAGTTATAGTTTAGAGAGAGAATAAGAGAATAATATGTAGTTGTCTCAAACATTCCCTTCTTTCCCCCATAAAATATATTAGTCTATATCCCATAATACCATGTATTAAGTAATTGAATTAAATACTATGCCAATTTTATGCATATAATACTCCTCTATTTCCACAACTTTCAAATGAAGGAGTTAGATTAGAAGGCTTCTAAGGTCCCTTCCAGCTCTGTGTCTATGATACAATGCTACCATGTTATATTCTGTACCAGCATCCTCCTCTGAATGCTTTATCTTGGTGTGAGGAGGACCTTGAGATCATTGGCTGTGCCATTGGACCAAAAGTGGCAGATTTTACAAACCTGGGCACATCAGTGAGGTATGTGTTTAGGAAGAGCCCAGCTAAGTGTGGGGAAATTCATTCTTACCCAAAAGTCAGGCATTGTGGAGTCACATTTTTGCATGGAGAAATTTACAAAAACCCCAACTAAAAAAATCAATCAATTATCAAGTATTTCACAAGTACCTACTATTTGCCAGGTAGTTTATTAGACACTAGAAATATAAATTTAGACATAGTTTCTGCCTTCATGAAACTTCCATTATAAGGCATGGAGGTAATGCATTCAGAATTGGGGAAGGGAGCACATAGTGATAATTTAAGTAAATTTTTGAAGTAAGCAATATTCCATATGTTCAAAATCATAGAATTTTAAAGCCCAGTGGTATGAGTGAATGAATGAAAAAAAAATCACTGTATTAAGCACTTACTTGGCACTAAGCATTGTGCTAAGTGCTGTGGATAGAAATATAAATGTGGAGACAGTTCCTGTTCCCCAAGGAGCTTGTCAGTGAAAACAACATGTGTAGTAGGATGGGGACCAGAGAGATAGATACATTGATTGGGAAATTTTCAGGGATGAAGAATGGAGACACTGGCGAGTAGACCGAGATGTACTTTCCTATGTAATAACAATGTTGGTCAGATTATGGTTCCACAACCAGAAGAGAGCATGGCTTTAGAGTGGGTGGCTAGTGAGAAGATGGTGGATAGTAGAGTGAATCATAAAGGAGGCCATCTAGATATAGTGCATCCCATGACACACCCCCTATCGAGCGGGAGTGTGTGTGTGGGGGGGTGAATTTTGGAGATGAAAAGTACTTAGTTTTCATCTAGGTCATGAAAGGATGGAAGGGAGTAAAGTGAGGCATGGCTAGTCCTACTTTGCAGTTGTAAGCCATATGAGACACATCTATGGAATATGCCTTTAGAATATGGGGTATGCTTCCAGTTATTTCTTTTTCAAGAAGGATGTAATAAAATTACTATTACTAATTAACTTCTATATGAGGTTAGGAAGAAAATTTTTCAGTAAAACAGAATTTTCAGTTAAAAAAAAAAAGAAGTGGAGAATTTTCTGATTTAGGTGAGGAGACAGGTTCCAAACCTATTAATTTCGTTTGTGTAGAGAACTCCTAATGTGGAAACCATTTTCATTGATGTAAATCAGCAAATTTTTGGAAACTCTCTAGACCTGTGCAAATTGGCCACTTCTACTGAAATTAGAGTTTTATGGAACTCTCAGGGATACTACAAGGTTAAGTAACTTATCCACATCATACACGTGCTGGGACGTGCTGGAACCAGCTTGAACCTTCTAAAGAGAGAAGCTGGTTAAATGTTCAGTTTGAACATTTATGCCTCAGAAGTTGGAAAATACTACAAATTAGGACCTGATCTATTGTTTTGTTGATTCTCTAATCTTAAGAAAATGCTGGAGAAAATGTTAATACTACCCTTTCTTTTTATTTTAAATAATATTTTTTCAATTACATGGGGAAAAAAAAACATTTTACTATTCTTTTTTTGAGTTCCATATTCTCTCCCTCTTTCCCTTCCCTCTTCCCTCCCTGAAGGGAAAGCAGTTTGATCTAGGTTGAACACATGCAATCATGCAAAGCACATTCCCATAAATAATACACTTTGAACAAAAAATGTGTGATGTGTCTGAGTGCTGGTTGTTAAACATTTACCAGTATATTTCTGCTTATATAGAGGCCGGACTCTGTAGTTGACTACAAGGCCTCTATCCACAACATCATGCTCCTTCTCAGAAAGTGATGTTTCATTAAAATAACAAATATTGTGAAAGGCAGGGCAAAAGTTCACTTTGAGAATTTCTCTTTGTTGGCTCAAGAGAATATCCCTGATTCTACTCTTCTAGAATCCTAGAATAAGGATAGGCTAAACATATAATTTTTTCGATTTGGAAAGACAAGAGTTGAGAAGAGGTATAATTTGGTAGGGAGGGACAGGCAGGGACTGAACCTATTAAATTCTTCTGTACTAGGAAAATTCCAGTGTTCTAGTTTTGTAGACCACTGGAACCGAACCGGAGAGCCTACCATGAGCCCTTATGAGCATTAAAATAGATATTATTTTCCATGCTCATAATAAAGAGATAGAATTTGTTATCAAAGAACTTATGGTCTGAAAATGCATATAGATTCAAAAAGGGTTAAGATGAAGTCCCAAATGGCACATCATAACATTTTACTAAGGGACACTGGTGGACAGCCTTAATCTTTCAGGCTGAGTTTGTAGAGAATGGTCCTGGACCTGATCCAATATGGCATTTCTTACACTAAGATCCAATATATAATCTCCTTGAAGGCAATGTCCCTCCTTTTTTATCTCATCTTACACACAGAAGGTGCATAATAAATCCTCGTTGAATTGGCAAGTGATTTCTTTACACAGCTCTGTGGGGGGGGAGTATATTTGTTCTCCTAAGTAGAATGGGGGAGAAAAAAAATATGAATTCTGAAAGTCAACGATTAATGCTATTCTAGTGATGTGGAGTTAACTGACACTAAGTTGTCAAATTCAGTGCTTTCCAATTCAGTTTAGATATTAGAATATTTACATATACCATGAATCAATTATTCACTTTAAATTCTGCAGACATCCAGAACTGTGTAATATTCTACATGTGAATTTTTGACATTCTCTTTGTAGCCTAAGAAAACAAAGCTGAGATGCCGACTGTGTCAGTATTTACCATTTATTTACAAACTCATGCATTAAGATGACCTGGCAGACATCCCATGTCCCAGCTTAATGTTGAGGCAGCAAGGCTAGGGTAAAGGTCAAAGTTAAGAGAGAATTTTCTTCCCATAAATTAAAAAAATAACATAAGGTGTCACCAAACAATAATCCTAATTAAAGATTATACTCATCTTAAATTATGCAGTATTAAACTACCTAATTACAAAATTACCACTTTTTGGCCTCCGCTAATGCAAAATTGTGAAAATTGCAATAAAGTCTTGTCTATAGGTTACATTTGTACTATGGTTTACACTAATTAAGGACAGAAATGATATCATTTTCTGTCCTGGTGTTCTCCTCAATTACCTGCATAAGAAAGAGAGTTTATAAACCAGTATAAAGCTCACTTCCCCAACAAAAATAGCAATGATATTTATGCTTCAGAAATTGGTAAATACTGTAGATTAGAGCTTGATTTACTGTTTTATTGATTTTTACAATAATAATGATAAAATAATGAATTAATAATAATTTTAAAATAATAATGATAAAATAATAATAATTCCAAGTAAATTCCCAAAATGTGATCATTTGGGTATAGCCAATGTTTGATAAATGTTTATTGATTTAAAATAGAAGGACTTTGCTAAGCAAAACAATAATGTAAATAAGATTTTCATGGGAGGTGTCTGACCTTCTTAAAGAAAAGAAAAACATTTTCAGGCATTTTAAAATACAAATAGCTGCTATGCTAAATATAAACTTTTTCATCTATTCATCAAAGCAGATTCCCTAATTGCACTTTAAGTACTTAAAAGTATTAAAAACTCCATTTATTTGTTTAAAAAAAAAAACCTTTAAAATGTTGTACTTCAGAATGTTCTTTCCCCAGATTCATCTGAATGTGGTTTTTATTTGGGGGGGGTGGGTAGGGGGAGTGTAATAACCATGCTACTTGCCACTACTGTGGCTGTGTAAGACCAATAATGCCAGCACACAGGAGGGCTACTAGCGCAGGCTCTTTGATCTGCTTTCCTAAGGAATGCAACTTTAAAGAGTTAACAATCTTACTTTAATTAGACATACATATATCATTCACTTAGTTCAGGGGGAGAAGTCAGGACCCTGAACTTCAGAGAAAACACAAACAGAAATTACAAGCAGAAATTAGATAAACAGAGCAAAATAACACAAATCATCAGACAGGCTTCTAGCTGTCTGTCTAAGACATTGCATACATAGTTACCAGAGAGAGAGAAGCATCGCCATCTGGGTTTTTCAAAGCCAGGGGGCTCCAACGACTACTCAGAGTCTTGTCTGGTCAAATCACATGACACTCTTTCAGTGAGTGAGCCCCAAGCAAAATGCTAACCTCAGAGTGATATATACATGTGTATGTGTGTGTGTGTGTGTCTGTGTGTGTAGATATGTGTATATATGTGTATATATACATATATATGTATATGTATATATATGTATATATGTATATGTGTATATATACATATATGTATATGTGTATATATGTGTATACACATATATACACATATCTACACACACACACACATACATATATATATTTCTACACACACATACTTCTTCAGGGTCAGAGGGCATCACAACCGTGCTACTCAAACCCATGTGACCTAAGCCTTCCCATGACTTAAGCAGATCATCAAAGACTCTAGATTCAATCAAAGACTCTTGATTGAAACAAAGGCAAGTACTTAAAGGCACCTGATTGCCTTAGTGCTGAAAAGCACTCTAAAACAAAAGACAACAAAAAGTCCCACTTTATTTGCCGTTACATGGGAGAAGGAATATGTTTCTTTGCAGATGTTTATAGTTCAAAATAGCATTTTGTTTTCCCTCTTAAAAATAAATATAAGGTATATTTCCATAGCATGATTTCTCTGCCCTACCCCCACTATCCTTGTAGAAGATCCTGAGAAGCAATGTAGCATACTAGAAATAATGTTGTGTTCTGAGTCAAAAACATGTGGTTCTTAATATGGTCTTGGCTAATTTCAGCCAGGCAAACATAGGAAAGCCATGACTTTTCTGAGCCTCCTTTTCTTATTTGTAATATGGGGAGAGGGGGAGATTAGTGGCTCTGCTGACCTCAAGCATGTTGTGAGGACCAAATTACAAAATATTGATGAAAGTACTTTGAAATCTAAAGTGTTACATAGATGTAAAGAATGATGAAGGAAGAAGGAAAGCTCAGGAATTGAGCTACATGTCAAATCTTTCCAACTTGAATATCAGACTTTTAGAAGTAACTAACTTTACATTCCTCTCATTATTCCATGCCTCAGACATCTTTATGATGCCTACCATAAACTCCTGTGGAAACCCCCAGTCAAGTACAAAGCTCAACATAAGAATTTATGTTCAAGCAAAGTTTAAGATCTCAGAGGAAGAAAGGAATGGGATTATTATGTTCCTGAAACCTGGCATAAATTCCCTTTTGTGGATTTAGACTAATTCTAATTTACTAAGTCATTACAGAGAGATTGGTCTTATCTCTGTTTTTCTTCTTGTATTCTTTTAGATTGAAAATGTGATCTAATAATAATAAAATTTGAAGAAAGGCACCATGGTACAGAGGACAGAGAACTGACCTTGAGTCAGGAATATTTGTGTTCAAGTACTGCCTCTGATACATATTGATTGTGTCCTTTTTGAATGATCACTTAACCAGACATCTCTAAGCTACTTGTATTCCATCTTCTTCCTCCTCCTTCTCCCATCAGAACTCTGACTTCTACCCCTAGACACTGGGCTCTGATTAGTAAGACAGGCAATAAACATTTATTTAGCATCTGCTATGTGTCAGGCACCGAGCTAAGCTCCTTAATGAAGTATCACCATGTATTTCCTGTTCCTGCGATTGCCATTGGGCTCTGATTGATGACATTTAGCCCTCTCTTACTAGGTTTTGGGCCCCCAACCATGCTACCTCCTGTCCGTCTCTTAACCCAAGCTACTATCCATATAGCACGTGCTACCACCCATTTTCAGATCTGCCTCTTTTATATGTATTATCTTCTACTATTTGAATGTAGGCTCAATGAGGGCAGAGGCTATCTGACAGAGATGATGTCAATCTTCACTTGTAGAGGAAATGCCTGTCCAGAAGCTCGCTATGCTGATGAACTCAGGTCCAGTTGTAGATACAAATATAGATAGACGAGAGATATGGATGGATGGATTGATGAAGATCTCAGAACAGATGAAATGATGGAGAGATGTTTGTATGTTTATATGCAAAGATGGATAGATACATAGAAGAATATGTGTTAATATTCCCAATTATTATTTGTAGCAATCTAAGACTATTTCGTTGCAGCTGTTTCATTATGAGGTTGGGTGAGATCTCACTCTGACTTCCCAAGCAGTCCCCATCCAAAGAAGTTCTGCAGGGTTCATACTTGCCTTTAACCATAGTTCAGAGGCACTCAAAGGGAGCTGGGTATTGTCATTGTTTTGTTGTTGTTTGATAAATGACATTAGAAAGCTTGTGAAAAGTAACCCTTGAACATTTAGAAAATATTTCTCATCTCCTGAGTAAATCTACCTACATCTTAATTTGCCTTGTCAATCCTCAATTTTAGTGTCAAAACTGATTTTGAACTTTTGCTCAAAGGCTAGATCTCAAAGCTATCCTAGAAATGGAACTGGAATAGACATCATGTTTGAAAAGGATCTGTCTTCGACCAGTCATCTTTGCTTTATATATCACATTTATCATCCATGAAGACTCAGTTTCCTCTTATTCTCACCCAGCATGTGGAGGAGTATGAAATTACTGTGACCTTGAAAATCCTTCTGATGAAAGCCTTTGATGTAAATAAAATAAAATATTATGAGGCATGTAGCCAAAGCTGCTCATGTGAAAATATCTATGCCATCTTTTTTGAAGAAGCCATTTTAGTGAACAGTCTCCTGTCTCTTGTAAGACTTTGTAAATCACTTTAAAAAATAGAGAACTCAGGTTTACTACCATGATGGATTCATGTAGAATTTCTAAAGGTTGTTTACATTTTAAAGCAATTGGGAAGCAAATTACAGGACATAGACCATGTATGTTGTTTCTATATTTAGAGAACCCCCAAAAATCTCATTTTTTCATAACATCAACAGAACTGTAACTAATAATTTGAGAGTTTGGGGTAAGCTCCATAAAACGTAACCTCAAATGAGTTTTTAAGGACCAATTTCGTTGTGATGGCCTCACCCTGGGATACAAGGCCCTGTGGTGATGATAGAATTGGAGATACTGAGAAACTAGTTTTGAAAAGGGAGAAGGACAGGGTCAGAATAGGAAGAACCACTTAGTAACTTCATATTTTGACTAATTGTTCTTGAGAACTGGGGGCTAAGCTCAATTAATTTCACCTGCTGAAGAACAGCCAACGTCAAGCATTTATTTCTGTGTCTTTGGAGCAACCCTTAAGTCACATCAGCATAGTTATAGTTCTTCCATCAAGAAATCAATAAACAAGCATTTATTAAGCAACTTCTGTTTGCAAGACATTATACCAAGCACTTCACATCAAGTTTGCCCAGTTAATTTTAGAGGAACAGGACACGTTTTATAAGCCATGGAGCTATTGAGGAAGAAATGCAATTATTACGTACCCCCCTCCTTTTTTTTTGAAGAAAAAATAGAATGTGTTATTTATCTTAAATGGTAGCTGAATTGTGTTGAGGGAAACACAAAATGTGCAATTAGAATCTAGATTTTTGTTTTAAATCTCACACTCTAGGAGAAGTCACTTCTCTAAAGCCTCAGTTTCCTCATCTGTAAAATGGACATATTAATATACATATTACCCACCTAAAAGGTGGCTGAGGAAATTTTGTTAGGAAATTTTTTAAAACCGTATAATGCTATTGGTTTTCATTATTATTAGTGGTGTTCTTGTATCCATCATTATTCAGGAACCACTTAGTTTTATGCTTCTGAAATAGACAGACATTATTAGATCACTGTTTAGCTTATAATATTGATTAACATAATGAATTAGCCAGAAGCTTCTATAAGAACTAATGTATTAAGAATAATTTATTTGAATATGAATAATGTACTCATATGTGAATGTTTCAGTTTGTAGCATTGATTCAGCATAAGGTTGGAAATGACCTTCCTCTTTGTCTTGTTGAAGAACAACCTTTATCATCATTTATGTTTAATGTGGCAGCAGTTAATGAACAAGTCCTCTCATTTTATTGGAATATTATTCCATTTTTATCTTATCATGTAGCCAGATAGGTTTTCCTCAGAGACTTTCTATTCTGAGAATATAATGTGCTTAGCTGCTAACAATTAGAAAATAATTGGGAGAATTTATGAGGGTGTCATTTTGGAAAGAATAATGCAAAAACGCAGTCATTTGGTATATAACTAGAGGCAAATAAGTAGATTTATATATACATATATGTTCATTTATCTCTTAAGTTTTGGGTAAAACTAGAAACTATAAAATTCATGAGAGTTCCTCTGCATCTATCATCATTTTTAGATACTTGCAAAGAGTTCCATTTTTAACTTGGGTAAGATATGTATGTATATCAACCTACATAGTGTATAGACAATGTGAATATTTCAACTTGACTGTGTTGTTATTACATTTGCACTAAATTAATTGAATCAATTTAATCCTCACTAGTAATACCGGCAGTCCTAAACATTAAGATGTCTAATTTTCATATGCCTTTTACATGCAAAGGACATTCTCAAGACAGCCCCAGTAGTTCAGTGGCTCATAGGCCATTAGAACTTTCATCCCTCTTTTCTGTATTTGTTCAGTATTTGACTTTATTTCTTCAACACCTTGAGTAACAGGAGGTCATGAGACTTGTTGATTTGGTTAGAGCCTTACCAGTCATTTAGCCAAATCCTCTGGCAGATTTTTTGGGGGAGGGAGGGACAGAAGTTGGGAGGGGAGTTTTTTTGGATTTGGGTTTGTTTTTGGTTTTGTTTTGTGGCGTGTGTGTGTGTGCGCGCGCGCACGCGCAAGCACACATGCATGTGTTTTGACAGGTGTTCATCCAATACCTTCTTAAACTTTCCATAATTAAGAAACTTAGTACCTCACTAAGAAGTCATTTGATTAAGGGATAGTTCTAATTGCTAGAAGATCTTTCTTAGATTGACTTTCAAATCTTCCTCTATAATTTCTGCCCATTGATTCTTGTTCTGCTCTCTAGTCCATCACTAAAAAAAAAAAAGTCTGGTGCCACTTTCACAAGAGCTTCATTAATTTTTTTTAACTTAAGTATCCTATCCCAATGTCCCCTTTTAAGTCTGCTTTTCTCCAGGCTAAAATATTTCTAGTTCCTTCACTCCATTCTCATACAGCATGATTTGTAAGGACTATTCATGATCCACTTGCCTTGTTCTGGTAATGCTGCAGTTTTATAGTATTACAGAATTAGGGAAGCAAAGAATGTAATAGCTGGAAGGAACTTCACAGATCAGCTAGGTGAGGCCCTTTATTTTACAATTAAGGTTTTGGAGCTTTAAGAGATTATTATTCGAGGTCACAAAACTGGTTAATGGCAGAGCCAAGGTACTTTGACCACATTCTTCATAAAATGTGGAGTGAATACTATATTTCAGATACATTTGAACTAAAGCCAAATAAAATATGATTCTCCCCGTTTTAACACTATTTCCACTAATGCAGCTTAAAAATTAGATTATGTTGGCCATTAGATTATATGAGACATTATATGAGTTCATGTTAAATTTGCAGTCTCCCAAAGCCTATGGTCCTTTACAAATGGCCTGCTCTTTATTCAGTCCTTCAACATCCTGTATTTGAGTAATTTATTTCTAGTTTGAAGAACTATAAATTTATTGGTACTAAATTTTTGTCTTAGTTATATTCATGTTTCCAACCTGTCAAAAAATTTTAAGCTTGATTCTGTCATGAACACATAATTAGCTAGTCTTCCAAGCTTTCTGTCTGATTTCATAAGCATGCCTTCATTGTCTTTAAATCCTTCCAATGGCTTATTACTAGAGACCACCCTCACTTACTTAATCAATGTGATTTGTAGTCAAGTAGTACACAACCTACATTTCTGCATCTAATCACAAGTATGCTATAAGATACATTGCCAAGTGCCAATCTGTCTTAAGTGTTATTGATTTTCTATGAATTAATATTCTGTATGAATACACTTGCCACTACAATTATCCTGAAAATTAGCCACCTCTCAATGATTTTGGAACAGAGAGCTGGATTTGGACTCCGATTATCTGAATTCAAATCTCAGCTTTCACTCTTACTCTTGGTGTGATCATTGGGCAAGTTACTTGGCCTCTTTTGGACTCAGGTCATCTATAAAATGAGAGAGTTTAACTGGCCTCTAAGGTCCTTTCCAGCCCTAAGTCTATCACCCAATAATCTATAGAACCACATGATCATCAAAATAAAGAATTATTATTCTTCTATAGTGCTCAAAAAGTAGTCGGCATCATATAACCATTCTGAATTGGATTCTGGGTGAATGGAAATTTAAAATATTTACTAAATGAAGAGATACATTTTTAAATGCCACTTTCTCCCAAGTCAGCATTTGTTTTTCATTTCTTTGTCTAAGTGTATTTTTAGCTTAGGAAAGGTAGTATTCTGTTCACATAAAAATTAACTATTGTCAAGTTCATTAAATTGGTGTTGTTTAAAAACTTAAATTGCATCTTAAGGATTAAACAGAAACTCACATTGCCTCAAGAGCAAGACAGTGTTGCTCAGTGGAAAGTGTACTGGCCTTGGAATCTGATGGCCTGTGTTTAAATCTTCTTAAGTCTGTTACCCAATTCTGTATGACTTTGGTCAACTCACTTAACTTCCCTGGGCCTCAGTTTCCTCAATTGTAAATGATGGGTTTAAATTAGATGGCCTCTTAATCCCTTTTAAACTCTAGAACTATGAACCTTTTTTCCCAATGTACCTTGTCCTTAACTTCCACCTCTCAAAATCCTTTATGCCTGTGAATCTCTTCTCTGGTACTTGCCCTTCCACAAAGCCTCCGCTGATTCCCCTCCCCAGTTGTTCATGCTATCCTTGTTTCCTGAATGCGCATGTACCTCTTTGTCTGTACATGTGCTGAAATCCCCAGTAATCTGATTGAAGACAATTACTGTTTTCTTTTAGTCTTTTTATTTCTATTTCAATGCCTTGGACATAGGAGACATTTAAAAACTTCCTTGAACTTAAGAGATTTATTTAAAAGTGATGTTAGTTGATGAAGAAGAGCAAAAAGCAACAAGCAGTTACCTCTTACCTTAAAACTTTTTGCTTGCATTAAATAAAATTTCCTCTTACATTCAAATTGTTAAATTTCACTTCAAGGAAATTTTCAGTTACATAGTCCATTCATTTCAGTGTAGAATGGATTGTCTGTGTTAATTATATGCCCTTTATTTTCATGGCCCCACTAGAACATAATATCTGCATTTATATATATTTGCAGGATATTTCATAAGCCATCACATCCATAGCATTGGGCTAGAATTAAATTTATAGAAACCATTAAATCTGTAACTTATTTTGAATTTCATTTACTTGATATTTGAGAAATATATTGGTTTTATTCAAATATCTGTTTTCTTCCACAGTTCCAGCTTCTCAACTCATTCATCACTGGGAGATTATGAATCATCCAGTCATTCAATAAACATCTCTTAAGCACCAGATAAATGCTATGCACTGTCCTAGGCATAGATAGATACAATACAATAAATAAGACCCAGTTGTTGGCACCAAGAAACTTAGAATCTGATAGTGATTCTGTGGCACATATATAGAGAAATATGATACAAATTAGAAAAATGATCTGTGGATAAGAACAGCATCAAATGCTATAGGGAGCAGAGGAGAACAGCATCATCATTTTGTTGGGGGATTTGAAATACTGCTCTATTTGGAGATGGCAAGGTGTTAAATGGAATTTTCAGGTCTCCTTACAAGTGCTAAATTATAATGTATAATGTATAATAAATTATAATAAGGCCAGAAGGGACCTTCGAGGCAATTTACTCCCATTCTGTCATTTTATAGATTAAGAAACTATGGCCCAGAGAGGTTACAAGATTCCCCCAGTGTCACAAGGTAGCAAATTACAGGATCAGTATTGGAACCCAAGTCTTTTGACTTCAAATTGAGTGTTCTTTTCACTGTACCATGCCAGAACTATTTCTGGGGATGCAAAAGTCTACCCCAAGTCCAAAGACCAGAAGATAGATAAATAATTCCCCATTTCTCAGCAAATCTGCAAACTTTTTCTTCCATAATGATAATAATAATAATATCACTAATAAGCAATTTTTCCACATTAATTCTTTAGCACTAAATTAACAGTATTGTGCTTTTAAAAAAAA
>CM053623.1:192370470-192395627 GCA_028646595.1 Phalanger gymnotis
TTTCTCACATCACTTTCATTTTTCTTCCCAATTTTTCCTCTATTTCTCTAACTTGCTTTTCCAAATCCTTTTTGAGCTCTTCCCTGACTTGAGACCAGTTCATGTTTTTCTTGGAGGCTTTTGATGTAGGCTCTTTGACTTCGTTGACTTCTTCTGGCTGTACGTTTTGGTCTTCTTTATCACCAAAGAAAGATTCCAAAGTCTGAGTCTGAATCTGAGACCGTTTTCACTGCCTGTCCATGTTCCCAGCCATCTACTTGACCCTTGAGTTTTTTGTGGGTATATGACTGCTTGTAGAATAGAGAGTACTTTGTTTCAAGCTTGAGGGGTTGTGCTGTTGTTTTCAGAGGTATTTCTATACAGCAAGCTCTGCCACACCAGCACTCCTCCTCCCCCAAGAACCACCAACCTGAATGACCCAGATCTTAACCAGGCTCTGCACTCCTGCTCTGATCTGCCACTTAATTCTTCCCACCAGGTGGGCCTGGGGCCAGAAGCAACTGCAGCTGTAGTTCTGTAGCTGCATCTCCTCCGCTGCCTCCAGGGAGGTAGCCAAACCTTGAACTCCTTCACTCTGTCCCCACAGCTTTTCCCACTAACCTTCTCTGTTTCCTTTGGCGTTTGTGGGTTGAGAAGTCTGGTAACTGCCACAGCTCTCTGATTCAGGGTGCTAGGGCCTGTTTTGCCCAGCTCCCAGTCTGGTTGGTCCGGCAGAGCCCATGTTAGGCTCTGCTCCACTCTGCTCCCAGCTCCTTGCGGGATAGACCTTACCCAGCAACCATCTAGTCTGTCCTGGGCTGGAGCCCTCTGCTATTTCATGGGTTCTGCAGCTCTAGAATTTGTTCAGAGCCATTGTTTATAGGTTTTTGGAGGGACCTGGGGGGGGGGAGTTCACTCAAGTCCCTGCTTTCCAGCTGCTATCTTGGCTCCGCCCCCGCATTTTACATTTGTTATCAGTGTTCATTTGAACAGCCCTGTGAGGCAGATGCCATTATCCCTGTTTTACAGATGAAGAAACTTTAAGACTGAGAGAACCTGAGTGGCCTAGGGTGATGATATAGGATTCTGTTTAAGCTTTCACCTTCTACCTATGTCACTGAAATTTATCTTATCCTTTTATACTTACTACATACAGTTACTGAGGAAGGAATTTCTCACTGTATTCTATAACTGTCCTTCTGTGTCATGATGTAGAAATGACTTTCAGTTGTCAAAAGCTATGAAAATCAGCAACTCACTCTGGAAGGTTTTACCAAACCTGGAAACGTGCAGGTAGATGACAGGTGTTAAATTATTGGTAAATTAAGAACTGCATGATTCTTTTTAATTTATTTCATGTTTTATTTTTTTCTCCAATCATGTGTTAAAACAGTTTTTAAAATATTTTTAATTCTAAGTCCCAAATTCTTTTCTTCTCTTTCTCCTTCACTCCCCTTCTCCCACCCCATTTAGAAGACATACAATTTTATATAGGTTATACATGTGCAGTGATACAAAACATTTACATATAAGTCATGTTGTGAAAGAAAACACTGAACCCGCAACAAAAAAAGAAAAAAGTTTTTTAAAAACTGATCTGCATTCAGATTCTATCACTTCTTTCTCTGGAGATAATATTTTTCCTTATATGTCCTTCAGAATTGTCTTGGACCATTGTATTGTTCAGAATAGCTAAACCACTCACGGTTGGTAATTGTATAATATTGCTGTTACTGTTTACAGTGTTCTCCTGGTTCTGCTCAGTTCACTTTGCATCAGTTCATGTAAGTCCTTCCAGGTTTTTCTAAGAATATCTTGCTTGTCATTTCTTATAGCACAATAGTATTCCATCATAATCATATACCACAACTTGTTGAGATGTTCCCCAATTGATGGGCATCCTATCAGTGTCCTATTCTCTGCCATCACTAAAAGAGCTGTTATAAATATTTTTGTACATATGAGTCCTTTTCCTTTCTCTTTGAACTCCTTGGGATACAGACCTACTAGTGGTATTGCTGGATCAAAGGGTATGCATGGTTTTATAGCCCTTTGGGCATAGTTCCAAATTTTTGAATCAGTTCACAACTCCGACTGCATTAGTGTCTAAATTTTCCCTAGGATCCTCCAACATTTGTCATTTTCCTTTTCTGTCATATTGGCCAATCTCATAGGGGTGGGGTTGTGCCTCAGAGTTGTTTTAATTTGCATTTCTCTAATCAGCAGTGATTTAGAGCACTCAATCTCATTTAGAGCAGTTTTTTTTTCTATAACTATAGATAGCTTTGATTACTTCATCTGAAAACTGTCTCTTCATATCCTTTGACCATTTATCAATTAGAGAATGCCTCATAATTTTTGTAAAGTTAACTTAGTTCTTTATGTATTTGAGAAATGAGGTATTGATCAGAGAAAATTAGTCATTTTTTTCACACTTGTGATTACTAATGGCATATTTCCCTCCATCCTATTTTCCCCTGTTTATCCTCTCTCATTTCACCCTGTCCATCCTCAATAGTATTTTGCTTCTGACTACCACCTGCCTAACCCACCCTTCCTTCTATCAGTGCTCACCCTTTTCTTATCCCTTTCCCCTCCTGCTTTCATGTACGGCAAGATAGATTTCTATAGCCAACTAAATGTGAATGTTTTTCCCTCTGAGCTAATTTTGATGCAAGTAAGTTTCAAGAGTACTCTTTTCCAGGTCACTTATTTTTCCAATAAGATATTTCACTGTTTCTTCTAGTTATTTTCTCTTTTGATTTTGTTTTATTGTTTTTCAATGCCTCATTAGCTTCTACTTGCCCAATTCTGATTTATAAGGAATTATTTTCTTCAGTGAGCTTTTGTACCTCCTTTTGCAATTGGCCAACTTTACAATTAAGGGGTTCTTTTTTTCAGTGAATTTTTGTACATCTTTTTCCATTTGGCCAATTCTGCTTTTGGAGTTTTTTTTCAGTGTATTTTTGTGCTGCTTTTACCATTTGGTCTATTCTGTTTTTTAAGGTGGTATTTTCTTCTATATTTTTTGTGTCTCCTTTACCAAGCCGTTTACTCTTTTTTCATGATTTTCTTTCATTACTCTCATTTTTTTCTTGAATTTTCCTCTACCTCTCTTATTTGATTTTTTTTCAAAAATATTTGAGCGCTTCCAGGAATTGGGGGAAGGGGCTGAGATCAATTCATAATTTCCTTTGAGACTTTTAACTTTTTTGTATTCTTCTGAGTTTTTTTGTTTTGATCTGCCTTTCTCCATAGCCGAGTTCTGCTCCCAGGATGGAGTTCATTTTTTTGGGCAGCTGTTTTCAGAGCTAGTTCTGAGGGTCTGTAAGTTTTCAGTTCTTCCAAGGTGCTATGACCTAAGGAGATGTGTGTTTACTTTTATCCTGGCCTGTGAACCACCACAAGCACCCTTTTGTACCCTGGGCCTTTGACCAGAGTCCCTGCTCCCTAGAGGCCATGAGTGCTCCTTCTCCTGAAATCTACCAATGAAATGCATACACTCTCTTTTGATTATCCCTTATGACTTGTCCATCTTTTTCCATCATACATTGGCCTGATGGCATCATTCGTGTCACTTTTTCCTCTTGCTTATAAGTATATTGTAGCTTATTTATACCCACAGTGGTCTTCTTCATAGTCCTTTGCATGACTTTTATCCATCGGTGTGTACTTGTGTGTGTATGTATACAGATATAAAGTATGTATATACTTATGTATATATACACGTGTTTATATTCTATATTTGTATTTTATATTCACATATACCTATGTATCCATGTGTGTGTGTGTGTGTATATATATATATACATATATATATATATATCTTATACAGAAAATATTCATGCCCATTATCCTGGTACCAGAATTGAATAAGATGAGGGCATTGAAATGGAAAGCCTTTGGATAACTGGGAATTGTGCTTAATGACCTTGATCTTCTCACTGAAGGTTCATCTTTTAGCACCATATTTTTTCTAGTGATATTATATGCCTATGATTCATAGATTAGTAGTCTCCTAAGAAGTGATGGTAAAGGTCAAGCAAAGTGTTTTGGAGAAGAGCATGCTGGCCATAAATACAGTGAGTCCAAAACTCTAAGTACCATTTTAAGCTTAAATAGCTTAGACTCCAGGGACACCTTGTATATGGAATACTCATCTAACTCCATAAATCAATGATATGGAAGCATACCATATTTTTCTACATATACATTTTAATTTTAGGTAATGTAGGTAAAGTAATGTTAGGCAATGTAAAACTCTGTCTTGTATTTAAAAATTCCCATAGCATTTTTGTCCTTTTCCTTTTAACCTAAGAGGATTATGTAAGAAATGGTTAGTGGGTTGGAAACCTCAAAATATGAAATATTATTTCTTCTTTTAGGACACTAACTATTGGCTACACAAGCACAGTGATTTCAGTGCTGCCATTTATTTTTTTTTCCTCCAGAACAAAATAGCTCCTGGAGATTATGGGTTTAGAAAAGATTGATGGTAAAAACAAAACAAAACAAAAACCTTATTTTCTATCTGCTATGAAGGCCTTACTACCTCAGCCAAGATTTTTTTCAACTCCTGCTCTTAATTGAGCTTTCTTTTATAGCACTTGATGCTAGTAAACTCTCTGTTCTTTTGTTAATAAAGTGTCAATAAAAAGAATCTATTATGTATTATTCAGGAACAATCCTTCTATGATAAACACCATCACTGAGAGATAATGTGGAAAATATATATTCAGAAGAAAATTTACTGCTAACAATTGTCCTATCTTGGCTTTATCCATTCAGAAAAATGTTATTATGCAGCCAACTCTCATTTATGGATTTCCATTTTTTTCTAATTTTTAAAGGACTATATTTACTATCTTCTTGAAAGTCAATGCCAATTATATTTGTGATACAAGGATTTCAGATAACATCTTATGAAGCACGGACTTCTTTTAGGAGACCAAAAACATTATATTTACTTGAATTGATGGGAATGTTACTGGTACTTTTAGCCCCAGGGCTTACTTAAGGGGTAGTAATTAACTGGATTTCAGCTGAATTATGTCAAAGTTATGGAGGTGACTTTGACTTCAGAGAGTGAGGCACAAGTTCTCACAAGTCCTGCAAAACTGGACAGAATTTAAGTGTGGGCCAGTGAGAGATATTAAAAACAAACAAAAAACCCACACTTAGTGAAGTTTTAAAAGGGTAATCACCAAGTTGACTGACCTAGAATAAAGAATATTTTTCCATAACAATACTTGAAGATTATAATGTTTCTAAGTAATAGTTTTGTTGTCGATCTTTGTCAAGAAAGAAGAAGGACCCACAATGACAGAATCACAAGGTTTTAAAATGTTCAATCATTTTTAAGCATATCACTTGATTTTTTACCAATGTGGAAAGCTGCTGATTTGTCATATTGCAATATTTGAGAAAACTTGAGTATATTTTCCCAGGATATCTGGGATTTTATTTCATCATAGTAATTAGCGTCAAATATAAACATTTCTGATTTGCAGGTATTATGTAAGGGGGAAAGAGGACCTTGACTTTTGCTGGCACAGAACAACTTCTGACCAGTTCTCCTAATATCTAGAGGTTTCAGGTGGTGAATATTAAATTTAGCAAAGATAAAAAGGCACAAGTGAGATATCTTGAAAATAAAGCCAAGTTTGGAGAAATTTATCCAATAAATGTTGTATTTGAAACCAAAACATGGTCTCCTTTCAAATTTTACCTTTCAGTCTTTTCTTAATAGTTCAGCAAATATATCATGTTAATGCTTTCACAAAAATCACTGTGGTTTTTCCTTCTTTTATTTACAAAAGAGCTGAGACATAACAGAAGGAACCCTAGTTATTTAATCGGATGAGGTGGATTTGAATCTCACCTCTAATACTATTTTTTTTAACTTGGGGAGAGTCGCTTAACTTCTGTGGAACAAATAAGATTGAACTACACCTCTAAAGCCCTTCAAATTCTTAAATCCACCATCTAGAGAGAGTAAAGAGATAAGAATTCTAGTGTCAAATCCGTAAGATGCTATCTTCGTTAACTTGGAGGGGCCTCAGTTTCTCATTACATAAAATGCAATTAACATTGATAATCTCTAATATCTCTTCCAGCTCAGTCAACTTCAATCCCTCTTAATCATCACATGCTCTAGGGAGAATGGATTCAAATTTAATTCAGTTTCTTCATAGTGTTAGCGGCAACAAGTTCATATCCAAATGCAGCATTGATACTCGATGAATCCTCATCTCAGCTGCTATTGATCTGTGACACAGTGATCATTTCCTTATTCCTTGGAGCATCAATGATGGACTGATGGGAAGTGGATTCTAATTCCTGACTTTGGGTAGGTTGGCCTCCAAAGTAATCTCTTTCTCCTAAAGCAAAAGAACTGAGGCAAAGAAATGAGATCTATATCTCTGAGTCACTTGTTGGCCTTAGAGGTAGAAATACTTTTCATGGGGAATTGCATTTGCAATCTTCCAGAGGCTTAGGCTCAGTGGCCAATCTTCAATTATAAATAAAACATTGTGTAATGCAAAAATACCATTTGAGAAGCTACTTCAAATAGGGTAAGGAAAAAGTCAATATTAGCAATAATAATATTGGACTTCCTCACAAGATGTTTAAGACTAGGATAGCCCAAGTCCAGGGGCTCTGGGGTTGCTAATACTTTTTTTTCCTTAGATTCCTGAAAGGGTCAGGAAGATTCAGCTCTGGATCTCAGAGATCCAGGATGGTCAAAAGCTGGGAGGAATAAGTCAGCAAAAGAAGTCAGGGTAAAACCAAGCAGGGCCAATCACCCTACCCAAAAGCTCAATAGCAGGGGGACCCTGATCCTGGCACAAAGGTGCAATTCAGGAAATATAGCTGGAAAGATGAGTAAATCAAAGAAAGCATTGACAAGTATCAAAAATTATCCCAAATCTAACTCCGTAAGAATTATAAGTAGAGACTCAAAAAATAGTTTGTACAAGGACTATATGAATGTTTAGAAAAAAACAGAGCAAGTGATAAAAAATGAAATAAGAGATACTGAGGAAATAATTGGAAGGTAATTGAGTAGTTTAGAAGAGAAATTGGTAAACCTTACCCAAGAAATGGAATCCTTGAAAACTAAAATAGACCAAACAGAATTCGATGACTCAATTAGATGGCAAGAAATGTAGGAAAACGATCAAAACTTTTAAGTTCAAACTAAAAGTAATAAAATTGATAAACATTAAAATAATAGTAATTTAAAATTAAATAAAAATATTATTAAAAATAACAGTTATTAGGGGGCTAGTCCATCCTCTCTTCTAACCAGTGACCCTATTTCTGCTTTCTGTGACTAATTAGAGAAAGGTCAAATCCCTATCCCATATGACACTCCTTCAGATACTTGAAGACAGTGATCATGGTCCTTTGAGCTATCTTTTCTCCAGATTCATTGTAATATTCTAACCTGCAAAGGATCCAGCTTTGTGTCTTTTGTGATTTTATGAACAAGTCATCTGTATCTTGATCTAAGTCATTGATAAAATCATCTCAAGGCAAAGAACATATCCCTGGAGAATATAACTGGAGCACTGTCACAGTTGACATGAACCATTAATAATTACCCTCCAAGGCTGGTCATATAACATTCCTTAGTTTCCACTATACCATCATCATATCCCTTCTCCACCCCTCCTTCCAAAGATAAGCTCATCATTAGAGAACTCATCATGATGAAGATTGCTTCAGCTTTGGTACTCACACCTCATAATTGTCGGTTGCTTCTGACCCTCTGATTGGAGGGGTAGAGTGCAGAGCACAGAACTCCTTCCTTAGCCTCCTTTTTGTAGAGGGCTCAAAATCCTGCTTGATTTAGACTCCATCATTACTATCATGTCTCACCCCAGGACTCCTTTCTTTTGTGTAATGTCCTCCCCCATTAGATTGTCAACTGCTTGAAGTCAGAGATTGTCTTTTACTTATTTATATTCCCAACACTTAGCACAGTGCCTGGCACATAGTAGGTGATTAGTAAATGTTTATTATAGTATAATTAAATATAAAGTAATGCATAATGCAATATATAAATATCATGAATTTAAAAGAGCAATTTATACCTATATATGTGGATATATATGTACTATTTACTTTTACTTATTTATCAGCAGTGAAATCTAGTTTGAATGAGTTACCACTTCTGTAATATCGTACTTTCTTCTACAGCTTTTCTGACTATGAACTTTCTACAT
Source organism: Phalanger gymnotis (assembly GCA_028646595.1). NCBI lineage: Eukaryota > Metazoa > Chordata > Mammalia > Diprotodontia > Phalangeridae > Phalanger > Phalanger gymnotis. The sequence goes on from CM053623.1 coordinate 192,378,681, forward strand.
CCCACCCTAATTTGGAAGACAATATAGGATCAATTCCAGCATTTCTAATCTCTGTAGCTTGTCTCTTTACCCTAGAACATCTTAGCTGATGTTCTAGGCAAGAAAGGCCTTTAGGTTCAGGCCGCATACCTGCTGTCTGAAATGAGGCCCTCCTCAGTCCTAGGCAGAGCTAATTGGTTTAGGTAGTGCAGTGGATAGCGTTCTGGGCCTGAAGTTAGGAAGACTCATCTTCATGAATTCAAATCTGGTCTCAGACACTTAATGTGTGACCCTCAGGAATTCACTTAACCCTGTTTGCCTCAGTTTCCTCATCTATAAAAGGAGATGGAGAAGGAAACAGCAAAGCACCCTAGTATCTTTGATAAGAAAATGACAAATAGATTCAGAAAGAGTTGGACATGACTGAAACAACTGAACAACAACAAAATATGTAGTATCTGCTTTGTCTAAAACATCACCTTTTTCCAGTTGCTTGTGGAAAGCAAGCTGGACTTCAACATTCTTAAGGTTCTCTTTCTTTTTTTTATAATTTTTTTTATTTTTAGTTTATAACACTCGGTTCTACATAATTTTGAGTTCCAGATTTTCTTTCCTCCTTCCCCCTCTCCCTCCCCAAGACGGCATGGAATCCGATATATCTTCCACGTATAACTTCACGTTGAACTAATTTACACACTAGTCAAGTCGTGGAGAAGAATTATGACCAATGAAATGAATCATGAGAAAGAAGAAACAGAACCAAAAAAACCCCAAAAACAAGAGAGAGAAAAAGAGGGGGAAAAAAGGCGAGCATGAAGTGTGCCTCAATCTACCTTCATATTTCATAGTTCTTTCTCTGGATGTAGATAGTATTCTCCATCGTGAGTCATTTGGAATTGTCTTTGCACCTTGTGTTGCTGAGAAGAGCAAAGTCTATCAGGGTTAGTCCTCACAGAATCCATATATCTGTGGTTATGTATAATGTTCTCCTGGCTGTGCTCCGCTCACTCAGCACTACATCGTGTAGGTTTTTCCAGGTTGTGAGATTCTCTTTCAATGAAGCATTTTTCTTCTGAATTTCTCCTTCTAATAGCTCTTTTGTATTGAATTGATGATATGTTACAATATCTAGCCATCTATAGGCCTAAAAATAGGAATTTGAATCCTTGCTCATGCCTTGGCTCTCTCTCATTTCTCTATTTCTTTTTTGATTTAGTTATTTCATATTTAAGTTTTTCTATGTGACTGTCTTGTCTGTGTTTAATTTTTGTTTCAGTGGTCTTCTAACATCCTTTACACACCAAATTTTTTTTTTCAGCAAAACTCTTCTATCTTTTTCAATTCTTAATGATAAGCTCAGGCCATTACTATTTTTCTTGATACAAGCTATTCTGGCCTCAGTTTCTTTTGATCTTTCCTTCAGTTATTCACCTCTTAGGTTTGTTGTATTTGTTCAGTCACGTCCAACTCTTCATGACCCCATTTGGAGTTTTCTTGGCAGAGATACTAGAGTAGTTTGCCATTTCCTTCTCCCACTCATTTTACAGATGAGGAAACTGAGGCAAACAGTTAAGTGACTTGCCCAGGGTCACACAGCTGGAAAGTCAGGCCATATTTGAACTCATTAAGATAAGTCTTCCTGAATCTGGGCCTGACCCTCTAATTGACTTTTTATCACTGCCTCGTATGCATTTACACCAGGAAATACATCTCATTTCCAGTTTCTTCCTGATGTTGGTATTCTTGAATCCAGTAGTTATAATCTAAATGAGGGATGAGGTCATTCTTTTTTTTTTCAGGGCAGATGATGCCTTTCACCCTAGTTCCATCTTTATTTCCTGATACTTTGGAATTCAGTTCTCACATACCAGTATCACATTCCTGTTTCACATGTATTCATCACTCCTGTGGTTATCCAGGTTATAGTTGTTAGAGAAGATAATTTGGCTGCTTTGCTTCTGCTGTGGTGATCTTGCATCAGACTTCAATGAATAATGTTCTTTTGGTCTTTCATCTTCACCAAAGAGAGAGAGAGAGACAGAGTCCGAGAGAGAGACAAGAGACAGAGACTGAGAGAGACAGAGAGAGAGTAAGGCAGAGAGACAGAGAGAGGGGGGAGGGAGGGAGGGAGAGAGAGACAGAGAAAGAGATGGAGAGGGAGAGGCAGAGAGAGGATTTTGTCTGGCGTTCCATCTTTCAACAAGTTCTTTATAAGCTTTGTCTTCAGATGTGTGACTCTGGATATGCTTCTATAACCCAACGCATGAGAAAATATTTGGAGCCACTTAAAATTTTATTTTCTCTGAATATGACTATTTGGTACATTCTTAGCCCATTGAAACTTTTTTATTTTTATTTTTTTACTTTTTCTACTAACTTTGGACGAATCAAATGGTTGTTCTGTGATAATGTATTTGGCCTAGAACAAGGGTCAGAGACTATGGCCCATTTGCCAAATCAAACCCGTAATCTGTTTTTGAATTGCCCAGTAGCTAAAAATGGTTTTTATATTTTGAAATACTGTACAAGCCATACTTGGCTCACAGACTACACAAAGAAAGGAAGCAAGATCGATTTGGCTGGTTGGCCATGATTGGCCCAATCCTAGACTAAACCATCCTTCTTTCCCTTTGTCCACTTGGGTCATTCTTTCAGGCTATATTCCTCTTGTGCCTTCTCAATACTGAGCTTTCCATTCTTATCCCAGATGTATGTCTTGGTTTTTCTTTGTGCTCATTGCTAACCTAGAAAATTCCATTTAAACACTCAGGCGAGGCCTATGCCTTAGGCCACTGCCAAATCTCATGATCCATGATTTCAGATTTTTCTGCTACCATAGAGACGTGAACCAATAGAGAAATGACCATCCTTGTCCTTAAACTATTAACAATTAGGCTGGAAATATCTCCTGCAAATGTGATCACTAGATGCACAGTGTTTAAATTGCTGGACTTGGAATCAGGAAAACCTGAGTTCAAATCCTATGTCATACATTTAATAGATTTGCAACTCTGCAAAATTCATTTCAGCTTACTCATTCTCAGTTTCCCCATCTGTAAAATAGAGATGATGATATTAACATTTCCCTTACAGAGTTGTTGTCAAGGTCAAATGAGATGTATGTTAAACTCTTTGCAAACATTAAAACATTATATAAATGTTGGCTATTATTCTTTTGTGCATTAAAAAGAAGAAGCATGAGTACCAAGTACCAAGATAAATGCTGAAGTCAAGAAGATCTGGGTTCAAAAGTGCTCACACTAACACATACTAACTTTTCTACCTTCAATACTACTTTCTACCTTCAATAAGGTAGACTTCCAAGTACCCAGGTGTCCCTCTAAGACTTAAATTAGAGATGAGTTGTTTATCTGTATTTCCACAGTTGTTTATCTGTATTTCCACACTGCTGTCTTACAGTGATAAAATATTAGCTGCCACTCCTCCTCTTTCTCTCAAAACACACACAGACACACACACACACACACACACAGATACACTCACTACATCTATAATAAATAGAAATCAGTGCAATTTAATAAAATTTTCCTAGGACTATTCTGAGAGCAGACAGATTGCTTTAAAAGGAATTGCTTAGGATAATGGGCCACGTTTGCTTCTTTTGTTATATCTAATGGTGGAACTAATTAAATAAGGCCCTTTTACTGCCCTGGTTTAGTTTCCTACCAAAGAATGACTAACAGATATTGTTTCTGCTGAAGCAACATTGCCCATATTCTAAAGTACTTTTCAAACATTTTGAAAGCATTTTTCTTTCCTCCAGGAGAGTACTGGAGGAGAGACAGGCTATAATTTCGTCACTTGCTATCCGTCATCGCAGTAGTTTGTGTTGTCTGATTTTTTTTTCCTGTGATTATTATTTTTCCTTAGAACAAAGTCTATACTTGAAATTTGGTCATGTCTGACTAGAGGTCACTGGCTCATGCCACTAAAAAGAAAAATCTAGATCATTTCGACGATAAAAGAACCTACAGAGATATTAGTTTTAATCTAATAATTTAAAATGTCTAAGTAGCTAGTGAGAGAGTTGTGATGTTTGAGTTAGTGAGCATTTTAAATCTTCCTTCCGAAACGTAGAAGTTCCCCTGCTATATGTGAATAAATAACATTGAATAAATAACACAGAGGGACGTTAATAATCATGCTTTTTAACTTTTGTAACACTTAAAAAAATACAATCTCTATTTGTCCAAAGTACCTTAACGTATTTTATCTAAAGTAGAAAAAAAAAGGTTCTTTCTTTCCAATAGACTTCAGCAACTTGATAAAACATTGGAAACTTGGAGTATATAGGTCCTTGAAATCAAACAGTACTGCCACTGAAAGGACAGCTGGTGGCAAAGCAAGCACTTACAATCTGTATTGTTGTTCAGTCATTTCGTTCATACCCAACGCCTCATGACCCTATTTGGAGTTTTCTTGGTAGAGATACTGAAGTGGTTTGCCCTTTTCTTCTCCAGCTCATTTTACAGATGAGGAAACTGAAGCAAACAGGGTTAAGTGACTTGCCCAGGGTCACACAGTGTCTGAAGCCAGATTTGAACTCATAAAGATGTCTTCCTAATTCAAAGCCCAGCACTCTGTCCACCACACCACCTAGCTGCCCCTTACTATCTGTGTAACTCTAGGCAAGTCATTTAACTCTGTTTGCCTCAATTTTCACATCTGTAAACTGAGCTGGGAAAGGAAATGGTAAGCCAATCTAGTATCTTTTCCAAGAAAAACCCAAAAGGGGTCACGAAAAGAAGGACGTGAATGAAATAAGTGGACGACTAAACGCTGCCATTGAAATATCATATGAGGTTAAAAAAATAAAAGCAAGGATAGTAGTGATAATATCAGACAAAGTTAAAATTAAAATAGATTTAATCAAAAATAAAAACCATAAACTACACTATGTGTCAGCAATATTATTTGATATTGTTTTAGATCATTACAATACCTAGACAATAGTATAAAATACCTGAGATATACCTGTCAAAACAGAGATAGGAACTATATGAACATAAATGTAAAGCATTTTTTGTAGAAATAAACCCAGATCTAAATAATTGCAATAATGTTAATTGTTCATAGGTAGGGAAAGCAATATAATTTTTAAATGATAATTTTACATAACTAATCTATTCAATGTCATCCCAATTAAATTCTAAAAAAAAATTAAGGGTTTAGAAAAAGTAACAAGCTTCATTTGGAAATGCAGGAGGTCAGAAACTTCAAAGAAACCAGGAAAAAAAGATATAAAGGAAGTAGATTCACCATTATCAGACCTAAAAGTATATTATAAGAGAGATGTTGAAGCATAAAAAGGATAATTTAAATTATTTTCAATTAAAATTTTCTTATATAAATAAAATCTATGTACCCAAGCATAGAAAGAATGCAGAAAATTGGGGGAAAAAACTTTCATAGTCAATGTCTCAGATAGGTTGATAGTTGGGTTAGAATGCTGCTGTGGAGTAGGACGTGATGATCTGGTTGATTTAGAAAAACATGAAAAGACTTGGAGCTATGAAGGGAGATGCTATCTACCCTCAGAGAAACAGATGACAGGTGGAAATAAGCATAGTTTGGTCTTACATATATGTGTATGTGTGTATATATGCATATGTGTATAGATATCTATGTAGGTGTGTATGTATACACATAGATATAGATATATATCTATATTTAATTGTAGCCTCCTTTAGGTCTGTGGGAGAGGGGAAAATAAAGTAAAAAGTGCACAGCAGAGAACAAAGGAAAATCAACAAGGAAGCAAGGAGAAGCTGGGCAGCTTTCAAAGCAATATGTAGTATTTATTGTATAGGTTTTCTTGAAATGGAAATTTATTGTTTTCTGTTAAATCTTCTCCTATGGTCTGCTGCGTACATGACAATGTTGTTTTTTTTTCTTTTCTTATTTTGTATATAAGTTTAAAATAAAATATTAAAAATATTAAAAAATGAAAAAAAGAAATATCATCTGAGGATCCCTCTGAACCTTTTAGATGTTTGGATAATCTTCATGTCTTCTCTCTGGCCTGCTCACCATTTCTTTCCTGCTACTTAATCAGACAGGTTAACCTTCTCTTTCTGGTCGAAATATAGGGTCAGATATATTTGCATTGTGTATTATCTTTTTATTTTTTTAAGCCAGAGGTGGAGGTGTGGGAGGAGAGAACATTGGTCAGATTATGAAAAAAGTACAGAAACTCTGCCAAGTGCTTTCTAGTAATCATTAGCCTCTTCCTTCATCTCTGGGAAACTCTGGGGTCATAGGAGAGGTGCTGCAGTGAAGTGGACAGAGCTTTGGGATTTGGAGTTGAGAAGACGTAGGTCAGATGCTGATTCTGGAAACTTCATTAGCCCCTGGTTAGATCACTTCAGTGGCTCTGAACTACAATTTCTTCATCTGTATATTGGGGAAACAGTATTCACTTCATACCTGTCATAAAGGTCAAAGGAAATACTTTATGTAAAGCACTGTATATATGTGAAACACTGCTGTTATTATGGTTGGTTTTGTTTTTATTGTTGTTTCCACTGATATAAGCCTCTGGCTTTAACATTGAATAACTATGATTTAGGTCTCAAAGGGTTTTCTGCTGTATTTACTAGATGGGGTAGATATGATTCATTTTGGTGTGTGAGGAGAGTGATATACCACCCCTGTAGCTCAGAAGCTCTAGGTTAAGCTCTCTTGATCATGAGCTGGGAAACTTTGAGTGAGTCTCAACTCTCTTCATTATAATGGAGCTAATGGAGAATTTCCAAGCTCCTTCCTCCCTCCCTTCCTCCCTTCCTCCCTTCCTTCCTTCCTTCCTTCCTTCCTTCCTTCCTTCCTTCCTTCCTTCCTTCCTTCCTTCCTTCCTTCCTTCCTTCCTTTCTTCCTGTTTTCCTTTCTTTCAGAAAAATTCTCTGTAGCCTGTAAGCTTTATAGTAATATGGAAAAAGCTGATTGAAACAGGCAGGGCTTGTATTCAGATCTTGCTCTTGGCACTTAGTTCTTAGTTGACTTTGAACACTTGTTCAAAGTATCCACTTCAGTATCCCTGAGCCTCAGTTTCCTCATCTTTAAAACAAAAGGTTTAGATTAGATGGCCTCTGAGGGCCCTTCCCACTGTGGATCAATGATGCTCTAGATAAATCTTCACTCTTATTATATGTCATCTTCCAGGATAGCAGAGAAACAGTTACCTATAAATTCTAAACTTTTAAGTTATTGCTTAGCAATCTCATCTTACCAGTGCCCTGCTTGCAGTTATTTCATACCTGCCATGCCAGCCTTAGTATTATTGTCCCTACATACTAATTAAGTTCTCCCTTCTCTTTCTAGAACCTCTATTGTGATGTCTTTCTTGTGGCTGTCTGGTTGGCTCAGTCATGTCTGACTCTTCATGATCCCATTTGGGGTTTTCTTGTCAAAGAAACTGGAGTGTTTTGCCATTTCCTTCTCCAGTTCATTTTACAGATGAGTAAACTGAGGCAAACAGGATTAAGTGATTTGCCCGGAGCCACACAGCTAATAAGTGTCTGAAACTAGATTTGAACTCATGACAATGAGTGTTACTGATTCCAGGTCTAGCCCTCTACCCACTGGACCATCTAACTACCCAGTATCTTTCTTACAGTGGCGTATGTGGTTCACTCAATATTGGCATGCTTCTCCCCTACCTCCTGCTTTTCATTCCTTCCTCTGGTTCTGCAACTTGTCCTACTCCTTATGTTCAACCACTAATTCTAATTCACCAAAAGTTTCTGAAGCCTTTTTATCTCAGAATTTTTATCTGCAGCCATAAGGTCCTAAGCTTACTGTGGTGCCCATTTACACCTGCTAAAATTGCTAGAAGTGTTAATATCAGTCACCCTTCTTGCCATTTTAAAGAGCACTGACTTCCCTTTGAGAAAAATGTTATGGCCTCATTTTCTTGCACTTATAAATAAATATCTAGGCACCTATTTGAATTGTCAAAACTAATGGTGATAGGCAATAAATCAGGCTCAGAATTTTAGTTAAAAAGTGAATGAATTTTAACTTTTACAAGTTCAGTTCATAACAATTGGCAATGTTTTTCTGAAGACATCTGCCTATACATACACACATAGACATATGTATGTACATATACATATAAATGTGTATATGTATATGTTATATATGTATTATGTATGTATGTGTGTATCACTAGTTGCTTTGAATAAAATTGAAATCATGAACATACACATATCATCATTTAAGGAAGTAGACGGGAACTGTAATATGTTATTAATCCTAAAACTAAAGGTCACTTCATGAGTTACCTTCTGATTTTTGCTTTTGACTTAGTTTTTTGTCTTCTTTTAAGATGTTTTCTCTTTATCTGACAGTTTAGCCTTAGACGGGAACTTCATGTGAATGGCAACACTTCTTTGAAAAGATAGAGGGCAAACAGTCAAACAAAGAAAAAAAAATTCAAAAAATGAGTTTTGGCAGCCTCCAAATCCAGTCTTACGAGCCAGTAGGTTAGTGAGCAGCTTCATTATATCAGTAAGCTAGCATTCCTGTTTCCAGGTGGACATCTTCAACTCAAGTGAGTGGGCAAGGATGAATTGTTGTAGTGATAGCTGGTTGTGGTTGTGTGGTTTGTCCTTCATTCTTGAAGAAGACCATGATATCAAGAAGATGATGCCATGACTTTCTTTTGTGTTGGATTTGAGTGAGGGAGGGCTTTGCAGAGCCATTAGCTTCACTTTCTCCTCCAGAGCCATCTGGTTCCAATGGCCAGATGTAAATCAGGAAAACTGGAGATGGGCCTGGATGCAGTGGGGGGCCTTACTTTGCCTTTAATAACCTCAGGTCTTTCTGAGTTCTCACTTTGACTGAGGCAATGCACATTCAGTGATTAGGCTTATTTAAGAAGTGAGTCAAGGGATAGCCCCTTTAATAATAATAATTTTAAAAAGTCAAACTAGGAGGGGAAGACCCAGGTTGCTGGCCTAAAGAGAAACAATTACCCTTTATGTTTCTCTTTTGGCCAGTGATAACTGGACTAAGCACACAGAGGAAGAGTTTTCAGTGGCCACCCCTTCTCCCTTTCTTTAAGCAAGCTTAGAGTTTCCTTGATACTTACCAACAACATTTCATAGATCTACTTCATGAAGAGACCTCAGAGATCATCTTCTCTAGCTTCCTCTCCAACCCATTTTACAGAAGAGGAAGGAAACTGAGATCCACAGAGATTATGTAACTTGCCCAAGATCCCATAAATTGTGTCAAAGACAGAGGCGAATTCTGGAATGGAGCCCTCCAACATGGAAGCCCATGCTTTTGTCATTGCATCCAGCTGCGCCCCAAGGATTTTTCATTCTCACATGGTAATACACTCCTTCTCTCCCTCTACCTACCAATAGTGTTTCCATGTCTGTACGGATACATTGGTGACCCAGAATGAAGTGTCTCATTGTTCATTACACCAACGACATAAATAAATAGTAGACAAGGAAGTAAATGGATCTAGACCTCTTGAAGCTGGTTTATGCTAATTTAACCTGTTTCCCTACAATCTGTGGATCACATTTCTTTTTTAATTTGTATATCACCTAAATTTCCCCTTGTATGCTTCCCCTTCAACTCCCAAAGAGCCATTCTGCAAAACAAAGAATATTTTTTCAAGGAAAAATAGAAACAAAGAAGAGAAAGAAATCAGTAAAATAAATCAGTACCTTGAAAAATACCAGAAAATATATGTGACATTACACATTTGTGGAACCTTCTGATTCTGCTAACTAGTGAGGGAAGTTGTTTTCTCATATCCCTTTTCTGTGGGTGTGCTTATCCCTTGTAATTATGAACTGTATTTTTAAAGCAAAGACAGACACACCAAAAAGACTGCTTTGACTTTGGATAAAAGGGTTTTAGATACTTAGACATCTATCTATCTGTGTGTCCATCTGTCTGTCTATCATCTTTCTTTCTACCTACATATGTATATTATATGTATAAAGGATATATATGTACATATATATGTGTGTGTATATGCATATATATATATATGTAATAGGGGTATTTTTAAATTTTGGGACAAATGGGAATAAAGGGCACAGGTCAGATTTAGCCAGTCCTAACTGGGAAATGTAATATCCATACTCCTAGAATCTTGTCCTAAACCTAAGGAATAGTGCACACATTACTGCTATTCAATTCATACTAAACATTCCCCACTCATTTTACTGAGCATCATTTAATAGCATGTCTGCAAACCAATCCTTTCCGTGCTCCCATTCTGTTAGCTGTTTTCTTTTGTGTTTGTGATTCAGAGTAATCTGAGCAGATTTCAGCTAGAATTAGCATCTGTGTTGAGACAAACAATGTGTTAGTGTAGTGAGACCTATCTTAGTCTCATTCTTGGAATTGTTAATTGAATTGGGATAAATATAGGTGAGCAGGATTTTTGTTAATTAGATGTGGAAATTCTCTAGAGGATGAGCTTTTTAAATAGGTGAAGGCAGATAGGAATTGAAAAACAAAGAAATGTAACTCCCAATAGCTTTAAGAAGGGTGATTTGTCTTTATAGAGAGATGCTTTAAATGGGCCAGGCTAAATTAGAAAGCTGAAATGGAAAAATAAATATATACTACAAATACTTATATACAAAACATTGAATTTGAAGAAAAATTAAACTTTTTAAAATGGTTTATTTTACATTTCTATATAAGGATACTTTATGGGATCAAAGCACTTTTCCATTTATAATTAATCATATTACTTTTATGAGCCCATATTTTTACAACGATTACAAAGCTCTTTACTCCAACCACACTATGACGTAGGTAGAGCAATGATCAACTATCATTAACGCTATTGTACCAATGAAAAACTAAGTCTAAGAGTAACTATTCCAACCTCACACAGCTACCGAACATTAAATTCAAGTAATTCAAGTAAATTTAAGACTAGAACTGAGGTCTGACCGTCTTGCACTACTTCACTATACAGGAAATGATAACTCTTTCACTAGACCTCCAGAGTCCATGCCCTGACCCCTATTCCTGGGCAAGTTAATCCACTCAGTTTTGGAAGATGAGTCTTCTTCCTTCTTTCCCTAAATGCTCACTGGCTTTTCCAAGGACACACAATCAGTATGTGTCAAATTCTAAACTCGAACTCGATACCTCTCTATCTAATGCAACATGCTACCTCTGTGAAAGCAAGAAAGTCAGTGATTATTGTCTCTACTTTATAGATGAGAAATGCAAATCTCAGGCCCAACCACATCTAGAGCTATCTTGGTACAGAAAGGCATCTTAAAGAAGTTTCTAAGTATAAAAATAATTTAAATTCAGAATATATATGTTTGCAGAGAAGCTGCTAACATGCATTGCCAGAGGGAATTCCCTCATCGATGAGCTCCATACACAATTAAAAACCACTGTTTCATAATTATCCCTGTAAATCCATTAGTGTAGTGTTCTTACACTTCTTGATATCTTCCCACAATCCTTAGTAGAGTGTTTGTACACAATTGGTGCTAAAAAAAATCACTGATGATTTAGATAAAAACTAAACATTCATTTAAATAGAAAAAATAATGTGAAAATATGTGAATATGTATGCATATATGTTACATACCATATATGTAAATATATGAGTACACACATATCTAGGATTAGCTCCAGTGACCTTTCAGTTCACTTAGCATCAGTTATGTGACTCTGTGTGAATCACTTAACCCTGGTGCCTCAGTTTCCACATTCATACAATGAGCTAGAGAAGGAAATTGCCAAACCACTCCAGTATCTCTGCCAAGAAAACCCTAAAGGAAAACTTTATTTTTTTTTATTTTACCAGAACACAAATACAGAATAGAGAAAAGAAGCAAAAACATTATCATAAACTTAAATATTGAAACTTAAAGATGAAGTAAGAAAGAAAAAAAAGCATGTCATGTGCATAGCAGAACATAAGAGAGGATTCAAAATATGTAAAAATAAATTTTCATTTCAAGAAAGCCTGTATGATAAATAATACATCTTGTGTTGAGAATTGTCCATCTTTTCTTTGCTTCCTTGTGTTTTCTTTTGTTCTCTGCTGTACACTTTTTATTTGTTCTTTTTTCCCCTCCATATATATAAGTATGATGAGAAAAACTCATAGGAATATGATAGTCAAGTTCTGAAACCCTCAGGTCAAGGATAAAATATTAAAAACATCAAGATTAAAAATTTAAATATGGTGGTGCCACAATTAGAATTACACAAGACCTAACAGCAGAGACACTAAAGGAGTGCAGATCTTGGAACAAAATATATTGAAGAGCAAAAGACCTGGGTTCTTCTGGTGAAAATATCATACCCTGCAGAGCTAAGTATTATCTTGAATGAAAAAAAATGGGCATTTGACAAACCCTCAGAATTTAAAGACTTTGTTAAAAAAAATCCTCAACTTAGTAGAAGATTTGACATATAAGAACCAAGAGAAACATAAGGTACATATCAAAGGCTGACTATAAGGGATTCATAAGGACAGACTGTTTGCCTTTTATATAAAATAAAATGTAAAATGTTTGTCTAAGGTTCTTATTAATAATTGTTGAGCACATAAGAAAGAGGGGGATAAACCTGATTATGATATGAATTTAAAAAGTAAAACCATTTAGAAACAGCTAAAAAGAGTAACTATACAAAAGAGGTGCAAGAGGAAGAAAGGATACAGAGGATTTAGATGGGGGAGGAGGGCTGGTAGTTCTGGTAACCTACTTTCATCGGGAATAGGTTTAAGAGGGAAGAATATGTATATATTTAGAAGAGTACAAAAATCTTCTAAATTTAGGAGAAATAAAATGGTAGGGGTATAGTCAGTGGGGAGAGGACAAGAGAGAGATTAGGATAAGAGAGGGATTTTTAGAGGGGAGAATGAGGGAATAGTTAAAGGGTGTTTAGATTAATGGAATGGGGGGATAGGGGAGGGATCCTTAGAGGGGGGAAGGCAAGTAATAGGAGGGCAGGGTGGTTGGTGGAGGAGGGAGGTAGGCAAGTAATAGGAGGGCAATGTAGCAGGCAGAAGTAAAGTAGAGGAGGCAGGAGGGATATGAAACAAGAGATATGCACAAACATAAAAACAAAGATCAGGAGTAGAGTATGTTTGGGAAAGTATATGTCTATATATACACATGTATATATGTATAAGCATATTTATATATCTGTATGTGTATGTATATATCAAGAAACACCTAAATTATATTGTAGCCTTCTGCGGGGTTGGGCGGAGGGGAAAAAAGAACAAAGTTTAAAAGTGCACAGCAGAGAACAAAAGAAAACACAAGGAAGCAAAGAAAAGATGGGCAGTTCTCAACACAAGGTGAATTATTTATCATAAGGCTTTCTTGAAATGAAAATTTATTGTTACATATTTTGAATCCTCTCTTATGTTCTGCTATGCACATGACATGCTTTATCTTTCTTTCTTACTTTGTATTTGTTTCAATATTTAAGTTTATGATGATGGTTTTGTTTCTTTTCTCTACTCTGTATTTGTGTTCTGGTAAAAAGAAAAAAAAAGAAAAAACCCTAAATGGGGGGGGGCAGCTAGGTGGTGCAGTGAGTAGAGCACCAGCTCTGGAGTAAGGAGGACCTGAGTTCAAATCCAGCCTCAGACACTTGACACACTAGCTGTGTGACCCTGGGCAAGTCACTTAACTCCAATCGCCCTGCATTCCCCTTCAAAAAAAAAAACACTAAATGGGGTCATGCAGAGTGAGACACAACTGAACAGACAAAGCAACAAAAACATTAGATTGTAAACTCCTTAAGGGCAAGTAATGGCTCCTTTTTTTAAAGTTGCATCCCAAGAATGTAATGATGTGGTTGGAACATAGTTTACCCTAAATAAGTGATTTTTCATCCATTCCATATTTTTGGTGTAACCTCATCCTCATGAAGGCATGAACCTTGTGAAGATGGAAAGGCTTTGTATCCGTGCTTAAGTGTTGAAATGAATTTATCTTCTCTAAGGACCAACATAGCTTAGCAATGGGGTGGTAACTTTTTTTTTTCTTTTTGTCACAATGACTAATTACAAAAACCTTTCTACTAAGCCTTAGAGGGGCTTTGAGATACATCAGTGGAAGAAACACTTACATGCATAATATTACAAATTCTGGAAATGTTACAAGTATTGGCATACAGCTTTCTGAATATAGAGTCAGGCAAACAAGATTATAAATTCATCAAGGATAGGAGAAGCCTGGATTTTACTTGTTTGCATCTACCAACAGCACATGGCTCTTTTAATATGACATCCTCCAAATAGGTATGGAGAAACAGTGTGGTGCCTGGGAAAGAATGCTAGTATGGAGTGAGAGAATCTAGGTTCCCATCCTAGCTTTTCCACTTAACTGGACCATCTTTGGGACCTTGGCACTATCTGTTAACTTCTCTAAGCCTCCAATTCTTTCTTCCTTCCTCAGAGTCCATTATCCAGTGACACTAGCCTTCTTGCTCATCCTTGCTTGTTCCTGCTCCACATTCTTTTCCCCAGCTCTGTGAATTTTCAAAGACTGTCCCCAAACCTTCAATATTCTCCTTTCTCATCTCCAGCTTATGGCTTCTCTGGCTTCCTTCTCAGCTAAACCCCCTACCTTCTACAAGAAGCCTTTCTCAGTCCACTTTAATCACAGTGCCTTCCCCCTGAGATTAGTTTTAATATGTCCTTTTTCTTGTTTGCATAAAGATATCTGTGTGATGTCTCCCTCTCTAGACTATAAGCTCCTTGATAGCAGGTACTGTTTTCTGCTTGTTTATCTTGCTTTATTCTGTCTTGTTTGTCTTTATTTGTATCCTCAGCACTTAGTACAGTGCCTGGCACAGAACTGACACTTAATAAATGCATGAAGATTAATGGACTCTTAAAAATGAGTCTGAACAAAGTGATTTCTTAGATTCTGTCTCTAAATCTCATGATTGTATATAGAATTCACCAATAAAATTGAAATTGCTTTACTTACTAATGACTTCACAAGTATATGCTTTAATTAGCTTTTGTAAATCAAAGAACCACCTTGTTATGTAGTTTTCTAATTAACTACCATCTTAATCTGAGAAAAAAAATGTTAAATCAGCAATAGTTTATAAACTTACTATATTACCTTTGACAAGGGAATTCATGTTTTAATTAGAGACTGGGCTAGATTACTCTTGATGTCCTGACTCCTGTTACCATGCTATAATTCCATGTCTTTACCATGGTCACCAGATCAGTAAGTAATACCCTGGCATTTTCAAATGAAGTGCCTTGTTTTCTCCATTTTACCACACTGTGCCTAAGCATTCTCTGGAGTGTACTATTTTTTTTCTTTTTCCTAGTGTTGCAATTGAGATTTTAATGAAACAATAAACCGAGGCAGATATCTAAGCAAAATAATATTAATTAGTAGGAGCATGCTACCTGTCAATAAATGGGTCAGCAGTTTGATTCCATTTATGCCTGAACAGTTCCCCCTTATATAAAGTTTGGGGATAGAACAAAGAACAGAACAGGGTAGATGACATGAGATTAAAGGCAACATTGTTGTACAAAGCTGAGGTGCAGGGAACAACTTGATTTGTTGGAAATTTGGTAATGGGGACTAGCAGTGACCCCCATCCTTCTTTTCTTATGACACCAAGAAGTGCTCATTGTTTGAGTCCAAGTGTGAGATAGCCACCCAGACTTTTGGACAACAAACCAGACTTATCTGAAGGATAGTTTGGTAGTTCGGTAGAGTAAAGAGTTCAGGACAAAACTCCCTTGCTTTCTCACACATTCCCCAAGATTAGCAAGATTCCTTGAGGCAAGAAGAACTGGATTTTTAAACAGCCTGTTATAGGCCAATTCTGAGACAAAGAAGCAAGACTTTAGTAGTTACAGGACAAAATCAATTAATTGTAAATAGGATCAATAAGAAAATGATACAGGATCAATGTTAACCTCACTAGAGAATATTAGGCAGTCAGTTAATGGAACCCTTCACAGCATCTGATTTCTTCACAGTAACTGGTTTGAACTTTCTCCCCAAAAGAGAAGGGGAAAATTTGTCTGCTACCTTCAGGCTATTGTCCTAAGAAACTGTCAGTCCATCATTAAGCTTTGGACCCACCAAACTAGAGAACTAAGCTATTATATCTAAGACAGGTTATGGTTTAATGGAAATAGGATGGATTGGAATTTCAGGGACATAAATTCTGGAATTATCTCTTTGTTTGTTTTAATGTGTTATTGATATTTCTTTTTTTGTACCACAGTCATTTTATAGTACACTTTCTGATATAATTCTCTTTTGTAACAAATAAATTCTGTTAACTTACATAACAACCATAGTTTATGTCAAAACACTGCATTTAGGGAGGCAGAGCCAAGATGGCGGCTGGAAAGCAGGGACTAGCGTGAGCTCCCCGCCAAGTCCCTCCAAAAACCTATAAAAAAATGGCTCTGAACCAATCCTAGAACTGCAGAACCCACAAAATAGCATTGGGAATAAGGGCTCTACCCCAGGATAGCCTGGATGGTCTCTGGGTAAAGTCTATCCCACATGGAGCTGGGAGCAGAGGGGAGCGGAGCTGAGTGGAGCAGAGCCCAGCAAGGACTGCACAGACCAACCAGACCAGGAGCTGGGTAGAGCGAGCCCTAGCGCCCTGAATCAGTGAGCTGCGGCAGTTACCAGACTTCTCAACCCGTAAACACCAATGACAACAGAGTAGGTTAGTGGGAGAAGCTGCTGGGGACTGGGATAGAGTTTGCAGTTCAGCCACCACCCCAGGGGCAGCAGAGGTGGGGCAGCTACAGAACTACAGCTGCAGTTGCTTCTGGCCCCAGGCCCACCTGGTGGGAGGAATTAAGTGGTGGATCAGAGCAGGAGTGAAGAGCCTGCTGAAGATCTAAGTCCAGTCCAGGTTGGGGGTTCTTAGGGAAGGAGGAGTGCTGGTTTGGCAGACCTGGCACATCCCCCCAGGCTT
>CM053623.1:192396127-192423050 GCA_028646595.1 Phalanger gymnotis
TGAGGAAACTGGGGGTAAATGATTGAAATGCTTTGCTTATAGCTGTCAAACTTGTTAGCATAAGAAGACGGGTGGGTCATGTGGTAAGGTTTAGTGATGTGTGCTCATTTTCCCCTCTGGTATGCTCATAGTGTCAAAGGAAAGTGAGGAAGGCCTGCGGGAATAGTAGGTTGACTTAGGATATGGCTGACTCATGCAGGATGGGGAAGTATAGATGGATCGTAATCAGTACCATCGTAGGAAATGCCCAAACTAATGAGAGCACAGATCCATCTGAGTGCTTGAGTCCCCTGTGCTCTTCTTTTGTACAGAAAAAATAATGGGGGCACCTAGGTGATACAGTAAAAAGAGCACTGGCCCTGGAGTCAGGAGGACCTGAGTTCAAATCTGGCTTCAGATATTTGACACTTAATAGCCTGTGAACCTGGGCAAGTCACTTAACCTCAATTGCCTTGCCCCCCCCAAAAAAAAATAAGAAAAGAAAAATTAACGGAAATACCTTCCCCTCATGTGTTCCCATCATGCACCTCTTTATTGCCTTTTGAGGCAGCCATAACTCCCATTTTTAATGTAGCTATTTCTAATTGTAAGCTTTGTAAGCACATTGAATAATGGTAGCTCAAAGGCATATATTTGTCAGCTGGTGAGATTATCAGATTTCAAAAACTTTCATGTTTAAACAGTGTCCCAAATTAGGTTATTACATTGATTTTTCTAGTCTTTTAATAGTAACAAATGTTGGGTTTTTTTTAAAGGAATAACTATTGCATTAATAATCAAGTTAGTTCATCCTAATATTTACACCTAATATTATGTCATGTGCTATTTCAACTTAACACCCTTTTTGTGATTATATTACCATGATTTAAATTTTAACTGAAGAGCCAATGATACAGAAAGTAGGCTATGACTACAAAAATTTAACAGCATTCATTTAGAAAGTAAATGAGTTTGTATATTCAGTATGAATCTTGAAAATATGGATTTCATTCTTAGCATTATTCTGGCTAACACTGTATCAATTTGGAGATTAATTACTGATTGCTTCCTTCCACTTCATCAGAATCTAAGATTTAGAACCTTAAAGGTCATATAATCCAATCCCCTTATTTTACAGATGTGAAAACTGAAGGTCAGATAATAGAGGATTTTTCCCAAACTCATGGTTTATTTTGTTTTTTGGTTTGTTTTTTTTTTTAAGTAAAAGCACTAGGACTAGAACCCAGGACTTCTAATTCTAAATCTGGTGGTCTTTCCCCAGTACCATGCTGCCACTCCGGTGCCAAAAATTTTAAATTCATAAAAATGACCTGAAATTTTAAAAAGATTCAGCACTCTAAATTTTTCAGGTATTTCTCATCTAAAGAAGGATTTGAAAGTAAGTCTAGAAGGCACAATCCTAATGCCATCCAAACAATTGGTACTATATTAGCAATGAAGGACAAAGTTTTAGCCCAAGTATTGATTATCTTTTCAAAAACAGTTTCTGTCAAATTTCTGTGAGGTTGATTGTGTTAACTTCATATGCCCTGATACCAGTTGTGATAATTAATCTTTGCCTTTGCATTCACAGCCCTCATCCATTTTGTTCAATGAAGAAAGGGGGGAAAAGGGGGTGGAGGGACAAAAGTAATTTCTTAGCGAAGATCCATTGCGTATAGAAAACAGACCTGAAACTAATCATGGAAACTGTAGTATTTAAGTATATTAACTTTTTATTTAGAAAAATAATAATAATTATCTGTTTTTCATAGGAAATATATATATATATATGTATGTATGTATGTATATGTAAGACCTAGGAATAAAATGAATTAACAGTATCGTCTGCTAGGAAAACTTTAAAGTTATAATAGAAATTAACTGAATATCAAATTTCTGGCTATACGATCTTGTTTTCCAGATATTATCAATGTTTTTTGAGCCAATCCTTTTGTTATTTGCAACTTTATACCCTGTTCCCCTCCCTCCTTCACAGATTACATGCTTTTCTTTTGCAGATTGTTGCTTTGCGGGAACAAAATGCTCACATTCAAAGGAAAATGGCATCTGGAGAAGGGTCCACAGAGTCAGAACATATGGAGGGGATGGAGCCTGGCCAGAAAATCCATGAAAAGGTTAGCCATTCCTTACTTATTCTTTTATTGGCTTTGTTTCCTGCCATAGCATTTGCTATAAACATCAGCTATGAAAAGTACTTAATGCATACTTCATGGCTTCTTCTAACCAAAACCCCATGACACTTTTCTTTTCTTCTGTATTTAAATATAAAGACATCGTGCAAATGAATTTAGTCTTAGATGAATACATTGATGAAAAACTTTAGTCACTTAATGGCTTTCATGAAACTAAGACAAATAGCAGTTGAACTTGAAATTTGAAGGAAAAAATAAGCAAGAATTTTTATTCATAAAAAAGTGTTTATTGAGTACCTACCATGTATTGAAAGACAGCACAGCATAGTCCGTAGAGTTGGGAAGATGGGGGGTTAAGTCTCATGCTGGTTATATGGCAATAGGTTAGCTACTTTACCTCTTGATATTATAGACATCTCTTTCTTTATATAAATTGCAAATAGGTTGGCATCCTATACTGATAGAGGGAGTTTCCTCATCTGAGAGCAACCTTTATCAGTGGAATCATAAGCACATTGCCTGTTTTTATCTTACTCTGTGTATCGACAACAATAAAAAGGATGAATCAATTATGATAGTCCTTAGAACACTGATAGAAAAGAATAACGGTAATGAGTAGAGTAATGACTGGTCCTCAGACTTTCTATTTGAAACCAAATAAAAAAAGATGAGAATGAAATAGCAACTGAGATTGATATAGTACCTTAAGGTTTTCATTGTTTCATATATTTTTATGCCATTTGAACCTCAAACCACCTCGTATATAAATTCTACAGGTTAATATCCCCATTTTACAGATAAGGAACTTGAAGCCTAGAAATTTGATTTTGCCTTGGTTCCATAGCTAGTAAATATAAGCAGTGGGGTTTGAACCCATATCTTTCCTGAATACCGATGCAGTACACTTTCTACTGTCCCATACTGTCTTTTTATATAAGGTATAGTGATCAATTCCAAGTGGAAATTTATAAAAAGTGTGATCACAGGAAAAGGATGAATCAAACATGATAAAGAACATTTATTTATTAATCAACATAGTGAGAAACATAAATGAAATAGTTGTGAGCGCCTACTGTATACCACCTGGACAGAAAGAGGAAACATGATGATTTTGAAACCATAACAAAATTGATTAAATTCTGTACTTTATTCTAAGGATTAGCAAAGAATTGATGACTTAAAAAGAAATCATCGAACCTAGAGGGCACAAGACCACTCCCCCGTTAGAATGCGTTGCCTGATAAAGGAGAGAAAAAACTTTGTTCACTCCGTTACATACTCTAAATTGGGGAGAAGAAAATTCCAAAAGTTTCAGAGAAAGGAGAGTATGATTTAGTTTCTTTTGTATACATTATAAAAGTTTATAGCTAAAATTGGCCAAAGATGAATGAGAAGCACCCAAGAATAAAGTTCTGAAGATGGAAACAGAAGTAGCTTTAATGAAGATGAAAAAGGGATATTTTCAGAAGAGATTAATGCTGATACACAAGGATCTCATCAATCAACTTAATTTTTTAAAAAAGGTAAGTATAAAAGACAATAGGTAGGGCATCAGAGGATGAATTCAAAAGAAAAGAATGGTCCTAAAAGAATAATACCAAGATATAAAATAAAGAATGAGCTGAGGTTGACAATAAATTTCAGGAGCATTGAAAAAAAGGCCTTTTTAGCTTTATTAGGGGAAGCTAAGGATCAAATAAGTCTTAGGTACGTTAAATTAGATGGGTAGAATCATAATAGAACACAAAGAAATAACAGAGTTACTCAGCTTCTAATTTTATATACATTTTTTCTGGTAAAAAGGAGAATTTTTGTTTTTTTAATGATTTAAATTAAAAAAACATTTAAGGCAGCTAGCTGGCACACTGAGTAGAGCACCAGACCTGGAGTCAGGAGGACCTGAGTTCAAATGCGGCCTCAGACACTTGACACATGTACTAGCTTTGTGACCTTGGGCAGGTCACTTAACCCCAATTGCCCTACCAAAAAACAAAAAAAGAAAAAACATTTATTTTCTCTGCCTTCTACCCTCCCCAAACTGAGAAATTAAAACAAAACCCTTGCCACAAATATGTATATTCAAACAAAACAAAATCTCACAGTGGGCTTGTCTAAATTTTATGACTTATTCAATGTCTCAAATCCACTCTCTGCCAAGAGTTAAGTACCATTTTCAGCATGAGCCCTATGAAATCACTATTTGTCTTTGAAATGATCAGAACTTTTAAGTCTTTCAAATATTTAGGAAATGTTATCATATAAAGCGTTCTTCATAAGAAAATACTCTGTATCAGTTTGTGCAAGTTTTCCCAGGTTTCTTTGTTCTGTTAAAAATAAAATGATGAAAGGGGTTGATCTTTGGATTGGGAAGAACAGAACAAAAAAGTTTAATGGGGAGTTGAAATTCAAGAAAAGTAAAATGATAATCTGGATTCTTCTAAAGCCATTCTCAGTAAACTGAGGTATGTAGCCCCAGAAAGTCCATATCCTGAGATCCTTAAAGAACTGTCTTATGTGAATAGTAAAATACCATCAGTGACCTTTTAAATATTGTGGAAAATATAAGAGGTTTTTCTGGAAGCAAAAACTACTGCTGCTTTAAAAAAAGTTTTAAGTTAAAAATACTAAAAAAATATTTAAATGATGGAGAGTATCTCTAGAGTCGTGAATCTTCTGAAAAAGGGATTGACGTAATTGGATCTCAGAAATGCAGAAATGGAAGAAAGAATATCAGAGTAAATTGAAAGTCAGTCTGTTAGGTAGCATTTATTACATACCTACTATGTGTTAGGCACAAAGAACAGCAAGATTAGAATATCTGAATTCTAAATCAAAACAATTAGGATTGAAAACATAATGTGTCAAGCCAATCTGGCAGATAGGGGGAGATGGGATAAAAAAAGCTTAAATGCCATATTTAGGTAATTATACAAAAAAAATGCACAAAAATATTGGAAACAGGACAAAGTACAGATTAATTGAATCTACCACATCGCAGAAGCTATGAGATGTCTATACTGTTAGAATTAGTCCAACTGGTATTGAAAACCTTTAAAAAAAAGTCACTAAGGTGTTTACACTGATTCATCAACAATGGATTTATATCTACAAAGAGGTTAGTAAGAGAAATATAATTCCCATGTGTAGAAGACTAGCAGTGGCAGCAATATTTGCAATAATATAAAAAAAAGCCATTGTCCATAAGTTAACAAATGGCTGCAAAAATTGTGGTATGTGAATGTAATCAATATTATAATGTTGAATGGTGAACATGAAAATTTCAGAGAAAATGGGATGACTTCTATGAACTGATGAAGCATGAAGAAAGCAGGATTAAAAGTAAAATAAACGCATTGACTACAGTTGCCTAAGGGATCAGCAGTGTTAAATGAAAATGGAATTTATACAAAATACCATGACCAAGTTTGGTGCCAGATGACTAAGCACACTCCGTTTTTAAAATACACTCCCTTCCTCTTACAAAATGATTTCATGCACTATGAATCCCACTTGTTCTATTGTAGGGTTTGTCTTAATTGTTTCTTTTGGGGAGGAGAGGAAAGGTACTCTGTGGGCTAGGGGAGAAATTATTTATCTAATCGTGACTGTTGTCTCAAGAGCAGACATAACAGTTTAAAAATGAAAGAAAAATATTAATAGTTGAAAAACACTTTTAATTCAAGGTACTCCTTTGGAAGTCATCTTTATCCAATCATGAATAGTTTTAGCCTTTCTTATTGTTTAGTATAAATAATTAAAAGTAGTAATAGTCATGACATATATACATTTTGGTAAAATGGTTTTAAGCAAATTTTGGCCTAGAATGCTAATCTTGTTTGTGAGTAGAAAAGGCAGTTATTCGTTTTACTTTTAGTAAATAAAATATGACACACTTTGATACAGGTACAATGGGATACAAAGGTTTATTTGAGGTTTTAAAGTATTGTGAGGCTGTTGTTGTGGAGGTCACTGAGTTTCTGTGGGCCCAGGGTTTGGTGACTTCCTCTTTAGACTAATAATGTTGCTTGCTAACTAGGTTTTTCCTGCTGTTTCTGTGCTGTTGAGGACTGTGAGTGATGTCAGCATTTGTTAGACTTCATAGGCTAGAGCAAAGTTTTGACCATCCTTCCCTAGTTGTGGACATATTTGAATTTTGCTATAGATACTTTCTTAGTCTCTGCACCTAAAGATGTTGATACATATTTGTTTTGACTATCAAAATGAATCAAATTATTGAGTATCACATAGTTTCACTGGAGATCATCAGAAATACTCATAGGAATTTGGGATAGAAATACCCATTTTTTCAAGCTTTTATTTCTTATTTTCTTCTTTCTACAGACTTTTCTTTAATCTTAATAGAGTGGACGTAGAAACAAATGTCCCAGAAAGTATACCATTTTAACTCCTCAAAATGATGTCAGGAGGAAACCATAGGAAATATTTTAATTTCTTTGAGCTGACAACAGTCATCTTGTTCCAGGATTGTCTTTTAAAACCTAATTGGAAATTTAGTATCAGGCATGAAGATAAAGAGTAGAACAGTCATGGGGGAGCAAGATGTTTTTGAGTCTGACCCCCTCCCCCACTCCCTCCAGCAAATAAAGGTTACAAATCTGTAGGAGGATGTTGGCATTTGTGCACAAATTGAAAAGTGACTCTTAGAAAAACTGTTGTTGGATATTATGGAATTGTCAAGAAAATGAGTTTGAATGCCCTAATCACAAGCATTAGCCTTTGGTTAGGGCAGTGAAGTCACTTAAATTATACAGTGAGGCACGGTTATTTGCCTGTAGGGGCTATTTTGTGTCAGTGGCTTGAGAGCTCTGGTTATAAAAATAATCTTATGAGAACACATTTTGAAATAGTGAGTCATTATCACTAAACAAAACAAAATGCTATTAACACCAAAATGAGGGAGGAGGCAAACACATTAAAATGTGAGAAGGAAATCTTTCAAATGTCTTAAATATATATTTAAATCCAGATTCTGGAAAATTCTCAGCTACTCTAGAACATGGGTTCTTAACCTGTCATTGCGAACTTATTGTTAAAATATTTTTGTAATTACATTTCAATATAATTGGGTTTTTTGAAATCCTGTGTATTTTATGCATTTTAGAAATATTATTTTATCATATATAAATATATAATTTTATTATATATTAATATATAGTTTCATTATATATTGATATATAATATATAATTTTGTTATATATAAATACATGTAAATATTTTGCATTATAGAGATATCATTCTGAGCAGTGGTTCACCAGATTAACCAAGCCTTCATCAGATTTATCAGACTTACAGCAATGTCTATTAGCAACATATATATATATATATATATATATATATGTATGTGTGGGTGTATACACATACATACATATAACATGTGTATATATATACATATATATGTGTGTGTATATATATATACATATACATATGTATATATATATACACACAGAGAAGTATGGAAAGATCTATATGAGCCGATGCAAAGTCAATAGAGTCTTTTATAGCCATGTCTCTGGGTTTTCTACGTCTTGCTCACTTGTGCAGTTTGGAGATAAATATGGCAGACTTGGGCAAAAGATGAGCAAATGATTATCCAGCATATCACCTTATAAGGGGGTCTCTAAATACTTCATATGTAATAGTAAGGGTCTCTAAGTTTTGACACAGGTTAGGGCCTGAATATGTGTTGATCTGACCTTTCACTCATTTAAAGCCCTTATGTGGGCTGAACTAAATAACATTAAGATCTCCTGTTTGAAATCTTACATGGATTCAGAAAACCAATTTCCAAACAGTGTGATAGCGGAGACATACTTGAATTTGAATCAGCAGGGTATGATGTGGCCATCCAGAAATGGTCATGAAATCATTAAGAGTCCTATCAGGTGACTGTCCTGCTATACTCTGCTACAGACCACATCTGTAAAAATCTGCCCATTTCTCCACCTATTTTTCAAGACTTAGGCGCACACACACACACACACACACACACACACACACACACACACACACACTTCCCCCCTAGCACTAAGTAATCCCGTGACACTGGCCTCTGCTGTTCCTCTGTCTCCCAACTTTGAGACATTTTACTGTTCTCCATTCCTATAATTTTCTCTCTCCTCAGCTCCACCAGTTGGCTTCTTTCAACTCGTAGCTAAAATCATACCTTTTCCAGGTCCCCTTTGTTTTAATCCCTCTTTCGATTATTTCCAATTCATCCTTTTTGTGGCTTTTTGTACATAGTTGTTTGCCTAATGCCTCCCCCAGAGTTTCTTGAGTGCAAGGGCTGAGTTTTATCTTTCTTTGTATCCCCTGGACCTAATACAGTACGTGACACATAGTAGGGCCTAATGTTTATTGACTGGCAGACTGACTTAACGGAGCCACAATTTTCACAATAATAAGCTGAAGACTATCCAAAGAAGGACAACCAGAATGGTGAAGGGCCTGGGTTCACGTTGTATGAGGACAGGTTGAAGAATCTGGGAGTGTTTAGCCTGCAAAAGAGATGCCTCAGGGGAAACCCAAGTATTTCATGAGCTGCCATATGGAGGAAGGTTTAGACATGTACTGTTTGGTTCCAGATGGCTGAACAAGGAACAAAAGGGAGAAGTCACAAAGAGACTTTATGTTAGGAAGAACTTCATAAAAATTAGAACTCTCAAAAAGTGGAGTGTGCTGTCTCGGGAAGTAATGAGTTCTCCCTAGATGGATGTATTCAAGTAGAGGACAGTAGAGATCGCTTATTGGGTATATTTTTGTGGGCCTTCCTTTTCAGATATGGGTTGTACTCCAGGGTTACTGAGATCCCTTCCAGCAATAAATTGTGCACATGGTTATGTGTTACTGTATTATTATGCTTGAATCATTTAGCCATATAACCTAATTTTCCTTTAGCATTTCTGGTTCATTCTATTTGATTTATTTATTTTTTATTATTTGATAATACCTAGCCCCTTCTTTCCCAAGAAAATTTGACTTTTTTTCCTATTTAAGTAAAATATCTTACATTTCTCTTTCTTGAACTCCAATCTTCTCTGAAAAATAAAAATGAATGAAAAACAATTTATTCATCATATGTACTAAGCACTGCGCTAAAGAGAAAAATACAGAAGACAGTCTCTGCCCTCAAGGGGTTTATGTTTTGGGTTTTTTTTGGGGGGAAGGCAAGGCAATTGAGGTTAAGTGACTTGCCCAAGGTCACACAGCTAGTAAGGGTGTCGTATCTGAGGCTGGATTTGAACTCAGGTCCTCCTGACTCCAGGGCTGGTGCTCTACTCACTGCTCCACCTAGCTGCCCTGGATTTATGTTTTAATATCAGAAACAGCACTATAACAAATATATATCACACATATCATATATAATATATAACATACATGAGTTAATTATATAGAGATATAAAATATATAGATAACATATATGTTATAACATAATATATAGATAATGTATAAATATATAATATAAAAGTAATACAAAATATAACATAATTATATATATCTTACTATATATAATTTTATATACAATATATAATATGTAACAATATATATAACATATATGGTAGATATTATATATGACAAAATAACAGAGGTATTTTAACTCACAAATTCTACAAGGAAATAATGCATCCATTCTCTGTAAAGGTTACAAACTCATCTGTAGCAGAGCATTGGAAGTATTCAGATAGTCCCAAATTCCTACTCTGTTCCTTACTTGCTGTGGGACCCCCCATAAACAAGCATCCCTGGACCCATTCCCTCAATTGTAAAATTAGGATTTTGGATTAAATGGGCCCTGCAGTTTCCGTCTGGTTCTAAATCTTATGACATAATCATAATTGATTTAAATTGTTCTTTAAAAGTTTGCAAAGAATGTCATATATAGATTATTTCACTTGAGCCTCATGAAAGCTAATGTGGGTTGGGTACTTCAGATTCTTATCTCTACATTTCCACATGAGGGAACTGAGACTTGGACAGCTTTAATGATTTTATTGTGGTGATACAACTACTAGGGGAGTCACCGTGGTATAGACTACTAGAAAGTCAGAATGGCTATGTCCATGGAGGAAGACTGTTGAAAACTAGTAGTTGTTCAGTCGTTTTCAGTTGTGTCTGACTCTTTGTGAAGATAGCATGCTGCCAGCTCCATTCAGACTCCATAGTTCTTTCTCTGGATGTAGATAGCATTTCCATCATGAGTCTTTTGGAACTGTCTTGGATCATTGTATGGTTGAGAAGCCCTAAGTCTGTGGCGGTCGATCATTGCACAATGTTGTTGTTACTGTGTCCAATGCAGAGTCAGGTCTTGAATCCAGATTTTCCTGATGCAGAGACTCTGTCTAGTCATTATACAAACTAGTCTTTCTTCTCTTATCATGGGATAATAGATTTGGACCTAAAAAGGGTCCTGTCAACTCATTTAACCTCTTTAATAGCCGAGGAACCTTAGACTTAGTCTTCAATGTCTAGTCTTTAATCAACCAAAGTGAACTCATAGTGATTCCTATTTCCCTTTCTGAGTGATTAAAACCTTTCCATCTAATAAGCCATCCCAGAATTCTGCCTAGGATCCTTATTAACTTTACTGGCTTACAGTTAGGCTCCATTTTCTTTTTCTTTTTGAAGCCTGGAGCAGTGTTTGCCAAACCCCAGACCAACAGAACCTACCCCAAGATAGCTCATTCCTCATTGACAGCACCTGAGTAATCACAACTAAGAGTTCTTTGATATCTTCAGTATGTAATTTGCCTCATCCAAGTGCACTAAGGGGAAGAAAATGAACTACTGGGGGCATATTTTAAGAATCTGGCTTAAAGAACTGCTAGAATTCCATTCAGAGCAAAGACTTTACCAAACTAATTTTGAGTACTCAACTTCCATTAAAATGTCTTCACGTGATATGAAGAATCTTTTAGTGTCACACCCAAAATACTTTGTGAATAAACATAATTTGTCACAGATGTCATTACCTCCGGTGATGTAGATGCACTCTGTACATAGGACCAGCATCAATAGTGATCTCTTCTCACAGTCCTAATCACTCTTCTTTTAAACATCTGTTTCTGTACAATCCTCTCTGGCTAGAAAACAACTAACCTCATCAGTTGCTTTGCAGAAAACCAACTCTTTGTCAGCTGGAGTTTATCTTACTTTTGATTACATTATTGATCTACAGCTGCCTTTTCACTCTTGTATCTCAAACAGTTATTATTTGACCCAAAGGACTGAACAGTCTGCTCTCAAGTTGCTTTTCTTTCTATTGATCCCAGATACTGTGCCTTTGTAGCACTAATAAGGATGATGATGAAGGGACCTTAGTGATTATTCATTATATGATTTCATTCGTCTTTCTTGGTGCTGAAGTTTTATTTTTTTTCTTTTTCACCTTTGATAATGTATCATTCATCTAAAAGTTTATTCTCTTTCTATTAAACTTCATACTTGGCCTAAGGCAGTTACGTTTCTTTGCCCCCCCCCCCCCCCCAAATTTTAAAATTTAATTTCCAAGGCTATTTTTTATTAGATACAATACATATTTATAGCAATCAACAGTCACTTTTTAAGTACCTACTATGTTCCAAAAACTATTCTAGGTGTTTGGACTAAGGAAAAAACACAATGAAACAGTTCCGGCCTTCAAAGAGCTTATGTTCTATCAAAGAACATAACATATACGTAAATAAGGTAAATGCAGAAGAATCCTAGATTTCACTAAAGGATAAAATCCCCAAAGTCCCTAACATGATAAACTGGACAAGACAAGATTCAACTTGACCTTAATTCCCTACCTCCAGGGACTTCTTGAAGAGCAAGGGGATACTGCTTCCCAGGGTATACTCTTTCAACACTGGGTGCTACGAGAACGGGGATCTCTCTTCCAGCCTCTCACTAACTCTGCCTTGCATAGAAGTGCTCAGCATTGAGTAACCATTCTTCACCAATAAGGAGAGTCTTATGCATTATGCAAATAGACTTGAGCCCCAGGTTACATATGTACAAAATAGATATAGAATAAATTTAAGGTAAGTTTGGAAGGACAGACTACTAGCTGCTGACAATTGGAATCGGTTTCATGTAGAAGATATTACTTGTGCAGAATTTTGAAAGAAACACAGACTTCTGAGAGAAGAAGGTGATATGGGAGTTCATTCCAAGTATGGGGCATTCAGGTCTTCCTGGCACTAATCATAGCTCTCTATTCACTATATTTCTTTTGGCTCTATTTAAGATGTTTAATTGCCGAAGACTGTAATCCCTTGCTTTTTCTAAAACAATAACAATAAAAACAATACACCCCCAAAGAAAGCGGGATAGAATTCAGGATATAGATTTCAGCTCTATAATAATTCAGTTTGATTTGGACAAGCGATAGGACCAACCCTCTTCCTGTCTGGAAATCTTCATCTGTGAAAAATGTGAATAAACATGCGTATCTCACCTCCCTCACGGGACCGGTTTTATACTCATAAGATCATGAACCACAGATTTAAAGCTAAAATGGATTTAAGAGATCTTGTAGCCCTACTATCAAATCACACCTAAAGAAACAACCCCAAGGAAGTGACTTATCCCAAGAAAGATCACATAGTGAAACGGTAGAAGTGGGGTTCGTACCCAAATTCCTCTGATTCCAAGTAAACCACTATCTCTAGTCTTTTTCACTTGATTTTTTTATATCCTAATTTCACTTCAACCAACATTTATCAGTGCCTACTAGGTGAAGATCGTTGCAGTAGGCACGATGTTAATATTATGTGAGACATCTATTTTCCAATTCATTATCTAAAAGTTGGTTTACATTGATTAGAATTTGAGACAATTTGTGAATTTCTGGTTAAATATGAAACCCAATTATTTTTAGCAACATCTGATTTGTCTGAGAGTTGACGACTTGATTTTCTCTATACCAAATTAATAAACCTTTTAATGTTTAAACTTTAAAATATGGTGAAGAATTTTTAAAATATTTTTCGACCACAGCATAGTCAGAAATGTGTGGTGAAGTATGCCAGTACCTTGTCTATTTTTCAGGAGTAATAAATTATTAAATCCATGAACATGACCTTAAGCAATTTCATGGCCAGCTAATTATGGAAAGAAAAATTGTGAAAGTCATTTGACTCTAAGTCTGATCCTGGAACTTCTTTTATATTCTACTTTCCTTAGTCTAAATTTTTTCTTGTTTAATAAGTTATATGTTTACTAAAATATAGCATTTTTCAAAGGTTGATAGATTGACTTCTAGTCTTTTTTTTCCACTAACTAATCTCTTTAGGTAGAACCTGGCAGCTAATAAACAGATTACTGCTTCTTTATTTCCAAGGGTAGTTGTACATTTGGGGAGTGGAAGGTTATTTTTCAGATAAGAACCTATCCTGGTAAAGATTCCTCAGTCAGTTTGCACATGGATCTTATATTTTATGAAATCTTGACAGATGAACGCTGGGTTAGGTTTTCTTTGACATTAGATCAAAATCTACCAGTGATAGTTAGCAAATGGATTATCCTTTCTGGTTATACTCAAGCCAATGCCCCATGGTAATCACTGTTGCTCAAGAAAGTCATTTGACATTTTTATAGCCTATCAACACTGAGACATAAGACATCTGCTTTCTTTAGACACTTACTCGGTCACCCATGAATCAAGAGTAAAGTGACCAAAAAAGTTCTTCCATTGTTGAAATATTGGCTCTCTGCCACACACATTGAGATTACAGTGTTATTCACCTGAACTCAAATCTTGTGAGAGTGCACAGCTAATAAGGGATTTTGGCATATACGTAAGTATTTTCTAAATGACAAGCTGATCTGAAATGGCTATATCCCATGTGTAACATCTGTCCACTTGCAGGTTAGCTTTAGACTCATTTGGCTCATTAAATCTAATTCAAATCAAAGAGAATAAATGAATCCCTGTTGAAATAAGTAGTTTTCCTCTTTCTGCCTTTTAAAGGCATCTATGTAAAATTCTTAAAACCTGAAAGTTCCTACTAATGGGTTCTTTGCTTTGTCTCATTCCTTCCTCCAAGGGAAAAGTGGCCTTGCCCTCCACAAATCACTCATGTTTCCTCTGGTTGGACCCCCTGTTGCTTTTAATCATATCCTACCTTATTTTGCACTGATTTTAATGGTTTGTTTGTGTGCCTGGTATACAAGATTACAAGTTCCACGAGAACTTGGGCATGGTCTTTTCTTTACAATTCAATTCTGCCACATGTACTAAGTAACGGCTTTGTGCAAGGCTCTATGCTAGGCACTGGAGATTTAAAGACAAAACTCAACAGTAATGCTGTCAAGGAGATTATGTTCTACTAGGAGTAGGAGAAATAATGTAATTCATACACATCAGTACATTTTAAAGTATATGCAGAGTAATTTCAATAGGGATAGAGCATTAATAAGATGGGAAGGTGGGTGGAGATCTATGAAGATCTAATATAAAAAATGAGACTTAGACTGTGCTTTGAAGGAATTCTTCTGTTTCTACTAGTTGTAGAAATAACCCCAGAGTCTACCAGTTTTGTATCTAGAAATAATAACTGAAAGAGTGATTTGTCTTTTATTATAAACTTAGCAAAAAACAAATACTGCCAAATACAAAGAAGAAAAAAAAGAGAATTGTATATGAAAGCATGAATTTCCATTGCATATGATTTATTAAAAGCATATGTTAAATTTAGGAAATTAGTAATAAAATTGCATTTTTTGTCTCTGTCTTCTCGTGAGCTGCTTTTTTGCTTATTTTTGGATTAAAAAATATTTTATTGATGATCTTTTCTTTTTTTTCTCTGTTATTTCTCAATAACATCTCCCACTTGTTACATTTTCCAAATCAAACCTTCTAGGGTGACAATAGTCAGTGTTCCACAGTCATTTCTTTAATACCTGTTACCTACAAGCCACTGTGCTGGCTTGTCTCTACTGTAAGTAAAGTGAAACACTTAGTAAAGAAACTTCAGCCCTTTTGACTTTTGAGGCCACTTCATTTTGTCAAACTCCACAGCACCTACCAACTGTATTGGATTAGTAGAGATCCACCAATATTTTCTGTACTGAATTGAGATTATGTTGAAGAAGCAATGTTTAAGATTCAAGTTGAAAAAGATGTTAAAAGAAAGGAGAAATTAGTGATGCCCCAACTAATCCCCCCCGAAAAAAGGATTATCTGCTAGGAAAAAAAATACCTTAGCCTACAGAGGCAATGGCCATTGACCCTTAAAAGCTGGAAATTAACAGTTCCTAAATACTCAAGAGTAGCTTATAGAGAGGAAGCATAGCTGAATATTCCCAATTAAGTGGTATTTATGAAGCAGATTCAATTTCCTAAGTGCTTTGTAATCTAAGTTAAAATAAATTTTTGAAATTGTTAATAATTTTGTTTAATGTATCACTTTTCTTTGGCAATGTACAACTAATAAAATTTGGGAAAAGAATAACATTTAAAGCCTCATATAATACAGAGTTTAAAGTGATACAATTAATAATAAAAAAAATCATGAAAAATGCCCTGTTGTCTCTTTTATAGGCTATAATGTTCCGCATATAGGGGAGATTGCATATTAAAAGTGAGACTCTTTTGCTAAAAAAATCTCAAACAAAAATGAATATTTATATTATTTGATGGAAAATACCAAAAGAACCCCTCTCCCATAGGCTTCCACTAAAACTGCTTTCTGATATGGAAGTGACTGTTGTTTCAATTTGATTTCAGTAGAGTGCAAATTCTCTCAGGTTCTAGGAAATTGGAAGGAGTGTGAATACAGACTTAATTGTAGAGACTACAGACCTACTACCCAAGGACCAGCATCATTAAAATAAGAAAGGGTCATAACCATTTGACTATATTGTCTCTTTCTGTATCCGTCTGACACTCTGCTACCATGTCTATGTCTGTGTCTGTGTCTATGTCTCCATCTTTGTTCTCTGTTTCTATTTGTCTTGCCCTTTCATCCTATCACTAATCTTGCTCTGACAAGTTTCAGCATTGGATTATTTTCCCCATGTGTTACCTTTGTTCATATCTGCTGCTGCTAAACTATGATGGAGAAAATCATGAAGCCATGCCAACTTGGTCAATTGGAAATTTATGTTATATAATCTGACCTAAGCCGTCACTGAGGCAAGGTATATTTTTTGCACCTCCATAATCAATTCACTGTCCCACTTACTATAAAGATTTTTCCAAAGCTTTTTATCTACGCTCAAACCTTTTGTGGCTCCCCATCCCCCATCTCAGCTTAGAACAAATTGTGGTACATAGATGTGAAAAACATGTTACTGTGCTTTCAGAAACCATAAGAGTGATTAATACCAAGAAACATGAGAATACTGGTATGAACTAATGCAAAGTGAAGTAAATAAACAGAGCTGAGAAAACAATATGCAATGATTATGTGTAGGGAAGGAACAACGTGAACGGAACAACCACAATACAATCAAAATTGAATGTGGTAAAGTTATGAAGAACAGACTTAGTCCCAAAGAAGAAATATGAAAAGACACCTCTCTATTCTTTTTTTTTACAGAGGATGTGGGAGGAAGGCCATAAGTATAGAACACTTCATATAATGTCATTTTCCCATTTTTATTTATAGTTTTGATAAATTTTCTCTTCATCTTTTTTTCCTTTAAAAAAAATCTGTTGTATGGGATATCTTTCAGCAAGTTTAGGCTATATAAAAGCAAAAGAATAAAATTTTAATTTAAAAATAATTAAAAAATAAAGTTAAGGGATGGTGCGGAAAGAGAACAATGACGAGATCTTGCTAATCTTAGTAGTCATCAGCTAAATTCGGCTGAGGATAGTTGAGGCAGGTCTTTGGATTTTTGTGCCATTAATAATTCAATAGAGCCGACTACCATTATTGAATATGACATGACAGATTGAGTAATAAGAAACATGGTGAGGCTTGTTGAGCACCCTCCCCAAAACAGTCTGCTTCAGGGTATCTTTAGCAGTCTGTATCATCGTTTCAGCCTGGTGGTTTGCTAGGGGGTGGTAATGCATGATGGTGACAGCTGGGATGAGCATCCTTGTCCAAAAATTCATGCAACTCATCGTGAGTAAATTCAGAACCATTGTCAGAAATAATAGCTACAACACAACGTTGCCAGTCTAGGTACTGGAGAAAAAAAAAAGAACCTTTTTTTGTGGAGTCATTCTTTGAAATGGAAGCAAAGCTATTCTTTTTTTGATGGGCAGTAGGGAGCAGGATAGTTTACCGTAATGGGAAGTTCTTCTCCTGGGAAAGTGCAACAAAATCAATACAGATTCTTGATGAAGGTTTCTTCATAGTTTCTCAGTGTGGTTCAACAGAAAATGTGCTGCATTTAGAATTAGGGGATGAAGGTTCAAATCCAAGATCTCTATCACTTACTTTGTGATCTTGGACAAATCACTTAGTAGTTTAAAGTAATTTAAAACTCTTTCATTAGATATGAAATGCCTTTATTGTATTTTATACTATATGACTTTTTAATCTTGTCTCAATCAGGAGTCTGAATTAGGGGCTTAGCCTAAACTAGACATGTGGAATTATTTTATGTCCTGCTTGTTGTTGTTCAGTTGTCTTTCTGTCATGTCTGACTCTCTATGACCCCATCTAGGGTTTTCTTGACCAAAATACTGGAGTGGTTTCCCTTTTTTTTCTCCAGCTTATTTTATAGGTGTAATGGCAAGCAAAGTAGGACTTTTTGCTGTTTTTTTTTTCTTTTGGAGTGCTCCTCAGCACTAAGGCAATCAAGTGCCTTTGTCTGAGTTTTGCCTTTGTTTGAATCAAAAGTCTTTGATGACTTGCTTTAAGTCGCAAGAAAGCCTAAGTCACATGAGTTCAGTCACATGGTTGTGACACCCACTGTGGGCTGACCCTGAAGGAGTGTATATATACTCAGAGGTTAGCATTTTTCTTGGGGAGCTCACTCATGGGAAGAGTGTTCATATGATGTAGCTAGATGAGACTTAGGGTAGCTGTTAAGGAGCCCCTGGCTTCAAAAACCCAATGTTGGTGCTTCTCTCTCTGGTAATTATGTATGTGTTGCTATAGACAGAAGCCCTGTATTCTGATTTGTGTTATTTGCTCTGTTTATATAATTTCTGTTTGTAATTTCTGTTTGTATTTTCTCTGAAATTCGGGGTACGGACTTTTCCCCCTGAATTAAGTGAATGATATGTGTATGTTTAATTAAAGTGAGATTTTAAACCCCTTAAAGTTGCTTTCCTTAGAAAAGCAGATCAAAGAACCTGTCTTAGCAGCCCTCCTGTGTGCTGGTGTTATTGGCCTTACACCTCTACAGCAGCTGCAAGCAGCATTGTTGTTACAACAGGTGAAGAAATTGAGGCAAACAGGGTTAAGTGACTTGGCCAGGGTCTTATAGCTAGTAAGAGTCTGAGCCCAGATTTGAACTTAGGAAAATGGGTCTTCCCGATTCCAAGCTTAGCACTCTATCTACTATGCTAACTATTTTCTCCTATGTCTGGGTAACCTAATAACTATTAATATATTTATATGCTGATAAATGATTTGGAAATTGTTTAAGTTAAGAACCCCTTGCTCCCAAGCCTGCATTACTCTGCATTTCCTTCCCATTTAGAATGTCAATTCTTTGGGAATAGGAATTGTTTCTTTTGTGTGTGTGTGGTCCTTGCATCTCCTCTGCCTGCTATAGATCCTGGCAACAATGTTGCTAGCAGCTACTGTGGCTGTGTAAGAGCAATAACACCAGCATCCAGAAGGGCTGCTAACAAAGGTTTTTTGGTTTGTTTTTTTTATCTGCTTTTCTAAGGAAAGCAACTTTAAGGGGTTAACATTCTCAGTTTAATTAAACGTACATATATTTTTCACTTAGTTCAAGGGGAAAAGATCAGCCCCCTGGACTTCAGAGCAAATACAAACAGAAATTACAAGCATATATTATATAAACAGCAAATAACACAAACCAGTCTATCCATAGCAATACATAGTTACCAGAGAAGCACCAACATCTGGGTTATCAAAGCAAGGGGGGGAGGAGAGCACTGTTTCAACAGCTTGCCCAGAGTCTTGTCACCAACACTCTTTCAATGAGTGCACCCCAAAAGTCAAATGCTAACCTTCCACTATGTGTGTGCTGTTCAGGAACCTGAGGGCTCCAGAGTGGGGGAAAGTTAGTTCTTCAATCACTAACACCAGGGTGTGGTAAAGTTGTCCAACCACTAGTACCACATTATGCACATTGTTTCCAATCAATGACTCTCCATTGCCTTAGTGCTGAGAAACACTCCATGACAAAAAGATCATACTTGTCCTGCCCCATTCAAAGGCCCGACTCATTAGAGGTACTTGATAGCCTTAGCATCCCAGAAGAGAACAGCAAAAATTCCTGCCCTCATTACCATTACAGTAGGCTCTTAATAAATGCTTGTTGATTGATTCCTGATCTTTTATTCTTATAATTTTGATGGTTTGATGGTCCTAGCAGTATCTAGGTTTCCCTGCCTCCGTGCCGCCCCCCCCCGCCCCGACCTTTTATACCATTAGTGTGTATGTGCGTGTGTGAGTGTGTGTGTGTGTGTGGTCCTTGCATCCCTACTACCTAGTATAGATCCTGGCATACAGTAGGTTCTCAATAAATGTTTGTTGATTGATTCCATTACTCTTATAATGATGGCCCTAGTAGTATCCAGGGATTTTTTTCCTGGAACTTTTATACCTTCAATGTCAGGAATTTCCCAGTGAGAAAACACCCTCTCCTAAGGCAAATCAGCACTTACTCTGAAATCCTATAGAGCTGCCTGGGGGGTGAGGTGGGAGGAGGGGCTGTATTTTGAAGGTAAGTGTTATCCATGTAGCCAGTATGTCTCAAAGGAAGAACTTGAACCCGGGTTTTCCTGACTCCTAAGCTAGTTCACTACCACTTCACCACACTGCCTTCATTGATATCTGTTTACTCTAATTGCTATACTTAGTATATACAATACAGCAAGAAGTGTTTCATTTTCTGCTGTAATCAAGTCATGGTAAGAGCCTCTGGCGATGTGAAGACAAGCAAAAAATGGCTCTGCCCTTAAGTAGTTTACATCCTACTGGGCTAGGGAGTTTAATTAATTAGTATGATCATTATTTACTACTATAAAATGTATTAATTAGCATTAGTAGTTAAATAGCATAATTAGTTATTAGTAATAATTAGTACTATAAAATTAGTTATTAATTTGTTCACTCCTTTCAGTTGTATCTGACTCTTCATGACCCCATTTGGGATTTTCTTGGAAAAGATACTAGAGTGGTGTGCCATTTCCTTCCCCAGCTCATTTTATAGAAGAGTCAACTGAGGTAAACAGGGTTAAGTGACTTGCCCAGGGTCACACAAATAGTAAATATCTGAAGTCAGATTTGAACTTATGAAGATGAATCTTCCTGACTCTAGGCCTCATGCTTTGTCTGCTTTTCTGTTTAGCTGCCCTATTAGTTAGATAAAATTACACGTTAGGTTTAGTATTATCGAAAACATCACTAAAGATATCGCAGTATCTGGGCAGATCTGTGTAGAAGGTTTTTAAAAGAGCTGCTCTGGTTTTATCTGGCTCTTTGAGGCTGAAGTTTTCCTCTGGGCATTTGTTCCAGGAGATTTTTTTTTTCTTGTAATGATGCTGAGGTAGTTGCCTCTGTAGTACTTGGGTCGCCACCATGATTTGTAATGTAAACAACTTACAAAAATGAGGAGCATCAGTTTGTTTGACGATGTTAATGAAATCCGTACTCAAGAGAGAAAAAGACTCCAGGTCACAGAGTTGTTCTCTGCCCACCTGTGCTTTCCCAGATCACTGAGGAAGAATACTCAACACCAGAGATTCATTAGGTTCGAAGGCTCAGATGTGAAATGACTTACCATAGACTAGTTCATTATATTATGCTTAAGCTCTGTTAATTAATGGAATGCACTCTCATTACTAGCTCACTGGGACTATTGCAACATATAAGACTGGTTGAGATGGAATTGACATGGATTTATATTGAGAAATCTAATTTTAAAAGTTCAAAATTAACATTTTACTTTAGGAGACCAGACTTATGATTACCCAGCTCTTCTTCAATAAAAATGAAAAACCCCTCTGAAATCATTAGACTTCTCTTATAACATTTATGAGTTAGAAGCAAAAGAAAATATCACTGTGCAATGATGTCAACAATCTGCATTGATTTTTAAAAAAAACTCTAGGAAAAGGAGAAAAAAGTATTTTTACTAAAATAAAAATTACTCAGTTTTATGCCAGGATGTTTTCTATGCATAATCTTCTCTATTTTTTTTTCTTTTGAGATATTTGGAAATGTGGCTGTACATACTCAAATTGTGAAGTGAGATCTCAGTGATTTAGAAATAATCTCTAGTAATGGACTCACACTTATCCATGGCTGTGCATTGCATGCAACTCTCATCCATGCTTTCACTGAAATTTTCCACAGTTGGTACACCCAATGTGGCAATCAATACATAGGAGAAAAAAAAATATTTTAATTAAAGAGAAAATTCCAGAAAGGCTAGAACAGACTTCAGTTACTACTTAGATTTCTTAACTTCAGTAATCTCATTGGAAACAGCCATTTAAACTTTTATTAAAACTGCTTTATATCTCTTTATTTCCAGGAAATTGGTAGGGAAAAGAGAGAAGTATTTCCCTCTCTGTTCTTCTTTAATGAAAGTTTGAATTAACATAGAAAAATACTTGTTTTGGAGACAGACACTGAATAAGCTTAGAAAGTTGGGAAAAAAAGACAAAAACAAACCAATAGACAATTGTTTCATATTCTACAGGGACCATTCTCATAAGAAAGTTGTACAATACTGTGTTTCCCCCTGGAGAATATATTTCTATAAGATTAGAAAGCTGAGATAAATGGAAATAACATAGTAATGAAGGAGTGACCAATCAAACTTAAAAGTAGTAAAAATTTAGAAACAGTCCAGCCTTCACTGAGGGGAAATAATTCTGAGAGGACAGAGAGAGTATTGGAGTTCACAGAATCACAGAATTTTTGCACTGGAAAAGAATTTCAAGACCACCTTGCTGACCAAGAATTCCCTCTATAATATCTCAGAGCAGTGGCCCTTCATTCTTCAACTGCAGATGAGCTGAAAAGGAGAATCTACTTCCTTTGGGACGGGTCTTACATCTAGCCTACATATGATTGTTTTCCACCTCTCCTTTTTGGCCTTGATGAAGGCACTCGCAGCCAAGCATATCTCTTCCTGCTATCACATGTTAGAATTATTAAACAAGGAATCAACACAACAAACTGTTATGAATACCTACTGAACAGAGGGAACTGGATTAGACTCTGGGGGATACACAGAGTTTTGGTAATGCATAACTCTTATATCATGGAATTTGGAGGTAGCTAGAGAGATAAGATACACACAAAAGAACCTTGCTGATTTTCTTGGTTTTTTTTTAAGAGGACCAGTGACATCAAGGGGTGATGTCATGACTTGTGCGTAAATTAGATGTAAGTGAGACAGAGTTAAACCAAGTCATCAGCCTCGTTTTCCAGAAGTCCAGTAGCAGGACAAAAGTCAAGAGAACTGGTGATAACCTGGGATACAGTACATGACCTCAGTGTCATTGAGATCTGATTCAGCTCTAAGCGCTCCACAGCACCTGCTTCATCCACCTTCAAGGCCATTGGGACAAATCGTTCTCATCTGCCCATTCTGCCAGAGGAAGTCTTCACATGCTTGGGGTAGACTCCTCTCCTAACTCACCAATCAGTTTGAGACCTGTTGGTTACCCTCACCCTGGTTTAGCTCTTCTGCCTAGATGTTTTTACTGGGCATGTTACAGCTTCTTGGAGCCACAATTAAGAGTAGGCAAGTAGACACCAAAGGTGGATGAGCAGCCCTGAAAAGGGCTCAGCAAGCTTTCACACAAGAGGTGCCAGTCCTCCTAGAACACTCTACTGAGTCTGCCTCCACATTATGTGCTACGTCTGAGCCCTTCTCTGCTACAACATTAGTCTGAGTTCTCATCATTGGCCTAAAGTAGCAACCTCTTCATGGATCTCCACGCCTCAAGGCTCTTTCCCAATCCAGTCCTTCTTCACTGCTGCCAAAGTAATTTTCCCTAGGCAGACATCGGACTCCCCCACTCAGTCTAGTCATCTCTTCTTGTTGCTTCTGTGACCAAGTATAAACTCCTTTGTTGAGGCTTTAAATCCCTATACAAATATACAATATACAAATATACAATACAATATACAAATATAAAAATCTTATCCCAATTTATTTTTTCCAGAATCAATGGACATAACTCCTTCCCATAGTCTTCAGGCTACCTACATTGGTCTTCTCTGCTCTTTTTTTCCTAAAAATTATACTCCATCTCCAGTCTTTGCATCTTTACATTGGTCATCTCAGGGAAGCTAGGTGGCACAGTGAATAGAGTACTGGGCCTCGAGTCAGGAGGACCTGAGTTCAAATCCAGCCTCTGACAATTGCTAGTTTTGTGCCCCTGGGGAAGTCACTTATCTTGTTTTCTTCAATTTCCTCATCTGTAAAATGAGCTAGAGAGGGAAACTGTAAACCACTCCAGTATCTTTGCCAAGAATACCCCAAAAGGGGTCACAAAGAGTTGGACATGAGTGAAAGCCGACTGAACCACAATACTTAAAGATAAGAAAAGAAGTTACATTCCTGGAGGGCAAAGAATATTTCTTCTTTTTCTTTGTACCTCCAGTGCTTAGCACAGGTTTTGGCACACAGCAAGTGATTAATAAATGCTTGTTGACTGAATGATAACCTCGAAAGTGAATGGAATAGATTAACTCATAAAATGGTGAAAGGTAGCAGAAGAATTAGAGAACCGAATCTAGCAATATGTTATTTATAGTAAACGGTTGAAACCTAAAGATTCATCCAGAGGTTAAAAGAAAGAATAGAATGGAATTTATTGTGCCTCAGGGGAATTAAAAAAGAAAAAAGGAGAGGTTATGATCGTGGTGTCAAACAAGGCAACAGTAAAAATAGACACAGTCAGAAAAAATAGGCAGGAAACCTACATTATACTTACAGGTGCCATGGATAATGCTCAACAAGGTGGTATGAGTCCTGTATAATTTTCCTCTAAGTCTTCCCTTAGATCCGCCATAGAGGCCTACCTAAAGACTTTCTTTTTGGTGTTTTTCAATTTTTTTAGTACTTCTATAGCCCTCAAATTATCCTTTTGTTGTTATTACTTATTCTTGCCAGATGATACCAGGATGCAAGGCAGTTTCTTAGGAATATAGATTGCTACATTTCTCCTCTGTCCCCACATCCCATTGAAACAGAGGTTTAACATATTCAGCAAACATAAATAGATGCAAGGCTTTTGTGCCAGATGGTCAAGATCTTAAGATTTACGTTCTTTGAGAAATAACTGATTATTAAATACTTTCAGTTCTTAATATATGTACATATTTTAAAATTACACCCATTTTGATATTTAGCTTTTAAAAAATAGTTCGAAGTAGTTTTAATGTAGAACTGAAAATCAACTAACTGGTTTCTTTGGAAAAAAATCCGTCATATTTCATATTTTAGTGTTTGCAAATGGAAAATAATGATTGGGGTAAGTGGAAGGTGTGTCCAGGAAACAGGATGTGTTCTCTTCTAATTCTGCTGAGAGCATATGAGTATGTGTGAATTTTCCCATAAATCATCACTTTAAAGTGATTCAGACTGATGGTTTCACATCAGATTGATGAACTGTATATAAGTAATAAGATAAGTTCATAAAAACATCAGACCCATAAAAATTAATAGCCTGAAAAATGACTCTGTCCTTCCTCCATTTATCAGTAATATAAAGAGTATGCATATCTTGGCAGCGAGCATCAGTACCCAGCAATGGAGGGCAAGGAGTTACATTTATAGTTTGATTTTTATACTACTTGAAATTACCTAATGTCTTTCTTGCCCAGCCTGATTTCTTCTGGGCTTAGAGCCCATGCTAATTTATAGCATTTTCTAATTTATCAATTAGAATCAACCTCAGTGGAATCCAACAAATGTTCATAGAAGTCTCACTTAGCATATTCAGTCAGCCCTGTATGAAGTTAAATTCATTCATACCAGTTCTGCTTAGAGAGACATCCTTAGAGCCTCCATTTTTTCTAGGGTTCTCTCTAGCTCTATGATTCATTCCACATTTTAGTTTTCAGCGTAGTTGGCCTGCCCTTTCTTTGTCTCTTTCTTTTTCTTCGTGTCTCTTTGTGCTTTGCGTAGTGCGTAGCACATGTTGTTGTTCAGTGGTTTTCAGTCATGTCCGACTCTTCATGACCCCATTTTAGTTTTTCTTGGCAAACATACTGAAACGGTTTGCCTTTCCTTCTGCAGTTCATTTTGCAGACAAGGAAACTGAGGCAAACAGGGTTAAGTGACTTGTCTAGGATCACACAGCTAGTAAGTGTCTAAAGCTGTATTTGAACTCAGGATTCCAGGCCCAGTGCTCTGTACACATTATGGCGCCACCTAGCCGCTAGCACATATGAGGTACTTAATAAATTCTTACTGACTAGCTATCTCTGCATGTCTCTGTCTCTGTCTCATCTAGAAAATGAGCCAGAAACCGTAAGGTTTTTCTTGTGCTATTGTTTTTCCACCTCAGATCTTACATCAAATTCCATTCAATTCAATAAACATTTATTAAGTACTTCCTACGGGCCAAGAACAGTGTTAAGTTCTGGCAAAAGCAAAGGGCCCTGCCTGCCAGAAGTTTACAGTCTAATGGGTAAGACAGTATGTAAACAGAAATACAAAGCAAGCTCTATTCTGGATAAGTAGGATATCATTTACAGAGGCAAGGCACTGGAATTAGGAGTAGTTAGGAAAGACTTTCTGCAAGAAGTGAGACTTTATTTGAGACTTCAAGGAAGCCAGGGAGATCAGTAGTCAGAGCAGAGGAAGGAGATAGATACAGGAGTGAGGGCCAGCCAGAGAGAATGCCTGTGACCAAGAGATGGAATGTCTTGTTGGTGGGACAGCCAAAAAGCCAGTGTCACTGGATCAATCTCAGTGTGTTTTATGAAAGATCTATTCTTATCTGCCACTGGAAAATAAAAAATGGAAACCAAGAGCCCTTCAGATTCTGGAAATAATGAATGCAATGTCAGTTGCTTTGAGTGTTAGATATTGTGGCATTTCTATTTATTTGTTAGATACTACAATAAAAATAAATTTGTTTAAGAATGGCTCAATTATTTCTAAATGAATGAATTTGCACTTTCTAAATGTAATTCCTTTCCTACAGTCATTTGCCAGACTTCCCCCCCCCAAGGGGGGAGGCAGGGCAATTGAGGTTAAGTGACTTGCCCAAGGTCACACAGCTAGTAAGTGTATCAAAGGCCGAATTTGAACTCAGGTTCTCCTGACTCTGGTGCTCTACTGACTGAGCCGCCTAACTGCCCCAATTTGCCACGTTTTTGCATGTCCTTTAAAATAGAACATAAAAGGTTCCTCTCCAGCAAGCTTTTTTTTGTTGTTGTTTTTTATTTTTATTTTTATTTTTTTTTAATATGTCTAGTTTTCAGCATTGATTTTCACATGCGTTTGAATTACAGATTTTCTCCCCATTTCCACCCTCCCCCCACTCCAAGATGGCGTACACTCTGGTTGCCCTGTTCCCCAGTTTGCCCTCCCCTCCGTCCCCCCATTCCCCTCCCATCCCCCTTTCCCTTACTTTCTTGTAGGGCACGGTAGATCTCCATGCCCCATTGCCTGTGCATCTTATTTTCTAGTTGCATGAGAGAAAAAATAAA